>SJYG01000696.1:304538-334203 GCA_006410535.1 Litocranius walleri
CTTCCTGACAGCATCCACATTAATGCCTGTAGCAAGACCACGGTATTTAAATAGCAGTGCTTTTTCCTTCCTTTCTCCTTATTTATTTCCTCCCTTCCCCCTTTTTTCTTTCCTCTGTTCCTCAAACACGGATCCATCCCCTACTATGTGAACAAATCCAAGCAAGATCCTGTGCCCTGCAGAGCCAGGCCATAAAGATGCTTCCCTCTGGGGAGGATGAGCCATGCACATAACCCCTCCACACGGCAGGATGTAAAAGTGCCAGGAAGGAGAACCCACTGAGGCCTCAGGGAATCGTAGAGAAGGGATCCAACCTTTGGCTGGGAAACCAGAGTTGGCCCCATAACAAAAGTGCCATTGAGGCTGAGACTGAAGGGTACCTAAAGGATGGGTAATATTTTGAGAAAGGTGGAAACAGAAGGAGCCTGATGCCCATTGCCTTGACCTGCAAGGGTAGATATGATGGAACATGGGATCTGAGTGCTAGAAGGGCGCTTATGGGCCACTGGGTCTGTGCGTGCCCCTTAACCATCAGAATGATCTTCTTTAGAAGCAAATAATGTCAAGTAACCACCACATTCAAATCCGTCCCCTGGCTCCCTGGGCACTTGGCATATCACCCATGTTCCTGCCCTTGGCCCCTGTGGCTCTGCGTGACCTGGATTCTGGCAACCTCTCCAACCTCACCTCTGTCCATCTTATCTGCTACGGCAAGGCTGCCCTTCTTTCTTCCTCTCAAACACACCAAGCACGCTCCCAGCCTTGGGCCTCCGCGTGAGACGTCTCCACTCCCAGCAGCACCTTTCTGCCACACCGCTTTGTGGCCCTCTTCTCGCCATGATTCACACCTCGGCTAAAACTCACTCCTCACCAGGGTCTCCACGGCCACTCCCAGTTGAAGGGGCTCTTCCCCGAAACACACCCACCCAGGTAATCTCCAGATCTAGGGCAGCACCCTCAACATTTTTTAAAATACCTACCCCTCCCCGGAATTGCCTTCGGGTTTTTTGTGTTTTTTAAGTTCATTTGTCTGGGGTTTTGTTTGTTTGTTTTGTGGATGGAGGAGACTGCCTCCATCTTCTCACTACAGCGTGAAGTCCACAGAATAGGAATCAAGTTAGATCTCACCGTGGGGCTAGCCCCAGATAGTGCCATAGAGCTGGCCCTCAGTGACAATCTGCTGTCGAACGCCTCTCTCCCACATCACTCCCCATTCTTAGTCTCAGCAGCCTGTCTCTAAAATGAAGAGTGTTATGGATTAAACTGTGCCTTCCCCAAATCCGTATGTTGAAGTCCTAATCCCCAGTACTCCAGTGTGCGGCCTTATTTGGAAACTGGGTGTTTGCAGATGGAATTCATTAAATCAACAAGAGGTCACACTGGAGCAGGATGGGCCTTAATCCAATGAGACTGGCGCTCACACTGTCTCTCAGTCACTTCTGACTCTTTGAGACCCTGTGGACTGTAGCCCACCAGGATCCTCTGTCCATGGGGTTCTCCGGCAAGAATACTGGAGTGGGTTGCCATTGCCTTCTCCTGGGGATCTTCTCCACCCAGGGTCTGAACCCAGATCTCTTGTGTCTCCTACACTGGCAGACAGATTCTTTCCCACGGGGCCACCTGGGAAGCCTAATCCAATATGACTGGTGTCCTCATAAAAAGGGGAAGTTTGGACACAGAAAGACAGACATAGAAGGAAGACAGCATGGAGACACAGAGAGAAAGAAGGTGGCCATCTTCAGGCCAAAGAGAAAGCCCTGGGATAGAGCTTTCCCTCACAGGCTGCAGAAGGAAAACCCTGCCCGCACTCCAGTCTCGCCTTCCAGCCTCCAGAACTGCGAGACAGTCAGTTTCTGTTGCTCTGGCCACCAAATCTGTGATTCTCTGTACCTGTGGCTTTACCAAAGTCATCGAAAGGGTGAGCGCAATGATCTCCCGATTGCTGTCTGGCTCCCCAGGTTCTGCGCTCCCCTGGTCCTACGGGAAGGGCACTTTCCATCCCTCCCCTGCGGAGCTGGTGTTCAGTCGCTCAGTCGTGTCTGACTCTTTGCAGCCCCATGGACTGCAGCACGCCAGGCTTCCCTGTCCCTCACTGTCTCCTGGAGTTTGCTCGAACTCACATCCATCGAGTCGGTGTCGCCATCCAACCATCTCATCCTGTCTCCCTTGGGAAGAATATGTGGCAAACCGCTCAGGTCACTGCCTAAGCTGGCTTACTTAACATTCTCTAGCAAGTGTACATATTCAGGTCCCCCTCAGGTGAGCGTAAATTCCGTGGCTGGACAGCGTCCTAATCTCTCCACGTTGTTCCTTAAAAAATATTGTTCTACCACTTAGCACAAACAACTTGGTGGAAGGAGTTTATGACACGGCTTATGAGAGGAAGCTTTCACTTCCTCTCTCAGACCGCTGCTACAGCAACGTCCCCAGGGAGCTGAGAGCCCTTCCAGCACCGGGGCCCTGAGAAGGCCCCCAGGGCTTACCTTGACAATCCCGATAGTCCAGCGTGGTTTCTTCTTTGGCCCCATTCCATCCGTAAAGATTCTCAAAGTTGGCACCCCTCCTGCTGGAATAAATAAGCCCCGGTTAAAGCACAACTTAATCTTCATTCCCATTTTCCAAAGCTTTTTCCAAAATGGGGAAACTATAGTGCTCTGGAGACTGGCTGAACAACTTGAGGTTTTTGGCAAATACAAATATGTGCAGATGTGTTTTTCAAAACAAGAGCAGGGCCTCACAAGCCAGTTCACACGGGCCTTTTCTCCAGAAGAAGAAGCAAGCTATAGTTCTGGCTCACATATCTGAGAAAGTGTTGCTCTTTGTGGGTTTAGATCTGGGAAGGGGCTTCCAGGTTCAGCTTGAGAGAGGCAGAGCCGAGAAAATCAACGACCTTACAACAAGGGCAACACTAGACAATTTGCGAATCAACGGCATTTCTTGAGCCCATCAGAGAACTTAGGTCACAAGTCCAACTAACCTCAAATCTGGGGAGAGACAGATGCATTCGGGGAGAAACAGGACTTCAGTGTTTGTTTACCTGGTGCAGACACCACCTGGTGTCAAATAAACTGGTAAAGAGCTTTACCCAAAACATCCTGATGAGTTGGTAAGTGCTACCTGTGGCTAGTGCGAGGAAATGAAACTCCTGGAGAGGGGGTGGCAAATGATATGGGGCAATGGCAGCCTCTGGCATTGGCAGCCACCAGGCACCAAAGGGGAGATCTGGGAGCCCTGAACTAGCCTCACTCAGCTGTGACGAATGGGGAAATGTGCAACAGAGTTACTCTCAGAGTAAGAGCAGCAGATACGGCCACCTTAGGGCGCCGGGAGAAGTGCAGCGCGCGGGAAGAGGGGGCGGCCAAAGTGAGCCTTTATGCTTGGGGAAGGCCAAGGAAACATCCTAGGCCCCGTGTCAGGGGAAGGAGGGGAAGGAGGGTCATGCCCCGACACCCAGCGCCGCGCCTGCCGAGACTCAGGCTTAGCCAGAGCAGCAGAGGTTGCCCTTCCTCCTTTCCCCAACACCATGATAATAAACATCAGTAAATATAACAGTGGGCATAGCTTGGAGAGTGACAATGAACAGACTTTCTAGGGAGCAACAGAGCGAAGACTGAACTCCAACCAGCTGGATCCCAAGCCAAGCAGGATGCAGGCAGTGTGAAAAACCCCTGGAAAATAAACTTACACCCTGAACACAAGGTATTACCAGAGCAGTCTGGTCTCTGGAACACTGAGGGTAACCAGCCCAATAGCTAACTTCAAATACAACCCAACTCCTAAGTATATTAACACAAACTCCCAAACAGAAAGCCTAGCAGAAGGAGAGGCATGCTTCTATTCAAGAATAAAATCATGAAAGTGAGTGTTAGTTGATCAGTCGCGTCCAGCTCTTAGCAGCCCCATGGAGCCGCCAGGCCCCTCTGACCATGGGACTCTCTGGGCAAGAAAGCTGGAGTGCGTAGCCGCTCCCTTCACCAGGGAATCTTTCCAACCCAGGGACCAAGCCCGGTCTCCCACACTGCAGGCAAATTCTTTACTCTCTGAGCCACCTCAGTAACTACTATCATACAGAAGATGTCCAACTTTCAACAGCAACAAAAATAAGAGGTGTATACAAAGACAAAATAATATACTGCAGGAGGCAAAGCAAGCATCAGAACCAGACTCACGCATGCCACAGAAGTTGGAACTGTCGGACAGGAAATTCAAAACTGAGGGGGAGAACAAGATGGCTAAGGAGTGGGTGGACGTGGAGTACACCTCTCCCCACGGATACATCAGGAACACACCTTCAGACACAGAAGTGCATGCAGAACTCCAGCTGAGAGCGGGCAGGAGTCCCTGACCAGAGGACACTCAGAGCCACGGAAAACTCCGTGAGACAGAGGAGCTAGGGGGGGAAACGGGAATGTTAGCAGGACTGGACCTGCACTCGGCAGGTGGGGGGACTGAGGCAGGGGGCCGATCCCCACATCGGGGCAGCTGTCTGAGTCAGAGGAGAGACATTTAAGGCTGAGAGTGCAACAGCTGATCTGTGGCAGCCTAAACGGAATGAGAATCAGGCAGTCCATGCCGCAGCTGTACAGACCCCAGACAGGGACGCGTTGGCCCTGGAAGGCGCAGTGCCTGGGACCTGGAGTCTGGGGACTGTGGAGCAATCCCAGGGTGAGGGCTGCTGTGGACTGCGGAGAGACAGATAGAGAGGAGGGAGGAGGTCCTGGTGGGAAATGCCTGTAGGGAAAGCGGGCAGCCCTGGAAGCAAAGCTGTACTGCTGAGTCATGCATGGGGTGGAGCCATCGCCACAGCCTCCCTCTCCCCTCAGCCAGCACTGGCAGCTGAACAAGAGAGAGGCTGGCCCATCAGATGCCTGCTGCCCTGAACTACAGGGCAGGGCTCCACCTGAGATGCCCCTTTAAGCGCCTGACCTGCGATCTACAGAGCAGGAGTCCAGCCGGCGTGGCCCTCTATGTGCCTGACGTGCAGGACATCAGAGAAGGACCCCAGGCAAGGGAGCCTTCTAGGGGCCTGAACGGGCAGAGCTGCAGAAAGAGACTGGCCAAAGAGGCCTTCTGATCGCCAGCCGCAAGGGGGCTGGAAGGAGACCCTGACAGGGCATCACTGCTGCCGTGGAGGCAGTCTGCTGCCGTGCACACAGCGCCGCCAGGGTCCCTGCAAGCCGAGCACCCGCACCGCCTTCACCCGCGGAAAGACTCTTGCGTCTGTGCATGCACGGCCACTTCGGTGGTCTCCAGCTCGTTGTGACCCTGTAGACTGTGGCCTGCCAGGCTTCTCTGTCAGTATTCTCCAGGCGAGAATACTGGAGCGCATTGGCCAGTACCGGCTGCCATACCTTTCTGGAGCACTGTTTTTCCTGCTGCCCCAGCCTCCAATCCCCGAGTGCCTGGTGCTGCTGGAGACTCCCGAGACCCAAGCAGCTGCCCCACCTCCACGCCTGGCCCTCACGGGGGCAAACCCAAGCCCTGCAGGGCGCCCCGGGAACAAACCCCAGTGGACACCCACATGCAGAGGGGAAATAAAGCCACAGCTGAAACCCAGGGGCAGTGTGGCTCAGGAAGAAGACCTTAGCCACCCCCGGCTGGGGTCCTATCTTAGAACGCAGGTCAGGCGCTTAAAGGGGCATCCTGGGTGGAGTCCTGCTCTGTAGTTCAGTGTGTACAAGCTGCAGATTAAATCCACACGGTCAACTAAGCAGACTCTGTGTCTATGGATATATAAAAGGTCACTGAGAGCTCCCACAAAAGAAAACGCACTAGTTCTGATAGCTGTGGACACTGGAGGCAAAAACACAGAGGAGCAGGACCAGATTAGAATCTGAGCGGCCCCCACAGCAGGTCCAGAGATCAGCACAGTGCTGGAGGGCATCCTAGGGAGGTGAGGGGGACTGTGACCCCCAGGGAGGGAAAGGACTCTGATAGCTGTGACTCATGAAGAACGTTTATTATTCTTATGTTTTGACTTGTTCTGTAGATTCTTTTAGGAGAAGGCAATGGCAAGCCACTCCAGTACTCTTGCCTGGCAAATCCCTTGGACAGAGGAGCCTGGTGGGCTGCTTTTTGGATTCCCTCCTTCCCCCACTCTGTTGTACTTGTCAATTTTGTTGGCACTATGAAATCTAATTAAGCTTTGAGCTTCTTTGTCTTTTCTTCAGTCACATCTTCTACTGTTGTTACGAACACCTACCTCTACATTGGGCTTGTGCAGTTCTGTGGAGTTATGCTTTTCTTTTTGCTGTTTTCTTTCTTCTTCCATTTTTTTCTTTTCTCTTTTTTATAATTTTAATTTTTAAAAACCTATGATTTTTTCTACAGTGACTCCTTTATTTCCCTTTCCTATGTGCCCTTTCCCCTTTGCAGTTAATCTTTAATGTATACAAATCTTGTTCATCTCCCTCTGTTTAATTCTGCATATCTGTTCTGTCTTTTCTTTCTTTTCTTTCCTCCCAATATTCTGCTAGCTTTGTTTTCATGGCTATATTCCCCACTTGGCATTTGCTTTAGTTTTGTTTCTCAGTTGGTGCTTTAGTTCATTTTGTTCTTAACTGGTAAATATAATTTTTGATATCCTTTGTTCGCCAGGTCAATCTATTGTACTTTATTTTTGTTGGACTGTTTTGACTTTGCTCATGGGTGTGTATATATATATGTACATTCCATTATTTTAATTATTATTTGCCTTATTTTATAACTTCCATTTGTCTGGGGTTCATCTTTGGTTTCTTATTTTTGTATATTTGCTTTAATCTGACTTAATGCTTTTTTGGGGGGCTCCAAAATCATTGCAGATGGTGATTGCAGCCATGAAATTAAAAGATATTTACTCCTTGGAAGAAAAGTTATGACCAACCTACAGAGCATATTCAAAAGCAGAGACATTACTTTGCTGACTAAGGTCTGTCTAGTCAAGGCTATGGTTTTTCCTGTGGTCATATATGGATGTGAGAGCTGGACTGTGAAGAAAGCTGAGCACTGAAAAATTGATGCTTTTGAACTGTGGTGTTGGAGAAGACTCTTGAGAGTCCCTTGGACTGCAAGGAGATCCAACCAGTCCATTCTGAAGGAGATCAACCCTGGGATTTCTTTGCAAGGAATGATGCTAAAGCTGAAACTCCAGTACTTTGGCTACCTCATGAGAAGAGTTGACTCATTGGAAAAGACTTTGATGCTGGGAGGGATTGTGGGCAGGAGGAGAAGGGGACGACAGAGGATGAGATGGCTGGATGGCATCACGGACTTGATGGACGTGAGTCTGAGTGAACTGCAGGAGTTGGTGATGGACCGGGAGGCCTGGTGTGCTGCGATTCATGGGGTCACAAAGAGTCGGACACGACTGAGAGACTGAACTGAACTGAATGCCATAACAACCACTTGTGGAATCTTTGATCTGAGCAGAGATCAAGCCCTGAGCCTTTGGAGTGGGAGCACTGATTCCAACATCCTAGACTACCAGAGAGCTAACCCTAGGGAGTAACAAATAGTGGGAATTCACACGAAAGAAACGACTTGAATACAAGACCAGGTGTCATCCAAGGACAAGCAGCACCCTGTGCAGGATGCCTTATCTAAACAACAAACAAAATGAAATTACAAACCCAACCATCAGCACACAGGATCACCCCTTCACTCAGCCCTGCCCATCAGAGGAAAAACAAGCAAGCAAACAGACAAACAACAACTCAGCACCAACCTCACCCTGTACAAACCACTGGACCAGCTTTAGGAGGGCAGAAAGGAAGAAAGAATTCAACCTTGAAGCCTGGGGAAAAGGGACCTCAAACACAATAATTTAAAAAAAATAATAAAAAGGCAGAGAAATACTACACAAATGAAGGAACAAACTAGAAACACAGAAGTCCAAATAGATGAAGAGGGAATAGGCACAAACCTGAAAAAGAATTCAGAATAATGAGAGAGAAAATGATCACAAACCTTGAAAAAAAAAATGGAGAAAATGCAAGAATCAATTAACAAAGACCTAGAAGAATTAAAGAAAAAACATACAGAGACAAAAAGCACAATTACTGAAATTAAAAATACTCGAGAAGGAATCATTAGCAGAACATCTGAAGCAGAAAAATGGAACCAGTGAGCTGGAAGATAAAATGGTGGAAATGACTTCTGAAAAGCAGAATAAAGTAAAAATAATGTAAAGAGCTGAGGACAGTCTCAGAGACCTCTGGGACAATATCAAATGCCCCAACATGTGAATTATAGAGGTCCCAGAAAAAGAAAGTGTATGAGAAAGTTTTTGAAGAGATTATAGTTGAAAATTTCCCCAACATGGAAAAGGAAATAGTCAATCAAGTCCAAGAGGTGCAAAGAGTCCTATACAGGATAAACCCAAGGAGAAACACACCAAAATACACACTAATCAAATGGACAAAGACTAAACACAAAGAAAGAATATTACAGCAGCAAGGGAGAAGCAACAAGTAACATACAGGGAAGCCCCATACGCATAACAGCTGCTCTTTCAGCAGAAACTCTGATGGCCAGAAGGGAATGGCAAGATATATTTAAAGTATTGAAAGGAAAATAGCTACAACCAAGATTACAGTACCCAGCAAGGATCTCACTCAAAACTGATGGAGAAATAAAAAGTTTTACGACAAGCAAAAGTTAAGAGAACTCAGTATCAACAAACCAGCTTTATAACAAATGTTAAAGGGACTTATGTAGTCAAGAAATACAACAGAAGAAGAAAGATCTACAAAATCAATCCTAAAGGATTAAGAAAATGGCACTAGGAACATATATATCAATAATTCCTTTAAATGTAAATGGATCAAATGCTCCAACCAAAACACAAACTGAGTGAAAGGATACAAGGATAAGACCAGTCTATACATACATATATGCTGTCTACAAAAAACCCACTGTAGACCTAAAGACAGATACAGACTGAAAGTGAGAGGATGGGAAAATATATTCCCTGCAAATGGGAAGCAAAAGAAAGCTGGAGTGGCAGTCCTCATACCAGACAAAACAGACCTTAAAATAGAGAAGATTATAAGAGATGAGGAAGGACACTACATGATGATCAAGGGATCAATCCAAGAGAAGACATAGCAATTGTAAATATCTATGTGAAGAAAGCTGAGCACTGGAGAATTGATGCTTTTGAACTGTGGTGTTGGAGAAGACTCTTGAGAGTCCCTTGGACTGCAAGGAGCTTCAGTCAGTCCATCCTGAAGGAGACCAGTCCTGTGTGTTCATTGGAAGGACTGATGCTGAGGCTGAAACTCCAATACTTTGGCCACCTCATGTTAAGAGTTGACTCATTGGAAAAGACCCTGATGCTGGGAGGGATTTGGGGCAGGAGGAGAAGGGGATGACAGAGGACGAGATGGATCACTGACTCGATGCAGATGAGTTTGGGTGAACTGCGGGAGTTGGTGATGGACCGAGAGGCCTTGTGTGCTGCGATTCATGGGGTCGCAGAGTCAGACATGACTGAGCGACTGAACTGAACTGATGCACCCAACATAGGAGCACCTCAATACATAAGACAAACATTAAGAGACATAAAAGGAGAAACTGACAGTAATGCAATAGCAGTAGGAGACTTTAGCACCCCACTCACACCATGGACAGATCATCAAAACATAAAATCAATAGGAAACGCAAGCAAGTCTTAAAATGATACATTAGATGAGATGGATCTCATTGATATGTTCAGGACGTGCCATCCAAATGCAGAAGAATACACCTTCTTCTCAAGGGCACATGGAATATTCTCCAGGATAGACCACATCTTAGGTCACAAATCAAGCCTCAGTAAATTTAAGAAAATTGAAATTGTATCGAGCGTCTTCTCTGACCACAATGCTATGAGACTAGATATCAATTACAAGGAAAAAAAAACCTGTAAGAAACACAAACACATGGAGATTAAACAACATGTTTCTAAATAATCAACAGGTTACTGAAGAAATCAAAAGAGAAGTCAAGAAATTTCTAGAAACAAACGACAATGAAAACACAACAACTCAAAACCTATAGGATTCAGCAAAAGCAGTTCTAAGAAGGGAATTTATAGCAGTACAAGCCTACCTCAAGAAACAAGAAAAAACATCAAATAGACAACCTAACTTTACACCTAAAACAAACTGGAAAAAAAAAGAACAGAAAAACCCCATAATTATTAGAAGGAAAGAAATCATGAAGATCTCAGCAGAAATAAATGAAAAAGAAGTGAAAGAAAGAATAGTAAAGATTAATAAAAGTAAAAGTTGGTTCTTTGAGAAGATAAACAAAATTGACAAGCCTTTAGCCAGACTCATCAGAGAGAAGAATCAAATCAACAAAATTAAAAATGAAAAAGGAGAGGATACAGTAGACAATGCAGAAATACAGGGTTATAAGAGACTATTATGAACAGCTATATGGCAATAAAACGGATAATCTGGAAGAAATGGACAGATTCCTAGAAAAATTCAATCTTCCAAGACTGAACCAGGAAGAAACAGGCATTATGAACAACCCAGTTACAAGCACTGAAATTGAAGCTGTGATCAAAAATCTCCCCCAAAACAAAAGCCCAGGACCAGATGGCTTCACAGGAGAATTCTATCAAACATATAAAGAAGAGCTAATGCCTACCCTTCTAAAACTCTTTCAAAAAAGTGCAGAGGAAGGAACACTTCTAAACTCATTCTATGAGGCCACCATCACTCTGATACCAAAACCAGACAAAGACAACACACACACACAAAAAACTATAGGCCAATATCACTGATGAACATAGATGCAAAAATCCTCAACAAAATTTTAGCAAACAGGATTCAGCAACACATCAAAAAACTCATACACCATGATCAAGTTGGGTTTATTTCAGGAATGTAAGGATTTTTAACTACATTAACAAATTAACTATATTGACAAATTTTAACTACATTGACAAATTTTAACTACATTAACAAATTGAAAGATAAAAACCATGTGATAATTTCAATAGATGCAGAAAAAGCCTTTGACAAAATTCAGTACCATTTATGATTCAAACTTTTCAAAAAATGGGCACAGAAGGAACCTCCCTCAACATAGTAAAGGCCATATATGATAAGACTAGAGCAAACATTATTCTCAGTGGTGAAACCTGAAAGCATTCCCCCTAAGATCAGGGACAAAACGAGGGTGTCCACTTTCACCACTGTAATTCAACATAGTTCTGGAAGTCCTAGCTACAGTAATCAGAGAAGAAAAAGAAATAAAAGGAATCTGGATCAGAAAAGAAGTAAAGCTCTCATTGTTTGCAGATGACATGATACTGTACATAGAAAACCCTAAAGACAGTATCAGAAAATTACTAGAGCTCATCAGCGAATCTAGCAAAGTTGCAGGATATAAAATCAATACACAGAAAGCACCTGCGTTTCTATATACTAACAATGAAAATTCAGAAAAAGAAATTAAGGAGTCAATCCCATTCACCATTGCAACAAAAAGAATTAACCAACATGTGAATTATAGAGGTCCCAGAAAAAGAAAGTGTATGAGAAAGTTTTTGAAGAGATTATAGTTGAAAATTTCCCCAACATGGAAAAGGAAATAGTCAATCAAGTCCAAGAGGTGCAAAGAGTCCTATACAGGATAAACCCAAGGAGAAACACACCAAAATACACACTAATCAAATGGACAAAGACTAAACACAAAGAAAGAATATTACAGCAGCAAGGGAGAAGCAACAAGTAACATACAGGGAAGCCCCATACGCATAACAGCTGCTCTTTCAGCAGAAACTCTGATGGCCAGAAGGGAATGGCAAGATATATTTAAAGTATTGAAAGGAAAATAGCTACAACCAAGATTACAGTACCCAGCAAGGATCTCACTCAAAACTGATGGAGAAATAAAAAGTTTTACGACAAGCAAAAGTTAAGAGAACTCAGTATCAACAAACCAGCTTTATAACAAATGTTAAAGGGACTTATGTAGTCAAGAAATACAACAGAAGAAGAAAGATCTACAAAATCAATCCTAAAGGATTAAGAAAATGGCACTAGGAACATATATATCAATAATTCCTTTAAATGTAAATGGATCAAATGCTCCAACCAAAACACAAACTGAGTGAAAGGATACAAGGATAAGACCAGTCTATACATACATATATGCTGTCTACAAAAAACCCACTGTAGACCTAAAGACAGATACAGACTGAAAGTGAGAGGATGGGAAAATATATTCCCTGCAAATGGGAAGCAAAAGAAAGCTGGAGTGGCAGTCCTCATACCAGACAAAACAGACCTTAAAATAGAGAAGATTATAAGAGATGAGGAAGGACACTACATGATGATCAAGGGATCAATCCAAGAGAAGACATAGCAATTGTAAATATCTATGTGAAGAAAGCTGAGCACTGGAGAATTGATGCTTTTGAACTGTGGTGTTGGAGAAGACTCTTGAGAGTCCCTTGGACTGCAAGGAGCTTCAGTCAGTCCATCCTGAAGGAGACCAGTCCTGTGTGTTCATTGGAAGGACTGATGCTGAGGCTGAAACTCCAATACTTTGGCCACCTCATGTTAAGAGTTGACTCATTGGAAAAGACCCTGATGCTGGGAGGGATTTGGGGCAGGAGGAGAAGGGGATGACAGAGGACGAGATGGATCACTGACTCGATGCAGATGAGTTTGGGTGAACTGCGGGAGTTGGTGATGGACCGAGAGGCCTTGTGTGCTGCGATTCATGGGGTCGCAGAGTCAGACATGACTGAGCGACTGAACTGAACTGATGCACCCAACATAGGAGCACCTCAATACATAAGACAAACATTAAGAGACATAAAAGGAGAAACTGACAGTAATGCAATAGCAGTAGGAGACTTTAGCACCCCACTCACACCATGGACAGATCATCAAAACATAAAATCAATAGGAAACGCAAGCAAGTCTTAAAATGATACATTAGATGAGATGGATCTCATTGATATGTTCAGGACGTGCCATCCAAATGCAGAAGAATACACCTTCTTCTCAAGGGCACATGGAATATTCTCCAGGATAGACCACATCTTAGGTCACAAATCAAGCCTCAGTAAATTTAAGAAAATTGAAATTGTATCGAGCGTCTTCTCTGACCACAATGCTATGAGACTAGATATCAATTACAAGGAAAAAAAAACCTGTAAGAAACACAAACACATGGAGATTAAACAACATGTTTCTAAATAATCAACAGGTTACTGAAGAAATCAAAAGAGAAGTCAAGAAATTTCTAGAAACAAACGACAATGAAAACACAACAACTCAAAACCTATAGGATTCAGCAAAAGCAGTTCTAAGAAGGGAATTTATAGCAGTACAAGCCTACCTCAAGAAACAAGAAAAAACATCAAATAGACAACCTAACTTTACACCTAAAACAAACTGGAAAAAAAAAGAACAGAAAAACCCCATAATTATTAGAAGGAAAGAAATCATGAAGATCTCAGCAGAAATAAATGAAAAAGAAGTGAAAGAAAGAATAGTAAAGATTAATAAAAGTAAAAGTTGGTTCTTTGAGAAGATAAACAAAATTGACAAGCCTTTAGCCAGACTCATCAGAGAGAAGAATCAAATCAACAAAATTAAAAATGAAAAAGGAGAGGATACAGTAGACAATGCAGAAATACAGGGTTATAAGAGACTATTATGAACAGCTATATGGCAATAAAACGGATAATCTGGAAGAAATGGACAGATTCCTAGAAAAATTCAATCTTCCAAGACTGAACCAGGAAGAAACAGGCATTATGAACAACCCAGTTACAAGCACTGAAATTGAAGCTGTGATCAAAAATCTCCCCCAAAACAAAAGCCCAGGACCAGATGGCTTCACAGGAGAATTCTATCAAACATATAAAGAAGAGCTAATGCCTACCCTTCTAAAACTCTTTCAAAAAAGTGCAGAGGAAGGAACACTTCTAAACTCATTCTATGAGGCCACCATCACTCTGATACCAAAACCAGACAAAGACAACACACACACACAAAAAACTATAGGCCAATATCACTGATGAACATAGATGCAAAAATCCTCAACAAAATTTTAGCAAACAGGATTCAGCAACACATCAAAAAACTCATACACCATGATCAAGTTGGGTTTATTTCAGGAATGTAAGGATTTTTAACTACATTAACAAATTAACTATATTGACAAATTTTAACTACATTGACAAATTTTAACTACATTAACAAATTGAAAGATAAAAACCATGTGATAATTTCAATAGATGCAGAAAAAGCCTTTGACAAAATTCAGTACCATTTATGATTCAAACTTTTCAAAAAATGGGCACAGAAGGAACCTCCCTCAACATAGTAAAGGCCATATATGATAAGACTAGAGCAAACATTATTCTCAGTGGTGAAACCTGAAAGCATTCCCCCTAAGATCAGGGACAAAACGAGGGTGTCCACTTTCACCACTGTAATTCAACATAGTTCTGGAAGTCCTAGCTACAGTAATCAGAGAAGAAAAAGAAATAAAAGGAATCTGGATCAGAAAAGAAGTAAAGCTCTCATTGTTTGCAGATGACATGATACTGTACATAGAAAACCCTAAAGACAGTATCAGAAAATTACTAGAGCTCATCAGCGAATCTAGCAAAGTTGCAGGATATAAAATCAATACACAGAAAGCACCTGCGTTTCTATATACTAACAATGAAAATTCAGAAAAAGAAATTAAGGAGTCAATCCCATTCACCATTGCAACAAAAAGAATTAAATATCTAGGAATAAACTTATGTAAAGAGACAAAAGAACTGTACACAGAAAATTTAAGACACTAATGAAAGAAATCAAAGATGACATAAACAGATCGAGAAATATTCCATGTTCCTAGATAGGAAGAATCAATATTGTGAAAATGACTATACTACCAAACGCAATCTACAGGTTCAATGTGATTCCTATCAAATTACCAATGGCATTTTACACAGAACTAGACGAAAAGAATTCACAATTCGAATGGAAACAAAACTCTGAATAGCCAAAGTAATCTAGAGAAAGAAGAATAGAGCTGGAGGAATCAACCTTCCTCATTTCAGTTATACTACAAAGCTACAGTCATCAAGACAGTATGGTACTGGCACAAAAACAGAAATATAGACCAATGGAACAAGATAGAAAGCCCATAAAACCCATGCACCTATGGGTACCTTATTTTTTGACAAAGGAGGCAGGAATATACAATGGGGCAAAGACAGCCTCTTCAATAAATGATGCTGGGGAAACTGGACAGCTACATGTAAAGGAATGAAATTAGAACACTTAACACCATACACCAAGATAAGCTCAAAATGGATTAAAGACTAAATGTAAGACCAGAAACCATAAACTCTTTAAGGAAAACAGGCAGAACACTCGATGACATAAATCAAAGCAAGATCCTCTACGACCCACATCCTGCTGCTGCTGCTAAGTCACTTCAATCATGTCTGACTCTGTGCAACCCCATAAGCAGCAGCCCACAAGGCTCCTCCGTCCCTGGGATTCTCCAGGCAAGAACACTGGAGCAGGTTGCCATTTCCTTTTCCAATGCATGAAAGTGAAATATGAAAGTGAAGTCACTTAGTCGTGTCCGACTCTTCGTGACCGCCATAGACTGCAGTCCACCAGGCTCCTCCATCCATGGATTTTCCAGGCAAGAGTGCTGGAGTGGGGTGCCATTGCCTCCTCCAATGACCCACATCCTAGGGTAGTGGAAATAAAAACCAAAGTAAACAAGTGGGACCTGATTAAATTTAAAACCTTTTGCATAGCAAAGGAAACTATAAGCAAGGTGAAATGACAGCCCTCCGAATGGGAGAAAATGATAGCAAAGGAAACAACTGACAAAGGATTAATTTCCAAAATATACAAACAGCTTATACAACTCAATGTCAGAAAAACAAGAAACCCAATCAAAGAGTAGGAAGAAGACCTAAACAGACATTTCTCCAAAGAAGACATACAGATGGCTAACAAACAACATGAAAAGATGCTCAACATCACTCATTATTAGAGAAATGCAAATCAAAACTACGATGAGATTATCACCTCACACCAGTCAGGATGGCCATCATCAAAAAGTCTACAAACAATAAATGCTGAAGAGGGTGTGGAGAAAAGGGAACGTTCTTGCACTTTTGGTGGGAATGTAAATTGATACAGCCACTATGGAAGATGGTATGGAGATTCCTTAAAAAACTAGGAATAAAACCACCATATGACCCAGCAATCCCACTCCTAGGCATGTACCCTGAGGAAACCAAAACTGAAAAAGACACACGTATCCCATTGTTCACTGCATAACTATGTACAACAGGTAGAACATGGAAGCACCCTGGATGCCCATCGACAGATGAACGGATGAAGAAGGTGTGGCACATACACAATGGAATATTTTTCAGCCACAAAAAGAAATGAATTTGAATCAGCTCTGATGAGGTGGGTGAACCGAGAGCCTATCACACAGAGGGACGTGAGTCAGAAACTGAAAGATAAGTACCACATTCCAGCACATACACACAGAAAAATGGTGCTGAAGAACTGATCCACAGGCAGCAGTGGAGAAACGGACATAGAGAACAGACTTACAGACCTGGGGAGAGTGGAGAGGGTGGGATGTACGGAAGAGTCACATGGAGACTTACATCTCTGTGTGTAAAGTAGATGACCAACGGGAATGTGCCGTATGGCTCAGGAATCTACATGGGGCTCTGTGTCAACTCGGAGGGCTGGGAAGGGGCGGGAGATGAGGGGGGAGATTCAGGAGGGAGGGATACGTGTATGCCCATGGCTGATTCTTGTTGAGGTTTGACAGAAAAGGGCACAATTCTGTAAAACAATTATCCTTCAGTAAAAAAAAAAAAAGAAATAAAAAATCAAAGCTATGACTAATATGGAAAAGGTTCTAGTGGAACAACATACAAAAACAGATGGGCAATATCAGAAAGGAGATAGACGTTTTAAGAAAAAATTCAATAGAGATGCTAGAAATGCAAAATACAGGAAAAGATGAAGAATGCCTTCAGTGGGAGTCTGATACCAGTGGATATATGATAGCTGAGGAATTAATCAGCGAATCTGAAGGTTAGCTGATAGAAGATGGTTAACATTAAATACAAAGAGAAAGAAAGAATATAATAATTAAAAAACACAGTACATTAGAGTGCTGTGGGACAATATCAAACATTTCAAGACGCACCTAGGTGCATTGCCAGGAGAAGAGAGGCAATGCGGTGGAAGAAATGTTTGAGGAAACAGCGTCAAGAGCAAGAATTTTCCCAAATTAATGACAGACACCAAACCACAGATCCAAGAAGCCCACAGAACGCCAAACAGGATAAACACCAAGACAGCACACAAGAAACAAGCAAAAAGCAATGAACTTCTATGCAGGTCACTAAAAACCAAATGCAGAGAGTGAATCTTGACGGTGGTCAGAATAAAAGTCATTTTACTTACACAAGAGCAAGAATGAAAATTAAAGCAAACTTCTCATTAGAAACTGTTACCATGAAGTGACATTTTAAAAGCCCTTATAGAAAATGAAAGCTCTTCACTAAAGAGGAATATGACATTGGTTAGAAAACAGAATCTACGCAGAAATAAAGCACATTTAGAAACAGAACAAATGAAAGATAAAACTCATTCGCTTTAACCGTGCTAAAGGATAATGGAGTATCTTTAAAGTGATATGCATAGTGTATTCATAGCAGATGAAAAAGTAAATTATATGACGGTAATAACTGTATGGATGTGAGAGTTGGACTGTGAAGAAGGCTGAGCACCGAAGAATTGATGCTTTTGAACTGTGGTGTTGGAGAAGACTCTGGAGAGTCCCTTGGACTGCAAGGAGATCCAACCAGTCCATTCTGAAGGAGATCAGCCCTGGGGTTACTTTGCAAGGAATGATGCTAAAGCTGAAACTCCAGTACTTTGGCCACCTCATGAGAAGAGTTGACTCATTGGAAAAGACTCTGATGCTGGGAGGGATTGGGAGCAGGAGGAGAAGGGGACAACAGAGGATGAGATGGCTGGATGGCATCACGGACTCGATGGACGTGAGTCTGAGTGAACTGCGGGAGTTGGTGATGGACAGGGAGGCCTGGCGTGCTGCGATTCATGAGGTCACAAAGAGTCAGACACAACTGAGCGACTGAACTGACTGAACGGAATAGCACTAAGGATGGGAAGAGAACTGGGAATGAAGATCCTCACACAACATGTGGGTGGTATATTATTGGAAAGTGAACTCAGATTATCTTAATGAACTCTGATGCAGCTACTGGGATCCCGTGTGGCACTAGTGGTGGAGAATCTGCCTTCCAGTGCAGGAGACATGCGAGACAAGGGCTGGATCTCTGGGTGGGGAAGACCCCCTGGAGAAGGACTGGCAGCCCACTCCCATATTCTGGACTGGAGAATCCCGTGGACAGAGCAGCCTGCCCTTGGACTGTAGTCTAAAGGGTCACAAACAGTCGGACACACCTGGAGTGACAGCTCTGCAATGCAATGACTAACGGTTTTTTAAAGGTATGGATATAGAGGCACTTAGATCAAAAGCATGAACTAGAAACAGATCAGCTGAGGATCTTTCAACTGGGTGAAGCATGGAGGGAACCAGAGCTGGAAGGAGGTGGAGTCCTGGGTAGAGGGATGGTCTCTTGGGTGAAAACAGGCATATTGCTTGAAACCTAGGGTCCATGACTGTCATTTCCCCCTTAGTTTATACGACGATTAGTACTTTCCTTTGTTACTAGACAAGTTTTCCATTCACAGAATGACTTGACTGAATGACTTTCTTTATCTTTCAGTTTTGTATCTAGTCCTTTATGTTAAAAATGGCAAAGGATGACAACAAAAATGAGACATGTTTGAGAAAACTTCATTGATAAAAACAAAACCTATATAACGTGGCACACTTATTAACAGGAAGATACAGTTTCTAATATTCTATGCTAGATTGGTAGTTTTTATATTTTTGTCTATCTTTCACTTCTAAACAATGCTGCTGCTGCTGCTAAGTCGCGTCAGTCGTGTCCGACTCTGCGACCCATAGACCGCAGCCCACCAGGCTCCCCCATCCCTGGGATTCTCCAGGCAAGAACACTGGAGTGGGTTGCCATTGACTTCTCCAGTGCATGAAAGTGAAAAATGAAAGTAAAGTCGCTCAGCTGTGTCCGACTCTTAGCCACCCCATGGACTGCAGCCTACCAGGCTCCTCTGTCCATGGGATTCCAGTGAAAAATTACCAAATAGGGACATAGGCAGTACCCAACTATCTTCTCACTCATACAACATTAAACCCTTTAAATGTACTCATCCTTGGAACACTCATGACCACAAAAAAAAAAAAAAAAAAAAAAGAAAACCAGAGAGAAGAGAGGGAAGGAGAAGAGAAGAGGGAAAAGAAGATGGGAGTGATTTCTATACCAGCATTTGTCAGTGCTCTTGAAACAGAATCTGGAAATAGTCCATTTAATTTGACTATTTTAGAACAGCAATTTATTTTGGAAAAAAATAGACATCCATTTCCAGGTTAATTCCATCAAAAGGAGGGAACATCTGCCTATAGAGAAGGCATCGACTCTCTTATAATGAGAATCTAAAACTGTGGTCTTCATGCAAGCCATATTGAAATTCAAGTAACATCACTGGAAGGAGATTTCTCAAGAGAACCCAAACTAAAAGCACTAAAGTGTCGTCAAGCAACTGTAAATTTTTACATGGAAACCACTTCTCCAGATGGTTAGGACTCCCGAGAACAGCATTTTTGCTCCAGAGGCTAACTTTGTGCCTATATGAACTTAAAAATGGTTCTTCAATGAAAGTTAAACTTTCCATTTGGAACTTTGGCCGTTAATTATTTTTCCCAAGGAATTCTGTACTTTTTTTAAAATAACAAATCAAGATCATGAGAAAACGCACCCTAAAATGTTTTTAAACACTTGTTTAAACAGCGGATCTTTCCTTTTCAAAAAAGAAAGCTTTCTTTTTATCTGGTGAGGTATTTGGAATTTTCTAGTTATTTTAAAATTTAAAAAATGTATATATTTAAGGTCTAATATATGATATTTTGATACACCGATACATAGTGAAATGATACAGTTAAGCTAATTAACATGTTCAGCTTCCTCATCTAGTCATCATTTTTAATGTGTGTGGTGAGAACACCTGAGATCTACTGCTTTGCCAGCTTCACGTATCCATCACTATATTATTAACCATAGTTGCCACGGTATGAGTTCCTTCTCTAGAATCTATGCATCCCACACAGCTGAAACTTCGTACTCTTAGACCAACATCTCCCCATTCTCTCCACCTCCCCAGCTTATGGCAAGTACCATTCTCCCTTCTATTTTCATGAATTTGACTTAAAAAAAAATTCCTCATATGATATTGGTCCTTGTGTCTGGCTTATTTCACTTAATATAAGGCACTTGGGTTCTTATCTCAAAAGAGTACAATCAGCTACAATAAAGATAACAGTGAGACAAAGGGCCACATTGTCCAAATTGGGTTTTTATAACAAAGGGAGGGCATATGGCCTGCTGGTAGCAGCTGTGGTGGGAATCAACTCGACCATCAGCTGTCTGTACAGCAGACTAGAAGCTTCTGCAGGCCAGTCCAACCGCACACCGTCAAGGTTAATATCTGTTAATATTTACAATGATGTTCATTAAATAGCATAGCAGGAATAAACACAGCAAAAGCCAGAGCAGACAGAAGCATAAATATGGCAAAACACAAAGCCTTCAGGAGACTTTAATGTTGTTCTCTCGTTCGAACCACTAAGCCAAGAAATTAAGGATGAGTAACATACTAAGACTCTAAATAACATACCTGATTAGATTGATAATACACATAACACAGACATATATTTATGTGAACATGCGTTCATTCCCTGGAGGAGGGCATGGCAACCCACTCCAGTATTCTTGCCTGGACAATCCCATGGACAGAGTGGGCCTGGCGGGCCACGGTCCACGGAGTCGCAGAGTCAGACTCGGCTGAAGCGACTGAGCACACACATGTGTTTATTTATATGAATAGGTCTCCATGCATTGCAGAAAGTTTACATTCTTTTCTATAGTCCGTTTTTTAATATTATTTCATGAAGATCTCATATTAAAAAATAAAATGAAAAAATAGCAGAAATCAAACTAGAAATACATAACGAAGATTAGTCATTGCCAATAATAACAAGGAACAATTCTGCAATTTCATAGACCCTTTCCCAAACAATACTTTGGTCAAGAAAACTTAAGATATCTCACAGGACTTTCTCAAAACAAAACTCCTTATAAAATTTTTGGGTTTTTGTTTATAACTATAATCTTGAGAAAATGGACAGCCATTAATATTTTAGTAATAAATATGGCAAAACAAAAACAAGTGAATTGAGAATTCTATTCAATAAATTAAAAAAATTAAATTTGCTAAAAATGGTATTAAAGTATAAGCAAATTAAGAAGTTAACACAGAAAAGCAGCATATAATTAGTTAATCACAATATAATATGTGTTTCTTTGATGGAGGAAGAATAGAACAGACTAGAATAGAATATTTATTAGTCTAGTCAAGAAAAACAAAAATAAACCAATAAAAGAGAAAAAAAAGAAGAAAATGGGGAAAAAATAGAGTGAGAGAAAGTACAAATATCCAAACATGAGCATTAAAAAGAAGAAGAGAATTATGCAAACAGATTAATGACTCTGAAAGCCGACTAACATGTCCTTTTTTCTAGGAAAATACAAATGATCAAAATAGACTCAAGAAGAGAGTTCCTTCTCCAGGGGATCTTGCCGACCCAGGGATCGAACCCAGGTCTCCCGCGTTGCAGGCAGACGCTTTAACCTCTGAGCCACCAGGGAAGCCCCCAAGAAGAGATAGGAAAGCCTAAAGAGAAAACACAAACAGTTTTCAAAGAACTACACCCTGTAAAACATCTGATCCAAACTTTTTTCTAGATGAGCAGTTTTCAAACACCGAATTTAAGCTGATCCAGAGTTCAGAAACGGCAGACGGGGAGTCTCTCAATTATTCTTTGGAAAGCTAACACAGTTCTGATAGAAAAACTAAAAGAGGTAGCACAGAAAAAAAGAAAAGTACAGAAAACTCTCCCAGATGCTGATGCACAAATCCTGTTAAATATTAGCATAAGTAAGGATGCATCAGACAAGGCAGTGGCCCCCCACTCCAGTGCTCTTGCCTGGAAAATCCCATGGACAGAGGAGCCTGGTGGGCTGCAGTCCTTGGGGTTGCTGAGGGTCGGACACGACTGAGTGACTTCACTTTGACTTTTCACTTTCATGCATTGGAGAAGGGAATGGCAACCCACTCCAGTGTTCTTGCCTGGAGAATCCCAGGGACGGAGGAGCCTGGTGGGCTGCCGTCTCTGGGGTTGCACAGAGTCGGACACGACAGAAGCGACTTAGCAGCAGCAGCAAGGATGCATAGATGAGAAGTGGGCCAACGTGGCAAGGGCAGTCAATTTGTGAGTACTTTGCTTGGTCACTGGGATCCAGATATGTTTCTGAGGCTGAAAGCTGCATCTTATCTAAAGGAAATGGAAGGTCCTACTGGGAGTCGTGAGGCGAGAATGACTGTGGGGCAGGGCGCTTGGACCCGGGTCCTTCGGTGTGTGGCCAAGCTAGGGATGTTTGTAGAGGGCCAGGCTGGAGCGAGATGCAAGCACCAGGCGGAGACTCTAGGTGGGGCTGAGTCTGGGAGATGGCACCTTCTCTGTGAACTGATCCAGGACACTGCTGGAAAGTAGCGGTGAGTATTGACACCTGGTCTCAGAGGTTCGGTGGGGAATGAGTGTTGGGCTTCCACACCAGAGGTGCAGGAGTGTGGGATGCCCATGGTGGACTCTGGGAGACAGAACTCTCCTCCAAGTGGAAACAGGGTCTTCTGCGAGACGGGAACCTGGAGCTCAGAGCCAGGGGACTCGGTTCCTAATCTCAGATGGCAGGGAGAAAAATAAAACTATAAAAAGTGAAAACATGAAAGTAGCATCAAAAGACAAAGAGAAGTGAGCCATGTTTCACAGCGCACCAAGCCTCTTCGCAGCTTTCAGCCTGTTGCTTATCAAGGTTTGGGCAATGATCATTCCAGGCAGGCTGAGAAGTTAGGAAGAACATCTCTCCCCTACTGTGCCCTACCCCCCCACAACTATGACGAGTCACCAAATAAGGCACAAGTCAGCCCCAGCCGCCAATCCAGGCCAAGCCCTCCCCACTGTTGGGGCTTTCCAGTCTGAAGTCCAGCCCAGCCTGGAACACCCCAGGGTCTTCTGAACCTGTGAAGCTTATCCCTCTGCCCTTTGCCACATTTAACTCTACGAATTCCACATCCTCCTCGAGGCCCTGGAGAAAGTGATGTGTGTGAATGATGAGGTAAAGCGAGAAGGTTACATGGCAGAGCACGATTGATTCCCTGGGGCTTTATTATAATAACTTTAATCTTCTGGAACTCATCTGGTACGAATTTAGGACCTGTGCGGCATTTCGCTGAAATTCTCCCTTTTAATGCAGCCTTTGCTCTGCTGGCCTTGGTGGTTACGGAGTTTGCCATGTTTATGATCTGGCCCCAGGCTCCTTATTAATAGGCCTTGAAAGGAGGGTGTGGAATGCATTGGCGCCTTTCATTGTGCTTTTCTTAGGGGAAGAAACAAATAGAAATATCTACCTTGAAGCACGCCTGGGCTCTGCCTTCCTTGAGGAGAAGAGCTCCCCAGGCCGCATTGAGGAGGAGGAACTTCAGGCACCTAAGACGTCTCTGAGCTCTTGGTGTTTGCAAATCAATGGGAAGAAGGAGCGGGCTTGCTGAGATCTTTGTAATAAGGAACTCAGGTCCTTCCATTGCTGGGCCCACCAGGATTAATTAAAAAAAAAAAAAAGATAATTGTTTGGGGGGCTCAATTCCCTCTATTTTGACAGCTCTCCTGGTCAAATCTGCCCACACGGGCCATCAGGAGACTTGGGGTCAGACCCCCAGGCTTACCGACTTAGGACAGGTCACCTGATCTCTCTTCCCAAGAGTCTCTCAGTCATTTGCCAAGGGCTCCCTGGGGCAGCCTCACAGAAGGGCCCTCGGTGCTTCACATCCCCTGGGCATCAGGGTCCCAAGACTGGGAAAGCAGAGACTGATGACCCCAGTGATTCTGAGGTCTGGTGCACCTTCTGAGCTTCACATTCAGCCCCTGACTGCAGAAAACAAGCCAAGGGCTGCGTTAATGGAATGAGGAGTCGATGTTCCTGTTGCCCTCGGAGGCTTTTGTGAATCAACAGAAAGCAGATGAACAGACGTGCCTTTGTCCACTCGAGGGAGCTGTGCTCTGACGAGATGAGAGGGTAAGAATTGTGACGTCTTGAGGTGCAACGTGCACACCACGTCACAATTTACAAAGCACTTTCACATAAACTTACTCTTTGCAGCCAAAGGCTTTGGTCAGCCCTATATGCAGGCGTGGACGCTAGCATAGAGATTCAGCACTGTGAGGCTGCTGAAAGTGCTGGGCAGTGTGAAAGGACTTTCCCGAGAACACAGGAGAGTGCTGCCTGAGACAGGCAGGCAGTGTGGCCCTCCCAGGCTCCAGTCGGCCAGCCCAGAGTTCAGCCTCGGCCACTCCCCAGTTCCGGGGTTGGGCAAGTTACTTATGTCTGCTATGCCTGTATTCTCTGTAGGTTAACAAATGGCAAAGAGATGGCCTGCTTGTAGAATTCCTGTGTCAACCAAAAATCTGCTGTAGGTCTACCTCCCCGGATCAGGACAGCGTTTGGCAGATGCTTGCTAGACCGCCTAAGCTCTCTCAGCTCTCCTAAGCTGCTGTCACTACGGTGCTTCCTGAACTGGAGGCATTGCACAGATACTAATAGTAACCGTTCGGTCAGTCCGTGCACTCTCTGGCACGTCTGTCTGAATGCTGGTGATGCCCAGGCCCAGCTCCCGGGCCACCTGGTGGCTGGTGTTCTCCGCGCTCTCCTTGTCTGGCACTGTCTAGTGGGAGCTCAGGATTAAGGGTCCTGTGTGGACCAAACCCCTCAAAGGGCCCCTGTGAGCCCCTGCAGTGTCGCTCCTCACCCACTTGGGGTCTTGCCAGGCCATAGGACTCAGAGGAAGGGTTATTATTGCCTCAGACCACACGTCCTGAGTAGCCTAATAGACTGAAAAAAAAAAAAATAGTTTGGGGGGCTCAATTCCCTCTATTTTGACAGCTCTCCTGGTCAAATCTGCCCACACGGGCCATCAGGAGACTTGGGGTCAGACCCCCAGGCTTACCGACTTAGGACAGGTCACCTGATCTCTCTTCCCAAGAGTCTCTCAGTCATTTGCCAAGGGCTCCCTGGGGCAGCCTCACAGAAGGGCCCTCGGTGCTTCACATCCCCTGGGCATCAGGGTCCCAAGACTGGGAAAGCAGAGACTGATGACCCCAGTGATTCTGAGGTCTGGTGCACCTTCTGAGCTTCACATTCAGCCCCTGACTGCAGAAAACAAGCCAAGGGCTGCGTTAATGGAATGAGGAGTCGATGTTCCTGTTGCCCTCGGAGGCTTTTGTGAATCAACAGAAAGCAGATGAACAGACGTGCCTTTGTCCACTCGAGGGAGCTGTGCTCTGACGAGATGAGAGGGTAAGAATTGTGACGTCTTGAGGTGCAACGTGCACACCACGTCACAATTTACAAAGCACTTTCACATAAACTTACTCTTTGCAGCCAAAGGCTTTGGTCAGCCCTATATGCAGGCGTGGACGCTAGCATAGAGATTCAGCACTGTGAGGCTGCTGAAAGTGCTGGGCAGTGTGAAAGGACTTTCCCGAGAACACAGGAGAGTGCTGCCTGAGACAGGCAGGCAGTGTGGCCCTCCCAGGCTCCAGTCGGCCAGCCCAGAGTTCAGCCTCGGCCACTCCCCAGTTCCGGGGTTGGGCAAGTTACTTATGTCTGCTATGCCTGTATTCTCTGTAGGTTAACAAATGGCAAAGAGATGGCCTGCTTGTAGAATTCCTGTGTCAACCAAAAATCTGCTGTAGGTCTACCTCCCCGGATCAGGACAGCGTTTGGCAGATGCTTGCTAGACCGCCTAAGCTCTCTCAGCTCTCCTAAGCTGCTGTCACTACGGTGCTTCCTGAACTGGAGGCATTGCACAGATACTAATAGTAACCGTTCGGTCAGTCCGTGCACTCTCTGGCACGTCTGTCTGAATGCTGGTGATGCCCAGGCCCAGCTCCCGGGCCACCTGGTGGCTGGTGTTCTCCGCGCTCTCCTTGTCTGGCACTGTCTAGTGGGAGCTCAGGATTAAGGGTCCTGTGTGGACCAAACCCCTCAAAGGGCCCCTGTGAGCCCCTGCAGTGTCGCTCCTCACCCACTTGGGGTCTTGCCAGGCCATAGGACTCAGAGGAAGGGTTATTATTGCCTCAGACCACACGTCCTGAGTAGCCTAATAGACTGAAAAAAAAAAAAATCCAGCAGTAAGAAATATGGAAGGTAAAGCCAGCTGTAGGGGTCTAGTGGAATTCCAAGCCCTGCCAACCCCCTGCTTCTAGCTCCTGCTAGCTCCCCATTCTGGGCCTGGCCTCATCTGTACCCCAGCAGCTGGGGAGGAAAGGGAGTGGAGGGGAGTTAACCGCCGCCCGGGCTCTCTGGGGAGCACTCCCAGGCCTCCTCCACCCTGCTCCTGCCTCTCCCTGCTCAGGGGCCCACAGGGCCCCCATCCCCACCCCCGCCCCAGCCTCAGGACCAAGCCCAGGCGTGAAAGGCTGGAGGGGGCTGCATCCACTTCTCTGGAGCTAATGCTCATTTTCCATTTTAAATGTGCAAAGGGGGAGAGAACCTGAGATCTAATCTTCCCAGAGGCAGGTCCACCCTTCCTTTCCTCTGCCTATTTATGAGAAATAGTAAATTTCCCCTCCCAGCCTGAATTTACTCAGTTGGGTTTTAGTCACTTGTGACTGTAAAAATTGGCTGATACAAGAACCCTCGCAGAAGGTTTGTAGACATTCTGTTCTTACAAGCTGGTGGAATTTTTATGTCCCTGCTGTTTCCATTATAAAAGTTTCTTAAAATTACACTTCATCTGAAACCAAGCCAAACCGCTACTCTGAAAGGTGACCCATGAAACTCCAATCAGGCACCCTAGATTTCAGAGGACTCGTCCACCTGGCTTGTCCAAACAGACCACCCACACCCAAGAGCCAGCATGTGTGGGTTCTCATCATTGTCTGCATCCAGCATCTTAACCGGCCAGGTCCCCTTTGAAAGACAGGGCTTGGCAAGGCAAGGGGTGGACTGTAGTAGACGCTGTGACGTGTGACAGGCTGCCACATCCCCTTTCGGGCCTGAAGCACTTGCTTCTTCAAATGCTGGGAGTGCCATTGGCTGAAGGCCATCCTGCAGCCACCCCATCAGAAACTGTCCTCTACTGAGGGGAGCAGCTTTACCCACAGGCATACTGAGCGAACTCCAGGAGTTGGTGATGGACAGGGAGGCCTGACGTGCTGCGATTCATGGGGTTGCAAAGAGTCGGACACTACCGAGCAACTGAACTGAACTGATACCTTCCAGAGTGGGAGTGCAAGGGACACTTTTTTTCAGAGTCAGGGCTCTTTACTGGAACCTTTTTAAGGCTATGTTGTTGGATGCATGCTCAGACGTGTCTGACTCTTTGTGACATCACAGACTGTCACCCACCAGGCTCCTCTGTCCATGGGATTCTCCAGGCAAGAATACTGGAGTGGGTGGTCATTTCCCCCTCCAGGGGATCTTCCTGACCCAGGGATTGAACCCACGTCTCCTGCGTCTTCTGCACTGGCAGGTGGATTCTTTACTATCAAGCCACCTGGGAATCCTTTTAAAGCTGCAGCACAGCTTAATGTCTTCCTCTGCTCAGTCCTGCTTCCTTCCCTCCCCTTCCGCAGGTATCAACTCTGGGAGCACTCCAGAATAAATTCACTGTGTATTAACATAGTACACAGATAACGACATTGACTCTGATCCCAATAGTTCTGGGCTTAAATGTTTTGGGGGACTCCCTTTATCCTCCAGAGCTCTGCAGTAATCCCAGCCATGGTTCGATGAGGCCACTCATGAGGTTCAGGTCATGCCAGGGATGGATGGGCTGGACTCAGATGGCTGAGATGGTGTCTGGAGAGGAAAACAGCGGTGTGCAACTGTAGGTGGCTGGGCAGGAGAGCGTTCTGGCTGCTGGTCAAGCCCCCTGAGGAGGCCTGAGACGGGTGAGGAGGGGCTGTGGGCAGCGGGGAGCTCTGTGGGGTGGAGCGTGGTGCAGCGGACAGGCAGGGGCTGCTGTCGCCGGCACAGAGGGAGACTGCCTGTGCCCTGGCAGCTGGAGCTGGCGGGCTCACTCAGGCTCACCCAGGGGGCCCCCCGTGGCTGTGGGTCAGTCCCAGCAGCAAGGCCAGAGTCAGCGCAGTCTCAAATAGCTGTGTGGGCTGGACACGAGATGACTGGGTGCAGTCACATGCTCTGGGAGCCAGGGCTTTGTGAGGGCAGGGGCTCCAGTGAAAGGGGAGAGTGACTCTTCCTGCAGATGAAGCCCATTTGTGCCCACGGGCTGGAAAAGGTGGGAAAGCTTTAGGCGCTCGAGGTCTTTGTGCCCTGGCCACAGCCTGCCCTCCCTGTTTAGCCTGTGATGTCCTCTCACACACCTGGTCCTGCTCCCCCCTCATCTCGCCCCCTGGTGCCCTCTGCATACGAGGTTCAAGCTGGTTTTAGAAAAGGCAGAGGAACCAGAGATCAAATTGCCAACATCCACTGGATCATGGAAAAAGTAAGAGAGTTCCAGAAAAATATCTATTTCTGCTTTATTGACTATACCAAAGCCTTTGACTGTGTGGATCACAGTCAACTGTGGAAAATTCTTCAAGAGATGGGAATACCAGACCACCTGACCTGCCTCTTGAGAAATCTGTATGCAGGTCAGGAAGCAACAGTTAGAACTGGACACGGAACCACAGACTGGTTCCAAATAGAAAAAGGAGTACGTCAAGGCTGTATATTGTCACCCTGCTTATTTAACTTCTATGCAGAGTACATCATGAGAAACGCTGGGCTGGAAGAAACACAAGCTGGAATCAAGATTGCTGGGAGAAATATCAATCACCTCAGATATGCAGACGACACCACGCTTATGGCAGAAAGTGAAGAGGAACTAAAAAGCCTCTTGATGAAAGTGAAAGAGGAGAGTGAAAAAGTTGGCTTAAAGCTCAACATTCAGAAAACGAAGATCATGGCATCCGGTCCCATCACTTCATGGGAAATAGATGGGGAAACAGTGGAAACAGTGTCAGACTTTATTTTTTTGGGCTCCAAAAATCACTGCGGATGGTGACTGCAGCCATGAAATTAAAAGACACTTGCTCCTTGGGAGAAAAGTTATGACCAACCTAGATAGTATATTCAAAAGCAGAGACATTACTTTGCCGACTAAGGTCCGTCTAGTCAAGGCTATGGTTTTTCCAGCAGTCATGTATGGATGTGAGAGTTGGACTGTGAAGAAGGCTGAGTGCCGAAGAATTGATGCTTTTGAACTGTGGTGTTGGAGAAGACTCATGAGAGTCCCTTGGACAGCAAGGAGATCCAGCCAGTCCATTCTGAAGGAGATCAACCCTGGGATTACTTTGGAAGGAATGATGCTGAAGCTGAAACTCCAGT
>SJYG01000696.1:334585-351510 GCA_006410535.1 Litocranius walleri
CCCTGCTTATTTAACTTCTATGCAGAGTACATCATGAGAAACGCTGGGCTGGAAGAAACACAAGCTGGAATCAAGATTGCTGGGAGAAATATCAATCACCTCAGATATGCAGACGACACCACGCTTATGGCAGAAAGTGAAGAGGAACTAAAAAGCCTCTTGATGAAAGTGAAAGAGGAGAGTGAAAAAGTTGGCTTAAAGCTCAACATTCAGAAAACGAAGATCATGGCATCCGGTCCCATCACTTCATGGGAAATAGATGGGGAAACAGTGGAAACAGTGTCAGACTTTATTTTTTTGGGCTCCAAAAATCACTGCGGATGGTGACTGCAGCCATGAAATTAAAAGACACTTGCTCCTTGGGAGAAAAGTTATGACCAACCTAGATAGTATATTCAAAAGCAGAGACATTACTTTGCCGACTAAGGTCCGTCTAGTCAAGGCTATGGTTTTTCCAGCAGTCATGTATGGATGTGAGAGTTGGACTGTGAAGAAGGCTGAGTGCCGAAGAATTGATGCTTTTGAACTGTGGTGTTGGAGAAGACTCATGAGAGTCCCTTGGACAGCAAGGAGATCCAGCCAGTCCATTCTGAAGGAGATCAACCCTGGGATTACTTTGGAAGGAATGATGCTGAAGCTGAAACTCCAGTGCTTTGGCCATCTCATGCGAAGAGTTGACTCATTGGAAAAGACTCTGATGCTGGGAGGGATTGGGGGCAGGAGGAGAAGGGGATGACAGAGGATGAGATGGCTGGATGGCATCACTGACTCAATGGACGTGAGTCTGAGTGAACTCTGAGAGATGGTAATGAACAGGGAGGCCTGGCGTGCTGCGATTCATGGGGTCGCAGAGTCAGACACGACTGAGCGACTGAACTGAACCCTCTCCTTCCACCTGCTTCTTTAGTTTTTAGATCTTTTCAGTCTTCAGCACTTAGCTCAAAAACCCCCTCCTTCATCCACTTTTCAACTTTCCCCCACAGTGTGCTTCTCCTCTGCTCTCTCCCCTCCTTGCTGTAGCTGAAGACCCCAGGCCCACCCTGATGAGCTACCCCTTCCTCCTACCCTGAGAGGGTGTGTGCAGCAAACAGGAAGGGAGAATCTGGAGTTTGTGGTTGAGTGTGAGTTCACACCCCTTCCTTCCCATTTACTTGAGACCAACTCCCTGAGCCTCAGTTTCCTCATCTGCAGTGAGGGAAGAGCAACGACATGCAGGCGCCTGGTGAGCCCCAAGGACTCCTCCTCCAGGCGGCAGAGGGCTCATGGCTAGTTTGGGTTGCTCACTCAGCTTCTGCCTGAAAGCCACACCCTTGGGAAGCAGCCTCTACCAGGCCCTCCAGTCTCCCCCTACGAAGGGGAAGGAGGAAGGAGAGTTCAGGGGACCCCAGGGGAGGAGTCGCCCTTACCACTGCAGGGCAGGCTGGAGGCCAAGAATACCCGCGGGCAGTGCTGGATGCCCAGGAGAGTGAGTCCTGCACCCAGGTGTGACTGGGGCTTGGAGGTGTGGCATTGCTGAGACTACTCGGTTTGCTGGTCACTTGGGGAAAGCAACTCAGGGTCATGCAGAGAGTGGGGAGATGGGCCAGGAGGCTGTTGCGCGCCCAGGGACAGGAGTAGAGAGAGGTGCCTTTCCAGATTCTTTCCCCAAATGGGTCCCAGGAGGCAGGGGGCTTATTGGGCAGGAACACAGAGCCTTCGCGGCTGCTGGCTAGCCTTCTCACCATTAACTCACCCTCCCTGAGCCGACCTGCCAGAGGCGGAAAGTGTGGGGCTCACACCCATGCGAAGCTGCAAAGCATCCCAATCTGCAGCTACCTGAGCCAAATGGGTTCTGTCCAAGGTGCCTGGGTGTCGGGTGGAGACTCCAGCTGCCTGCAACATTGAATGCCTTTCTTCCCTCCTCCGCTGTGATCTGAGTTGAACTTAGCCTTGGCTGAGCGGTTCACAGGGTCCTACAGTGGACATTGCAGATGGGGCTGGGAAGGCGGACGGGGCCAGGTTAGGGAGGTTAAGGATCTTTCCTGGGACACACTGGGTCATGCCACCGACTGGTGCCCCTCCTCATTGGGCACAGACTAAGGGGAGCCTGAAGTGGGCAATGGGCCACAGAGACGCCTAGGTAATTCTCCATCCGGTCCAATTTCTGCTTTTATCTTATCTGCAAACTAAACACATCTACCATCTGGCAACCTGGGGAGGGGAGATGGAGGTCACATTTTGCACACACAAAGCGTTTCTGCCTAAACGAAAAAGGTCCCTCCTCCTTAGTCCAGGGTCATTTTCAGAATCGATCCAGCTGTTCTCGGCCAGGGCCGCCTCCTGGCCCCAGAGGTACTCTGGGGTAAGGACACATCTGGGCTGGACACACCTGGATGAGAGGAGGGGAAACGCAGGTCTTGCCTCTGTGGCCGGGTGGAAAATGCCTGCCCTTGTTCAGGGTGGGGGGTGGGCAGGTGGGGGCAGCCTGCCCCAGCCTGGCCCTACGCTCGCTGCCCTTGCTGGGCTCCTGGAGCTGGAGGCTTGCTCCAGAGGGGATGCCTGGCAGGTTCACATGGGCACCCTCCTCCTCCCACCAAGATGCCCTCCTGGGCAGTGCCCTCTCTCCTGGGGCCTCAGGACAACTCTCTTTTCCCACCTTCCTTCTGTCTGCTTCCTCCTCCCCTCCCCTTTTCCAGTGCTGGTGGGGAGCTGGCCCTGGGTAGAAATCAATTTATCTTCACTCCCATCTCCTATCGTCCCAGAAACCATGGTCGCCCAGATTCCAGGGGCTGGAGCTGGCAGAAAATGAGCTCCCACTTAAGAGCGTGCTTAGGGACCAGGATGAAAGCAGCAAGGGGGCAGGGATGATGGGTGGGAGCTTAAAACCTGTTTTTCTTGCTATCAGGTCTGGCCCAGGGAGCCGTCCTGTGCAGAAGCCTCCTGTTAGAACTGCGGGGGCAGTAGTGACTATGGACAGTGAATTGGTTTCCCGACATCTTGCTGAGGTCAGATCTGCTGAAGCAGGCACCTCACCCCTGCATGAGTTGCTCCTGCCTGACAGCACTTCCCAGTCATCCTTAAAGGTGCTGTAGCTGAGGATGGAAACTGGGAAGATGTAGGTAAGATTCCGCGCTGGCGCTCGCTGTACACACAGAATGGAGGAGCCCCACTCCCCCAGCTCCCAGCCCCACCAGAGGGCAGAGCAGATCCCACCCCCTCTTCCAGCCCCAGTAACGACTGCCCTGTCCTACGAAGCTGGTTCCTGGGCATGACCTTAGCCATGAGGATTTCAGATTGCTAGGGCAGGGCTGAGGGGCTGCCTCTTCAGGACCCCTTGAGTTCCTCGGGAAGGAGTCAGTGGGGTATGTAGCAGGGGGGCCCATGGCCCACGCTGGGGCTCCCAGCCAGCCTGGGCCTGGGCCTCTGAGGCTCTGGAGACCCCAGGCAGGCGTCAGACACAGACCAAAGGCTTCATTCCGGTCTTCGAGGTCAGCTATTGTTAGATTTATTAAGCTACATCCTCTTGGCTGTTGGGTAGAGCCTGTGAGGCTTCAGACCCTACTGCACACGAGTCAGTGCTCCCTGAAAGGGGCTTTAGGTCAGGGTGAAGCAGATCTTCTAAGTCCAAAGCGACCAGAGGCTGAGCACCTCCACACCCAGGCTGGAGCGTGACGGGAACGCGGGGGCCATCACGGGAGCTCTGGGCAGTCTGGTCTGCACTGTGAGCTTGGCAGCTTCTGGGAAGTCGCTTTACTCTCTGGGCACTAGTGGTGGCACCTGAAGTTGGGGACAAGCGCACTTACCCTGCCATGGTGCTGTCAGCTGGTGGTGGAATTGGAAAGACCATCTCTGGAAATGTCAGCATCTGTGGCTCTCAGTTACACTCCAGTCGTCACAAGACCTGCAGGCTGAGTGCAGCCTCACGCGCAGCTTGGTGCTCGGACCCTACAGCCGGACTCCTGTTCTCATAGGTTTGAGTTTTGCTTTGACTTCAGACTTTAAGATCTGTGCAAGGTCTAGTGGGCTCTTTGTACCAAACCGTGAAGTTGTTACACAGCGAAGACTGCCATCTCTACACAATGGAACGCCAGAAAAGCACAGGCCTTCTAAGCACGCTGGCCCAAAGCCCAGCTTTCGGTGCGGCAGACGGGTGGTGCTACGGGGCCAGGCACAAACTAAAGCCATCCGGCTCCACACTTCCGTCCAGGGTGTGCAGAGACCCCCACCCCGCGGGCCAGGACAGTGCAATGGGCTGTTCTTGGCGCGTTCTGGGAGGGTGTGACTGATTCCTACTGAGCTATGCATGCTCAGGGTTGGCGCTTCCTGCTCCAAACCTCAACTGCAGTCAACTGGTAGATGGAATTATACCCACACTGACCTGCGGAAGAAGCCGCAGAAGTAAATATTGCCTCGGGTCAGAGCCCCTCCTGGAATCTCAGAACTTTGTTGAAAGCTGCCGAAGCAGGGGTAATACATCACCACCACCCGCCTCTGTTTACAACCGGGTAATGCCTTTTATGACTGCCTCTCTCTATCCTGAATATTTGTTTTATTGCCCCTGTAGGGAGATTTTTCCATTTGGCAAAAATCATCAGATGGTTTCAGTCATGTTAACAACTGCTCATTAAATGCAAAGGAATAAACAGAGAAATAAAGGTTTGTTTCTTTGCTTTTTGTTTCTTTCGTGATTTATGGAAGAAAATCATGAGATGGGCAGTAAGGGTGAAGAGTGCTCAGATGTTGCCCCTCCTTAGCTCCTACCTGGGTGGGAAGCCAGGAAGCCCTCCCTGCCTTTCAGAGGGTGCCCTTTTGATGAGGAGAGAGCAAAGGTTTCGATCTGTGTCGAGGTGAGGGCCTCCTGGGTGACCTCTGGGTTTCCGGCCTTTGATGCTTGTTTCTTCTTCCCCCGTGGTCCAGAAAGCAGGAGGTGCATCTTCCTTTTCTTGGTGCAAAAGGCATCTCAGGGCTTGAGTAGTACCTGGAGAGAACTGGTGGGGAGTGCTTGAAGGGAAGAGCCAGAAGGATGGGTTGATTGGTGGATGGCTGCTTGAGCAGATGAATGGATGGATGGATAGATGGATGAGGGCGAAATGGGTGGATGCACTGGCGGGTGGATGATGAACAGATGAGCGCATGAGTGGGTGTATGGAGGAATGGATGGATGGATGGAAGGCTGGATTGCAGATTTATGAAGGAAGCGTAGCACCTCTTGGTGGCAAGCCTATGGCTATGAGGCAAAACTTGGGTACTCCACAGAGACAAAGGGCACACCAAGGATCAGTCAACTTGGCTGCAAATACAGGAACTTCATCCTTGGAGCCTAAGAAGAGAAAGGCTGCTGGAAGCTGGAAGCCAGTGAGGTGTCACGGATGAGACCCAAATTCCCAGTCAAGATCTTGGATCTGGCTTGTCTAAAGACAACACCGCCATCCCTAACTTACAAAGTTTAATTGATAAATTGTTCCCAAACAACAACACGAATCTCCTAATGATCCACTTGTCTAATCTCCGTCTGTTTCTGAGCAGCCGGGTGGGTGTTACAGGCCTTAGAGGCGCTGCAAGTCTCCATACCCAAGCCCACCTCCCATTTTCGCCCCCTGGCCCTGGCGCCATGAGGCCTGCCTTTGCCCGCGGCCTGGAAAGGCTGGCTGGGCGGCCTCCACGTGCGGTCTTGTCCAGCACGTCTGGGAAGAAGCACTTCAGACTCTGGCCACGGGATGTGAGGTGGAGAAAGCTGTTCAAGCCCCTCCTCTGCACAGGGAGGCCGGGGCTCTGGGATCCTGGCCTCTCTGACTAGGGGCCCAGCGTGTGGGCAGTAGGCCCGGCTCCTCCCCCATGAGCCGCAGCAGCTCCTGACCTCTTTCTTCATCTACAAATCCCTCTAGATAGGATGCTGCCCATGCGATGCTCATTCCGGGGACGATGGCTCCTCCTGGCCCCCATACACAGCTCAGGGCACCTGAGACGCAGAAAGGGTGTCAGTAACTGCTTCACGCACATCTTCCCAGACCAAAGGAAGAGGAGGACTGGGGACGCTGGAGAGAAGGGGCCTGAGGCACGGCCAGGACAACTTCTGGAAGGTCAGGGTTGGGGTTAGCATGTCATTAAACTATTCACAGCAGAAAGGAAAACAGAAAAGATCATTCCCATATTGCTTTAATGCACCACTTTCCAGCATAATAAAATTATGTTGTAATAAAATTCAAGAAATCCCTTCACTGAGAAAGTGGAGGATTTCAGAACTTGCCTTCCCAATACTCTTCCCACCCTCTGCCCACATGTCCTCAATTCCCAGGCAGGGAGCCCACCAAGAGGGGCTTCATGGTGCTGAGAAGAGTGTAGACTCTGGAGCCAGGTTACCAGACTCAGCAAATAAAAACCCTGCACACCTAGTTAAACTCGGATTTCAGATGAACAAGGAACATTCTTTGTAGTGTAAGTATGTCCCATGCAATATTTGGAACATATTTATACTAAAAGAGAGACATTTATCTGAAATGCAAATTTAATGGGGTGTCCTATATTTTATGTGACAAACCCACCCTTCAGTCCTTCACCAAGAACAGCCCCTCCAGAGCCAGGTGGAGTTGATTTGAATCCTGGCTTTGCCAAAGAGTAGCTATGTGATCTTAGTTCCCAAATCTTGGGAATGGAGGTTGACACTGAGCCTGCCTCACAGGGAGATGTGGGGCTGAGGAGCCCCTGTGTGGGCATTGTTTACCGCCAGGACTCACACTTCTATCATCCAGGCATTTCTGGTAGAAGCTGGGGTGTGCTCCAGCCCCAGAAGCCTCATGGGGCTCCGGATGCTGAGCCCTGTCTGCCCAGAGGATCCCCCTGGACACAGGAAGAAGAGCGGAGGCATTAGGATGAGCAGAGCGCATCTGAACTTGACCCCACTGATTTGGGCAATGGGTGCGTGGGCTCGGGGCATGAAGATGTCCCAGAAAATACCACCCCTGCCTCAGGAGTGTTCATCGAGGGAGGGTCTTCGGGTCCAGGGCCTTCCACAGGAGATCTGACTTGCAGGAGGCGCACCTTCACCTAGGGTGAGCCCCGCTTGCGTGTGGATCCCAAGGCCTGCCAGGACCCAGCGCTGAACGAGCCCCCCATACAGGAGCCCTGCCTCAGCCTCCCTGGCTCCTTCCCTCTGGGATGGACAGGCTCCTGCCACTGGCTCCTGAGGCCAATCAAGGAAGAGAGTCAGCCTGACAGGCTCTGAGTGTGGGCTTTGGGTACAGGGCCACAGGAGGTTTCCCTTGACACCTGTCATGAACCTGACCTCCATCCCCACATATGCTGATGTTTCAGAACCCAGAGATTATGGGTCCAGAGAGTCATGCCTTTGTCTTTGTCCAGCCCTGCCAGGTTGGCCAAGGCCTTGAACTGCTCTGAGCTTTACCCTCCTGTCTACAGAACCGAGGTATTAGGGTTTCTTCTGCAGGTGTCGTCTTTGTAAGAACCAAATGTGACAGATTCAGAGAAAGCAAACTGAAGTCCTGTGTAAATATCTTCCGAGGGCCTTCTCTGTGCCAAGGGCTTTCTTTCACACCTAGCAAATCCCAAAGCCAATGGGAGGGCTCATATACCCATTCCACAGATGACAGCAGGCTCTGAAGCTTTGTCTTTCTTCCTTGGCCTGCTGGTTTGCAGAGTGGGACACATCCTGGTGAACCCCAATGCTAGATGTCAATGATGGAAGGGTGGGGGTGCACAGCACACGCAGTCACCTTTGGCTGAGCCCCTCAGGCCCACACTCAGAGATGTGTGAAGGCAGACTCATGGCTGAAGCAGGAGGGCTTATGGGTCTCCAGGGCCAGAGTTTAGAATCTCATAGATTGCCAACCTGAGTGAGCACTCCTGGGTGAGCACCTTCTGGCCTCATCTGGATGGCAAGAGTGAAGACACCGTATCTCCCTCGCATGATTTGGCTTTACCACTTTAAGATCAACCAGTTTGTTTTTAAAAAGGGTGGGGTATCAAGTAATTTTAAAATGTTCTTTATTTTTTTCAAACTTCAGATCTTTTTGTATCCCTGACGTTTTGCTCTTTCCCTAACCACCTATACCACTGAGTGCTTTGCTAGTTTAAATCTATTTTTTTTAAACTTAAATCATATATTTTAAAATGAAATGTCTTGAGCAATATCTGAAATGCCTGCTTTAAGGTGCTAGTTATACTTTTTTCTTATCACTTTAAAAATATATACATCCATGGTTTTTAAAATAATGTTTTCAGAGTACTACCTAAAGTCACTTTGATGGTTTCACACTGGGAAACAATGATTGGGTGCCAACCTTCAACCCTGTGCTAAGGTTGTCCTCCAAAAACCCCGCCACTGAATTCTGAAGGTATGAACAGCCCAGGCTGGGCAGAGAGCCACAGAGAGGCTGTAGACCCACCAGGGTTCCAGAGCCCATAGCCTTGGAGATATATCTGACTGTTAACTCAACAGCCAGACCCCTGGCTCCTAATGCTGAACTCCTCTTGACTGAGGTGTCCTTGAGGAGCTGCAGCTCTGAGTGCTGAGTGTGCATGAGATCTCGCAGGGAAGGTGGCATTGCTTTGGGCCTTGATAGGAAACCGAGTTTCCCTGCAGAGAAAGAAGGTGGAGCCTTTTATGCAGAGATAGTGTCATAAGCAAAGGACAGAGAAAGGATGGTGTGCCCTGCTGCCTTGAATTTGGGAGGCTTCCTGGGACAGAGCCCAGAGCCCAGGTTAAAAGGGTACACAGTCTGATGTCCCTGGTCCCCAGAGTGTTGACTTGCACAGAGTTTTAAATATAAATAGCTTGCCGACTTATAGACTGGACATTTTACAGATCCTTGGCTTCCCTACTTAAAAGGCTCACTCACTCCCCTTCCTTCTGGTTCACTTTTTCACGTGATGATTTTCTATAGATGATGCGCGTAGTTACTTACCTGAAGCGCACATTTTCTTCCCCCACCTCCCAGGATGTAAACTCCAGCAGGGCAGGGGTTTGGGTTGTCCCGTTTGTTTGTACCTCCTTTACTAACATATTTCAAACACTTATTCGTGTCTGGTGCTCAGGAAGAACTGTAATGAATTAATAGGGCGAGTCAGCGATGTCTGTCCACACTGATGTCTGTTCTGGGACAGCGGGAAGCGGCCGAGCAGAAGGCCCTGGTTTCCCACCAGTGCACGCGGACCCCTCCCAGTGACTCCCTTAAACTCTGGGAGCAGCTATCGGTTTTGTGACAAAAAGGAAACAAGCAGGAGCTTTTTACATTGGCTTCGGCCGGTCTTGCAGGTAAGCTACCCGCGCCTGTCTCGCCGGGCTCTGGGTTCCACGACGTGCCCCTAAGCCTGAGCCTCGAAGCCTCCGCGGCCTGCTCGGGGACCCGGGGCGGGGCGGGCGGGGGCCACGAGCGTCGTCGCCACCAGAGGGCGCCCGAGCTCGGCCGCCGCGCGGGCTCGCGCGCAGTCGGCTGGGCCGGGCCGCCGGGCTCTGCGCTCCGGCTTTCCCGAGGGGAGGCGAGGGCCGGCCGGGTTGCCCGAGGACTGTATTCTCCATTGGACTGGTAATTCTTTAAGGGCGGAGACCAAAATCAGTGAGCGTCCTGGCTCAACGCCCAGTACGCAGAAGTGAGCTCGTCTGGGTGAATGAATGAACGAACACGGATTCACAGGGCATCAAACTGGGCGCGACAGTAGTTTGGAAAAACAAAACAAAAGACACCCATCCCCACGACTGGACTCCTGGAGCTCTCGCTGTTTCTTGCTGATTTCCCCTTCCCTTGGCCCCCAGTTTGAGCAATTGAGCCCAGGGCCGGCAGGCCCCGCCCACTCCCCCAAGGCCAGGGATTCGGGGCTCCAGAGACTTGTCCCCACCGAGCAAGCGCCCCTCGGATGGACGCCGGGACAGAGTCCACTCCGCTGGCAGGTTACGAGGGAGACAGAGCAGACGGAGCTGGCCAGGGAGGCGTGTGATCACTAGAGAGGATCAAAAGGGCGCTTTTCTCACCCCGGGGCCTTCCAGGACGCCTGCTTGCACCCCTGTCAATTTCAGGACCTTCTCATGTGTCCACGTTGGGGCGCAGCAGCCCGCTGGGGCGGCTGGACACCGCCGAGGGACGACCCTATTGGTATAGTCTCTAAACCAGAAATACCAACCCCAGGAGCACCATCCTGGGTGTGGGGAGGAGAGGGGAGCTCTCTCATTGTTTCAGGTGGTGAGAACATCCGATGGGGAAGAGGGAGAGAGTACTGAAGGGTAAGCAGTTATTTCTAGATTACATTTCTCGAGTACTGACTGTGTGTCAGACTGAATGCTGAGCACTTCGCGGTGGCCTCATCTCCCGCAGCTCCCCTTCGCAGGGTGGAAACTAACCCGTTTCTCAGGTGAAGAGCAAGTGCAAAGGGCTGAAAAAGTGCATGGTTACTAAAAGCCTCTGGGGCGAACTGGCATTGCTTCCTTTTGACGGTACAGTATTCTATTTTAAAGCTTCAACTTCATACTTTAGGAAACCGAAACTCGGCTAAGACATAAGCGATAGCTTTGGCTTGGAATAAGAGAAGCTCTGATGCAAAGACCAGTTTGGTTCCCTTGGTTCCGGTTTACCCGGCCGCAGTGCAGCAAGCCGAGGCCGGTGGGCACTTCCAGGTCCTACACTCCCCAAACAGGAGGCTATTAGCCTACTCAGGCCGCCACCGGCCTCGCTGGCCCTTGCCTCTAGGACCGACCTGTTTGTTTTCCCTTGGTTCTCATTCAGTTCTAGCCTCTGGGACTCAATCTCCGCATCTGCATACTGGGAGCAGTTACCAGCCCTGTCTCCAGCCCTCCCCGGGCACTGGCTTCCTCGGTGCAGGTCAGATTTCCAAAGCAGCACCCAGCGCAACCGAGAGGTCAAACACTGGAGCTCTCCGCAGTCCCGGGAGCACCCGGCGCTGGGGCAGGGCTGGGGAGGGAGGGCGCGGGGGAGCGGCCGGCTGGGAGGGGCTCCGGGCCGAGCCCCCCGCCGCAGCCCGGACTCAGCCCAGGCCCGCCCCCGCCGCGCGCGCGCCCCGCCCCGCTCTCGCCTCTAAAGCGCCGGGCGCGCGCCGCCTGCCGCCGCACTCTCTCCCGCCGCCGCCGCAGCCCCTCCGCGTCCGGCCTCCGTCCGCCCGCCGCCGGCTGGTGCCATGGATGCCAAGGTCTTCGTCGTGCTGGCCCTCGTGCTGACTGCGCTGTGCCTCAGCGACGGTGAGTGCGCCCAGCGGCCGAGGCGTGGGCAGGCGCCGGCGCCGGGCTCGGGGAGCGGCCCCGGCCCTTCTGCCCCAGCCCGAGCTGTCCCGAGCGAGCCCGGCCCGCGCCGCTCCGCACCCCGGAGGCTGAGGCGGCCCTCTTCGCGGGGCGCACTCCCTCGGCGTACGGTGTTGGAAGTCCCCCCGTCCCCAAGCGCCCCGCGCTCCGAGGCCTCGCACTCCGCGACGGGGCTTGGGTTCCGGGACCCGGGAGCAGCCGCCCGACCTCGGGCGGGCGGGCTGCAGACCGAGGTCGCGCAGGATAGTGGGGTGCGAGCGCGCCCTGGGCGCTCTCGGAGTCTGCGAGCAAGGGCGCAGAGGTGTGGAGCTGAACCGGGAGCCGCGGGTCCCTGGCCCCTGACCACCCACCGCCCAGATTAGTGCCTTCCCGAGCGCAGCTGAGTTCCAGGAGGAGAAGGGCTCCGAGGCTCCGCAGCGCATCGCACCGGACAGGCGATCTGCGGGTCGTGCTGGAGACAGCGCTTTGCAAAGCCTGTCTGGCACCGCGACTTGTTTGTGGTGGCGATGCGATCCTGTAAGCTGCGAGGCGTCCCATTCACGCGAGGCCTACCCTCTTTCTGCACCCACTTAAGTGGGGCTCCGCGGGCGTCTCGTTCCGAGCAGCTGTCGAGTTTGAGCCAAACGCCTGGCTGCGCTTCCGTACCCGTAGTGCGGTCCGCAGACTCGCGGCGAAGCTGGACGCGCACCCAGCCAGTGCCTTCCCTGCCTCTTCCTGGGGTCACCCAGGAGAGACTCAGGCGCCATTCGGGTCATGCATGCTCCTACCCAGTCCCCTAAGCACACCTGCAGACAGGCGGCTTTGTCACCAGCCGACTGAGCTCTCTACCTCGAAGCGAGCTGAGCGCTGCTGCAAAATTCAATTGCCTACGCCTTAGCCCACGGGGAAAGGTGGTGTCCCATTTCACTGTGAGAGGGAGAGAGCGTTTTTGCCCTTTTGAGGCTTAAGAGAAAACTCACTGTCCTGTTACTGGACACTGCTGCTGCAAACCAAAATAAGCCGTTGCCTCTGAGCACAAAACAAAACCAAGTCAGCCTGGCCAGGCCCTGCTGGGAGTTCTTGGCTGTGAAACTTCTAACCAATCCTGCAGAGAGGGTGGAAGAACACTGAGCTCTCCCTGCAGCTGAGGTCAGTTTGGGGGCTCAGACCCTGAAACAGTCAGCTGGGTTCCCACAGAAGACCACGGGCTGCATTCTCCATTGCTGGTGACTGACTACCTGGGAAGTGTGTTTAAAGTGTAGCAAGTTGCTGGTTAAAGCCACAGTGGGACTGCTCCCAAAGGGAATTTAGATTTTTTTTTCTGTAAGGTGAAAAAGTAACCTAGCCTTTTCTTTGCACAGTCCTGGCCCCAGGTCATGGGGAACGCTCTGGTTTGAGGGTGTTAACAATTGAGTGCTTTGGCGAAAGTGGAGGTGTTACCATCCAGCTGCTGGAGGAGGAAATGGTGCTTCCTCTGGCTGCTACCTCCCCCGGGGAACTGCAGAAATGACTGGAATGCAGGGACCCAGGTCTTGGAGTTCTGGGCTCAGCTGACCCTGGGGAACACAGAAGGAGTGGGGGCCTCCTTCACAGGCTCCTTCTGACTCTGGGAAGTGTTGGTGGCCTGTCCATCTGAGGCCAGGTCAGGATGGTCGTGCCCTCCGTGCATGCACAGGCCAGGAGGCACTTTATGACCGCCAAGAGGCTGGGTGCTCACGCTGAGCCCCCATGTTTAGCCTCTGACTCTGGCTTCTACCCTCATTCCATTGGTTGACCTCAACCACAAAGCTGGGGCCCTGGATGCCCTGGGCTTCTAGGGGTTAAAGCCAGGCTGGGTCCCATTCCCAGGCCTGGTTGGCGGGACTAACTTGGGGGCTCCTGTCTCTGCATTAGTGTGGAAGGATTGCTGTGGAGCAGAACCCAGTTCACCAGATGCCAGCTTCACCAGAAGCCAAGTTCACCCCACTCCTGGGTAGCATCTGGGGCAGTCAGGCCTCTTGCCTGTACATATGCAAAACAGTTGGAAAAGTCAGTAATACTGGTAAAAAGCTGGCAGGGAGGGCGCCAGGTGGACACAGCGCTTAGCTCTCTTGCTGAGAACACTCGGGGCTCTGTCACTTTAAAAACCCGTTGAAATTCTCCACTTGATAGGCAGGCAACTGGGTCCTGGGAGCAAGAATGAAAAATTGCCTCTGAAGGAAATGGATAATCCCAGCGGGGTGGAGAGGGGAGAGGAGAAAAGAGAAAGCTTGTGTTTTGAGTTCAGAATGGGCTCTGATTTCTGGCCTGATCTCACTGCTTGGTTAATGGAGTCCAAGCCGTGTCTGGGGGACAGGGGCGAGGAGCAGCCCGCACCATCCACAGCATCGCCCCAGCAGCCGTGACGCTGTGCACCTTCCAGCTTGGTGCTCTGGGACTGGGACCAATCCTGCCTCACCTCTGGGACCCACAGTCTGGTTCTGCTCAGCTGGGACCTGGTCACAGGACACTCGGTAGGGGGACTTTGACTCTTCTTTGCTCAGGCAGCCCAGCCCCCAGCTCCGGGCCACTTTCCCAGGTGCTCTGGTCACAGAGCCCTGAAGGCCTCTGCAGGGACCTGGTGCAGTTGCTAAAAGCGCGGTCCCAGCAGTGCCTTTCTGGAGTCAGGTGCAGACCTGCAGGCTGCTTTGGGCTCCCTAGCGCCACAGCCACTGAGCGCCTGGAGACCAGGCTTTTTGCTTCCTGGTTTTCAGGGAGTTTTTGGGAGGGGCCCAGTGGTCTGCTTGCCCCTTGACTTGGTGGCCGTGACCTCTCTCAACTAAATTCAGCCTTTAGAAGAAGAAAATCAAAAAGTCCCTTGCTCATAAGCTCTCTTGCCCCAAAGCATGGAACTTCAGAACCACCAGGAGGCTTCTGGGAGCTCTGTAAACAGGCAAACTTAAAAAAAAATCTCTGGACTAAATATTCTCAGACATACATTTAATCCCTGATGAAAGGATCCACAAATTCAAATAATTTGGGGTATTAAGTAGGGCTTGAATAAAATCTGCAGAAAATGTGCACACAGATACACACACAAATCCTAGGGTCCACTCCCTCCAACCCTACCCGCCACCCGCACCCACTCGACCCTCCACCCCTGCCCCTGGGCTGGCAATTCTGGACTTACGGGTGAGCTGTGGGTTCTCCAGGAGCCCTTTGCTAATTTACACTAATGAGTGTCAATTATGGCATTTTGCAAATTGGCCGATTGGCAAACAAAGCTTGAATACTACCCTGGAGGCTGGAGCATCCTTGTGCCAGCCCTGGGAGTGCAGGGTAGAAGGTGGGCCCTTGCCTGCCCTCTGGGGATTCCCAGGGAGGAAGCCGGTTGGGAATGCTTTTGTGGTGTGCCTGAGCTTAAGGTAAACGTGAGGAGAGAGGACTGCAGGTGGGGGAGGGCAGCATTCCCCGGGCGCTGCAGTGGCTTCTGGGGGAGGAGGAGGAGAGAGCAAGCCTGGAGCTCCTCTTCCTCTTGCTTTTCCTTGAATGGGGAAGTCTTTCTCAGTAGGCCCTGGAGGAGCTGATTTTGCAGAGAATAGCTGGGAGCCTCAGTGCCTTGGACTGCAGCAGTCCTCTCCTGTAATGCATGCCCTTCATCTTGAGACGCAGGAGCCTTCTCCTGTTAGCTTCCCTACCCTCCTGTGAGGGGCTTCCCTGGGGGCTCAGACGGTAAAGCGTCTGTCTGCAATGCGGGAGACCTCGGTTCGATCCCTGGGTTGGGAAGATCCCCTGGAAAAGGAAATGGCAATTCACTCCAGTACTCTTGCCTGGAAAATCCCATGGACTGAGGAGCCTGGTAGGCTACAGTCCATGGGGTCTCAAAGAGTTGGACGTGACCGAGCGACGTCACTTTCACTTTCACCCTCCTAGGGTCTGGCCTCCTCAGGTCCTTCTGGCTTCTTGCCTGTCGAAGCTGAGCCCAAGCCCATTCAGAGCTCCCTGTGCGGCCCAAGGTGAAGGTCTCTGCCCCGGGCACCCGTGACTCCTCCCATTGCTCCCCAGCAAACCACCGCCTGATCCGTCGGCTGCAGACTCAGTCACCCTGGTATCCCTGAGGCCCAGCAGGAAAATAACAAGCTGCCTTGTTCTCATTTCCCTTTCCAGCAAAGCCGGTCAGCCTGAGCTACAGATGCCCCTGCCGATTCTTTGAGAGCCATGTCGCCAAAGCCAACGTCAAGCACCTCAAGATCCTCAACACTCCAAACTGCGCCCTTCAGATCGTGTAAGTCTCAACGCCATCCTCCAGAAATGGGCACAGTGACCCCTAACCCGCATACATGTTAAAGCTGGAGAAATGACACGTGCTGAGCGTCCAGCCTCGAACCTGGCATGATTAGCGGCAGCTGATATTACAACCGGGAAGGGGTTTCAAAAGCTGCTCTTGGCCCTGGTGCCCTAAGCCTGGGTGCCGTGCTCCCTTGGGTCTTTGCCTCCTCTTTCCAAGCTTCCTCCCTTTAGTGTAAGAGATGGGAGCACATTCAGATGCGCCCCTTAGATTGGAGGAACATGAACTTCACCAGAGTTTCTTTCTACAGAAGTACGGTAAGTTAGCCAGCCCCTTGCTAGTCATAGTTCTACCGGTTTCAGGGTTTTGGTGCCCTCATTTAATCCTTTATCACACAGCACAAAATCACAAGACCCCAATGCAGCTGAAGCCATCATTAAACTGGTGAAACTCAAAATCACCAGCTCACTTAACTGCATTTTCTGAAACCCAACACACAAGGCTTTGGCTTTGCTGGTGTTGATGGCAGCTGCTAACATTCAATTTCATTCATGTGGGGAACAAGACGCACCAAAATCACATGTGCAGACGACAAAGATCTCTCCTGGAGGGCGGAGGCTGGGCCGGCGCAGAAAGAGAGCCGCACGAGGCTGCCCATTGCCCAGACCTCCAGTGCCCGTGTCCGCGTGCTCACTTGCAGTGCGCTTGGTGGGGGACGCAACAGGTGCAACAAAAGCTACCTGACGGCTTTCCACCCGACAGCAACTGGTTTTAGGTTTGATTTTTGTCTTTTTTTCCTAGCCTTTGCTGCCTTGAATGTGTTTGTCATTTACACTATGTTTTTCTTCTTTGCTTGTAATAAAATACTTTGTCATTTGAGAAGTATTTAATCAGATATTGAATTGAGTGGGGATGGGCCACTTTGCAGTGGAGACTCTGCAGGTTTTCCTGCCTGGGACTGCATCTCGAGTTGGAAGAAGCCAAATAGAGTCCTCAGATCTGTTTGCACAAACACACCATTAAAAAGCAGCAGACCCCAGAACTGGACCGCAGTCCGCCTTGCTCTGAGACAGGCCTCTGCGCAGTGCGCTGGCTCAACAGGCAGGCTGTGTGAAGACTCCCTGAGTGTTGCCGAGACGCTGTGCTGGCCCCAGGTGTCCTCATGGATGCTGAGTGGCTGGGGATGGTAGTGTCCTCAGGCTACTTGACATTACGAGGTACCAGGGTTTTACGGAGAGGGATCCATAGATAGGTCCAGGCTCTCCTCTGGGAGTCTTTAGGGAGGAAGGCCATGAATGGAGGTGACCAAGCTTGCAGGGAACAAATGCGACCGTGCACACTCCCTGAACCTGTAAACTCTCTCTGGAAACCATTTTCTGGCAAACCGCCGACACGTGCCCTCCCTCACCCCCTTCCCCACCGCTCCCACCCTGCACACTGTCCCTCCCCCCACCGCAC
>SJYG01000696.1:352343-380525 GCA_006410535.1 Litocranius walleri
CACTGTCCCTCCCCCCACCGCACTCTCTCCTCTCCCATCCCCCAGACTATTGCTCAGACTTCTCTGTAGGTCTCCAGGCCCCAGGCTTACTCTTAAGTCTGTCTTCCATGTACTGTCAAGATGATCCATCAAAGTAAAAATCTGCTTCTGCCACCCTCCAGTTCAAAGTCCCCACGAGCTCCCATCACAGACAAACTTGCAGGTAAAGCCCCAGTTCTTGCTCCTTACACCTGGCCGCAGGCCTCTTCAGGGTCCTGTCTCTCCCATCCCTCCACAACCTCTCTGCAGTGTCATCCCCCTGGCGTATTTGCTCCCACTTTTCTTTCCCCCTTTACTTGCCCACTCCTACTTATCCTTCAAAAGCCAGTGCAAATGTTCCGTGTGTGAACTCTCTCTGGACTCCTTAAAGACTTTCCTTCTCTTCCCAGTATCTCCTAGCATCGTCTCCCGAGCACATCTGCGGCTTCCGAGCCTGAGCCGGCTGGGAGGCTCCAGTGGGGTCCAGACCCGGGTACCGGGTGAGCGCTGGCCCAGGCCACAGCCGCGCCTGCGTCTGTCCAGCTGCACACTGTTGCCTCTTCTGTCTTGACAGGGCAAGACTGAAGAACAACAACAGGCAAGTCTGCATTGACCCAAAATTGAAGTGGATTCAGGAGTACCTGGACAAAGCTTTAAACAAGTAAGCACAACAACCAAAACGGACTTTCCACTAGACCCAGCCGAGGAAAGCTAGACCTGAATGGGATGAAAGGGCAAAGGTGCGGGGGAGGAAGGTATGTCTGGGGGCAGTGCGTTGACCTGGGGTGGACCTGAGCTTTGCCCAGCACGCAGACAACTGCCTTTATAGCAGATGGTACAATACGGCAGCGTGTACTCATCTATACTCTTCACATTGGCTGTTTTATAACTGGGGTTTTTCTAAGAAATTATATCATCCCATCAGCATTTCCCACCAGTCAGTCACCTCATGATCATCACAGTCATCATTACTCATTATCCTTTTTTAAATTGATAATTACTTCAAGCTCTGTATTTGGTTTGTTTTGGAGATTCTCCTTTTCTCCCCTGGGGAGTCTGAGCACAGTCAGGTGATGGCCAAGCAGGGAGCTGAGAAAAGCATTCTTACTCCAGATGCTGGGGCGGGAGGAAGACTGTGGGCGGCTCCAGCGGGGGGACCACTCCTGGAATGATGCCCCAGACGCTGGCTGGTGCTCGGCAGTGGCCGCTGCCTCACACCTCCTCGTCCCCGTCCAGTGGGTAGAGCAGAGCTCCAGGTGGAACTGCCATCACTGGGGACTGTGCTCAGAAACCCTCTCCGGACCATTCCCAGCCTCTCCCTGCTTCCCAGAGCATGCTTTCATCTTGCTTCTGCTTCTCATTTCTGTACGCACCCAGCTGGAGGAGGGTGACCGCACGGGCTCCAGCTCTGTGGCCCCCCTCCTCTCTTTGCCCACCCCTCGTCTGCAGGCCCTCTGTGAGATCCTTCTCTGGCCTTCTCCAGAATGGGGCTGGCCCTCTGCTGGGGGTATGAGATCATGTCTCTGCCTTCCCATGAAAGACAGTCTTTGCAGAATCAAATGCAATTTTCAATCTGAGGGTTTCCTTTGAGGAATTTGGTTTCTGTGATTGCCTCTGAAGCCTATTTAGGCCATGGAGTCTCTACAAATTCTGAGGTTTCTGAAATCAGAAGTGAAAAAATGGATACATAAACGAGCCTCTGACCACTAACCCCTCCTCCTGAAGCCACAGCACAGTTTCAGGTTCCAATCAGAAATGTTGGCAAGATGAAATTCCCATGAATAAATGGGATCCACAGATGGGCCTGGTGGTATCTGTAACTTTTTGCAAGGCATTTTTTATATATATTTTCGTGCACAATTTTTTTAAACGTTTCTTTAGTAGACAAATGTATTTCAAAATATATTTATAGTCAAACAGTTCCTATATTTGAGGTGGAGCCATATGAATGCCAGTAGGTTACATTTCTCTATTATCGTAAACTACTGGCAATTTGTAAAGAAATATATATGATATATAAGTGTGATTGCCGCTTTTTAATGTTACCCACAGTGTATTTTTTCACTTGTACTAAAATTGTATCAAATGTGACATTATATGTACTAGCAATAAAATGCTCATTGTTTCATGGTATAAACCTCCTACTGTATGTGGGAATTTATTTACCTGAGCTTTCTGGTATTTATGAACATAAGCTGGCCTGCTGGTCAGGTGCCTTGCGTCCCTTCTGCCGAGCTCACATTGCAAGTGGCAGTGCGTGGGCCTTGCTCAGGAGCAGGTCACATCTGCTACTCAAGCTTTTGTGTGTGTGTGTGTGTGTGTGTGTTTTTAAACAGTGGAATCAGTGGCCCTAGTTTTCTGAAGAATAATATTTGACTCACTAATTCCTTTTCCCCTTCCTCCTCCAACCTGGTTCTCCTAACATCCCCATGTAATCTCCAGAGACGCAACCCTCATAATACCCAGCTTTCACATTTTCCCATGTAAAAATCCCATAATTCCAGCCCATGGTTAATATCAAGCTTTCTCAGAAACAGGTGGCCTTACCCCATAAATCATTAAATACCATTCAGCTTGAATCATGTTAATGTGACAGTCAAGAGCCAATTGCTCTAATAAAGTTGCTCTAATAAAATCCTGCTAACCAGCTCTCTCTCTTGCTCTCCAGAACAATCCCAGTCATTTCCAGGGGTGTCCACAGGCATCCAGAAAGAAGGTGGGATGGGCATTTAAACCTTGGTCCTCCAGCCTCCTTTATTCGATTTGAAATGCAGAGATGTTTAAGATAAAGCAGAGAGTTCAGCTCTGCATTGAGATGTAAAGAAGCCCTAGGAGAGCTGGTTGGGATGACACAGTCTGGCCCTGGCCCTGCCTCCCCACCCTTACAGATAGCAAGCCCTGGTCCCTGTTAGAAGCCTCAGGCAATAGCGGGAACCAGGGTCAAGCTGGCCAGTGGACCATGGCTATAGCCAGTGCACAAGTACCAGTGTTCTGGAAGCCCGTGCAATATTTTTTGGAATGGGGGAAAATGTCTGATTTATTTTAATGAAATACTGACAGACAGTACTTTGCCCAGGGGCCTCCAGGCCTGAGACTAAAGGCAGGGTTAAACAAATACACAGGCCAGTTTTAAATATTGCACAGACTGACATGTACTCTTGTTTATTTCAACATTATTAATGGTTCTACTAATTTTATCTAAGGGGGAGCAGAGAAGAAAAAGTGGGGAAAAAAGAAAAGATAGGAAAAAAGAAGCGACAGAAGAAGAGAAAGGCTGCTCAGAAAAGGAAAAACTAGTTATCTGCCTCTTCGAGATGGACCGCAGCGCACTCTGCTCCCGGCGCTTTGTAAATGTGCTCTCAGCCTCCTCCAGGGCAGCCCTCCCTGCCTCCCAGGGCAGGCTTTCAGCCCCGTGGGGGAGCAGCGCTTTTCCGCCTCTGGGGCCACCCTGGCTCCTGCATTTATGCGCTTTTCAGGGCCCTTCCTGGTCTGCTACCTTAAGAAGAAAGTAGCTGTGCAGAGTCGGGGGTTGGAGCCTGTGGGCTCAGGACTCTGTAGAACAGCCTGGACCCTAGAGTGGCTCAGGGCTCCATCTAGAGCGGCCCCGGCGTCTCTCTCCAGCATCACCCTGGGCTGATGAGCCTCCGACCTAGCCCTCCACCCGCTCTCGGAAGGCCCACGGCCAGGGTCGCTCAGAGCTGGCACAGCTCCGCACTCTTCAATCTGCATTCCTGTCTGAGGGCAGCATGTGGCTGCCTGAACTCTGCACAGGGCGGTCTGCTAGCCCAGCAGGGGCATCTCCAGACAGCCAGCGAGAGGCATGTGCCTTATACCCTCTTGCTTGCACCCTGCCTGGGCATCCCCACCTTTGTGGAGAGCTGGCTGCAGGCATGACATTTGCAGGTGATAGCTGAAATCTTGCCGCACCTGCCTTGCCTGGTCCTCCAGCACTCTGCCATGTGGGGCGGGACTTTTCCCTGGGCCTGGGATTGTGCCAGTGGCCTTACCTCCAAGCTCAGGTGGGTTTCCTCAGACTACGTGGGGAAACTGGCTGGCAGCTCTGAATTTCCAGAGAGCAGCTGTGGAAATGCTTCTCAGGGATCCTCTTTGCAGGGCAATTAATTCGCTTTGTAGATTCTGTCCACGATCCCAAGTCTCTGATGCAGAGGAGTTGTGCGAAGGGCCTGTAGCTCTGGGGACTCCTCGTGTGTCCCCTCCCCCGCTGCTGCCTGACCTTGAGCGATTAGGTTCCGGGACACAGCTGTCTCAGTCCTCATTCACCAGCCCCCAATTCAACACATAGACACACACAGATTTATAGCTGAGATTTCCTCCCAAGTCGCTAATTTGAACTGGGAGGAGGAGGGATCCCAGGGGAGAGAAAGACTGGTTTCAGTGATACTTTGCTAAGGGAACCCTTGAAGATATATGCTATTTTCCCTATCCCCCATCACACATGGACGCGCACGCACCCTGCCTCCCAGACCCCTGACCGTGACTTCAGTACACAGATCCAGAAAGATGGCTCGGGTGAAGGACGGCACATGGATTTCAGGCAAAGCAGCTCAGGGCCCCTGCCTGTCACCTGGATCACAGAGTGCTTCCTGCTTGATGGCATAAGAATTAGTCGTTACTTTCCCCATTGGAGGACTGTACCGCTTAGGGCGCTGCGGCCCGGACCTTTCACCCCCCCTGCAGCCCCTGGATCTGGCGAACCCCCGGCCTGTACCCCCCGCGGGGGCGTGGAGACAGCGGCCTGCGCCCGGGTGTGTGGGTCGCCTATCTGCCTCGTCTGGCCCTCGGTGCCTCTGAAGGCCTTCGGATGTGGCTGGGCTGCCCGGGGCTGCAGTCCTTGCTGTGGAAACCAGCCGCAGTGGCCTGCGAGGCCTCGGCCAGGGTAGCACTGCTGTTACAAAAGGGTCTGGAAAAGTGGGCCAGGCACGTGTCTCCACGCTCCCTCCCTCACACCTCAGGAACAGGGCACCTTTGTGCCAGAGAGGCTGGCAGGTCTGTTCTGGGAGGGCTGTTTGTCCTGTAGCAACTGTGGGTCAAGCTGTTGCTTCCCTGAGGTTGCAAACTGCTTTCTGCAGTGCTCGGGAAGACGGCACCTGCCACCCACCCCGGGGCAGCCCAAGCTGAGAGAGCTGCCCCCCCGCCCACGAGGAAACACGGGCAAGCCTCCGTCTGCCCTTAGATTGCCCACTGGCCCTGGGCACCCTGTGTCTGACCAGCGGGCACAGCCCCAGCCCCACTGAAGCAGGGTGGCGGGGGACGAGCCGAGGAGCCAGGCCTGCGCTCCCCTGTGGAGCCTCCACTGGGCGGCGCCCCTGCGTCCGCCCCCCTGGCCCTGGGAGCGCGGTGCGCCCGGCGGGCGCCTGTGCCAGGCGCGGTGCGGCCCCGGGGCTGGGCGCGTTGCGCCCCGGCGGGCGCCTGTGCCCCGCTGGCGCCTGTGCTGGGCTCAGGCTTCGCGCCTCGGCCTGCCGCGTGGCCGCCGTGCCATGCCCCCGTGCGTCCTTCCGCCCTGTGCCCGCTGCGCCCACCTGCCCTCTCCGCTTCCCGCCTTCCCTCCGTCCCTCGCCTCTGCCGTCTGTCTCTCACTCCAGCCTCCTCGCTCAGGGTCTCGCAAGGGAGAAGCACCGCAGCGACTTGGAAATCAGGAGGGGCCCGGCTGGAGCGGGCCTCGGCGTCTCGAGGGCGCTGCCCGCCCCTGCGGGAACCCGCCGTAACGGTGTCTCCCTCTGTTCTTGCCAACAGGAGGTTGAAGATGTGAGAGGCGCAGGCTGGGTCAGACGCCTGAGGAAGCCTCACAGTGGGAGCCCAGGTCTGAAACCAGTGTTAGGAAGGGCTTGTAGCCGCCCCCTGCACCCAGGCGGGGCCGAGTGCTTTCCAAGGGCCTTGTCGCGCACAGTTTGCCTTACTTCACCATCTGATTATGTAGCAGAGTATATGTGTTTATTCCTCATTTAGCTTGAGTATCCAGTGTCACTGGTAACAGATAGGAACTTAGATTAGGACCGTTCTATTGCCTGCTTTGCTGCACCTTCGCACGGAACCCCTTATCTGGCCAGAGGTTCCTGAGCTGTGCAGGCTGGAGCCCCGGAGCCCCAGAGGGAGGGAGAGAGACTTGCCCACATCAGCATGTCCAGGGTGGAGAGCCACCAGGAGGGGTTCGCACCAGCCAGCCCGGGCAGATTCCAGGGAAGGCTGCCCTGTGCGAGAGGTGGGGAGATAGGTTCTAGGGGGCCAGGCAGGAGGCTCACCCTTCTCTGGGTTGAGAGCAGGGGTGGGCCTTTTTGGCGAGCACCGCAGGGCTTCCCTGAGCTGAAAGGCAGGAGTGTGAGGCCAGGGTAGGGTGAGATGCATCCTTCATCCCGAGCTCTCCTCTACATCCCATCACGTCCTTCTCATCATTCTCTCTCTCATCCATCGTCATGTGTATCCACGACTGTCTCCGTGACCCCAGAAAAGGACTCTCTCAAGACCAAAGCTTTTCTTTAAACTGGGCGCCAAGAAGCAACCCAAAATGTCTCCTGTCACCTGGTCCTGAGATCACTGTGCACGTCTCTGTCTTGTTTGGAATACTGTCCAGTGTCCAATCCTGTGTTTTTGTTCAAAGCCAGCGTCCTTGGTGCATGCGCCGTCAGTTCCTCGTATGCAAAGGCTGAGAGTGAGGAGGTGCCCCTTGGGGCCTTTGACCAGGTTTCTGATTAGGGCTGTGATCCGTTTGGACCTTGATTTCCCCATGATCACAAACCCCTGGTTGTATGAACAGAGGCCAAGGGAACTCAATTTGCAGCAGTATGGACCTCCGAGGATGTAGACCCTCAAGGCTGCTATAATTGTTGATATCTCAGAACTACAGGGGATTTTCTGACAGTGGTGTCAGCATTGTTTGGGGAATAACAAAAAACTTTTTTCAACTTTTTTTGGTTTTGAAAGCCCGACCCCAACCCGTAAAATAATCAAAGCTGAACGTGAGGATTCCTTCCCAGTTAAAGTCTAACCTCACCTTCCCCCCATTTGGTGATTCTACCATCTTTTACCTTGCACAGTGGCTCCTGGGCCTTCTAACCTCCCCCCCCATTTTGCACAGTGGCGCCTGGGCCTTCTCTGCCGCCACGGTCATTTTGCGCTTACAGGATTCCAGCAGGGCATTCCTCTTAGACAATGATGGGCTGGTTAGGAAAGTAGCTTAAATTCTGACATTTAGTGTGTTTCCCTTTACTGAGAGCAGTTTGTAGGGTTGCGTTAAAACAGTTAATTTCCCTTTCTGGAAAGGTGGCCACTTGAAAGGCTTTTGCTTGTTTTGCTTTTCATTTGGTCTCACTAATACTTTTCCTCTCTGGTTAAAGTTCCCAGTAAGGTTTTTTAAGTTAAGAAAGTAGAAAAAAGAAAAAGAAGGGCAAAACCAGGAAATGTATCAATTGACAGGAACTGTAAATAACCTGCAGAAAGTATATAGTTGTAAAATAATCTTGAGTTGTAGGTGTTCTCAGATTTAATAATCTTTGAGTTATCAGTAACATGTGTTAGGCATTTCCATAAATATTCCTTTAAATGAGATCTTCACAGTATATGACAAATCCACCAACCAAACAAAAGTTCACATCGTCAAACCAGCTCTGCTGCACCGATCGAACAGAGGCTGCAGGGGCCTTTACTAGTTATAAGGGGCACAGAACTGGTTTCAAAACCCTCTTATGAAATTAACCTGTCACTACAGGGCTCCTGAATTATACATGCAATGATTGAATTGTCAGTGGAGAGTCATTTCTAAGTAATTCAAGATATTTCAAAATCTCATGTTAAATTTAGAAGCATCTTCCCCTAGAACCCATGAACCAGAACCATTAAATCTCTTTCTCTTAGAAAATTAACATGGCCCTAAATAAATCTTGACTGCAGTTAAATAAAGAATAATTTTTGTTTCTCCCCTATTGGGGGGAAAATAGATAAGAGGAGAAACTGCCTGGAAAATCATCTGTGTGACAATTCCTCTCCTGGTAGTCGCTCCTAAGTGGAGACTGCCTAGCGAAAGCAAATGTGCATTCAAATAGCCCATTTGCACAGGAAAAGACTCTCTTGATCCCCTTTTGCTTTCAAAATACAAATCCTGTGCATCACTTTGATTAGGGAGCCCCCAGCTGCTCCTCCTGGCCCAGTGCTGCCCCTCTCTGACCTTCCGTTGGGCCTTGTTGGAACCCCAGGGTGGTCCTCCACCGCCAGCCTTTGCATCAGGACCCGGGCAGGGAAGCCTGGGGGGACTGGGCTCGCAGATGTGCTGCGCGTTGGAATCTGAGTCGGTGCCTTGTGTTGTTTGCACTGTTCTTTGCCCCACTCCGGCCAGGCGCTAAGACCCCAGCGAGGCGCAGGAGGGGCCCTCTGCTTATCTGCCGCTCCTCCGGAAAAAGGAGGGCCAGCTTTGAGGAGAGGGCCCGAGTAACAGAAGGTTGTAGTTCCCCCACGTGAAGTCCAGAGACCTTATGCCTTGTCACAGGACCCAGTCTGACCTGCCTTTTCTGACTGCTGCCTGGTGTAGTCACTATGAGATCTCTCACTGGGCGTTTATCGCCTTTCCCAGGTGGTACACCCTTTTGTAGCTGAATGAGAATGGTGGGGTCCTGGTCCCTCTACGCATCTTCACTGGGAAATTTCCCATCCCTTGGAAATATCCCTTAGAAAAACCTTCATGTCCCCTAAGGAGACCACTGGCATTGCCAAGTTGAAAAATCCCATAGATTGTAATCCTGCAACCTCGCTGGACTCTCAGCCTCTGAGCAGTGATGGGTTCAGTGTTAAATGTGATAAATACTGTATTTTGTATTGTTTAAATGGCATCTCCCACAAAATGTGAAAATGGTCCCGGAGAAGGCAGCTTCCTGTATGCAGTGTGCTTTAAAAAAACAAACAAGTAACAACTCCTTTTGAGAAACAATCTCTACTTTGAAATCATATCAATGAAAAGATGTATGTGCACTTATAATTTTCCTAATAAAGACATGTACTCAAATGTAGCAGCCAGTGGTTTGAAATTAGTGTAACCACATGGAACTCTCCAGACTTGGTTTTTCTTCCTCAAACCCAGCACACAGAGGGGTTATATAATCCTTGCTGCAACAGTTGGTAGAAAACAAACCGTAGTAATAACACTCATTGTAGGCAAGAATTGGGGGCAGACTTTCACCCTTTAGTCCACATCCTTGGGGGTGTGGGGGGGCACTCCCTCTTCCCTGAATGCACTTGGTTTTGCTAGAAGCCCTTCTTTAAGGCCAGTCAGCTCTCTACTTCCAAAGGGATAGTTTTATGTAAGGGCTTGGGGGCTTGTGTATTAGCAATGGAGAGAGAAACCTCCACTCTGTGTGTCTCAGGCTTAGTAGAAGGCAGCAGAGCCTCTGTCGCAGATGGCAGGGCCAAACACCCAGCACTTTCTTACTCTCTGTCCTGCTCCAGGGCCCCTGATGGATGCCAGATGCTGATTCAGCCAGCACTGGCCTGGACACTGAGAACAGGGAGAGAGCCCGACAGATACTGGGTTCTGTCCACACTGAGGTCGGTCAGCCTTCCACACTTTCCACCACCTTCTCTCAACCATGCTGGAAGGGAGAGGTCAGCACAAGAGCCCCGAAATCCTGAGTCCAGACTCTCCTGCCTGTAGGCCCACATGTGACTGTCAGCCCTGTGCTTGGTACATCCCGGTCATTTATAGAGTGACTGTGATACGGTTACCTATGGGCTGGAGGAAGAAGGAGGGATTTGAGGCCACATCAAGCGGCACCGTGGGGTCCTGGGACAGGCCAGTTCTTGAATCCTGGTCTTCTGCCTGCTCACTCTGATTTGAGACCCTTGCCTGAGTCTCAGCCTCCCCACGTAACTCTGGAGCTTAGCATCACCCACACTTGCATGGATCAGATGGCTGGTGTGCATGGAAGCCATCCTGCTCCCGCTCTCCTCTGATGCTCCCTGGGGTCTACAGAGTTGGGATTAGGTCCTGCCTGCCTCTGCTTAGACTCTGAGCAACGCTTGGGTACCAGATGGAGCTGAAAGCCGTCTTAAAAGTTGAGTTTCTCCCTCTTCGCCAACTGATGGGGAAAAGCCTTTGGGGCCAGTGTTGTCGGGGCCTTGGGGGGGGCCTGTGCAGTGCCGGTCCGGAACGCTCCTGCACCAGGGAGGGGCCACAGCCTAACCCCTGGGTTCATTCCGCGGAATGATACTGACTCTTCAGAATGATGCTGCATTAAAAACAAAACAAAACAAAAACGTCCACGGCCCACCATGCTCCGCACAGCTGGCGGCCCTCGTTCAGCCAGCCAGCAGCTGCCACGGCAAGCTCATTACTAGGTGGCATGAATACTGTGGGGGGTGAGCTGGCTTGTCCCCTAACTTCACGGAACCTACAGTCAGGGGTAGGGGGAACGACTTGCAATGACGTGAGCATTTTCATAAAGCATGGTTAAGTGTAGGTCAGGACTGATCCAGGGATCAGGGAAACTTAGAGCACCATCAAGGATTCCCTAAAAGCAGTGCTGGTGAAGCCGAGACTTGAGAGAGGCAGATTATCTCTCTACCTCTCTCAGGGAGGGGGCGATCCACTGACCCCTGAGAACTGCCACTGAGAGCCCACATGGTGTCCTGCTGTGAGTTAGAAACGGGAGCTTATTGTGCCCAGAGCTATGGAATCCAGGGATCTCTCTCCCAGACTCCCACCTCGTCCTCTGAAATGCACCATATGCAAAACAAAATGCCCAGTTCCCACTTTCCCCTGCCCACCGTCCTCGTTTCTGCAGGTAACAACTCCCTGTCTTCCCATGGCTCAGGCGAAAACCTTTTAGTTACCTTTGATTTATCGAATTACTTCCGAGCCCTCAGCTAAACCATTAACAAACCCAATTAGTTACCTTCAAAATACATCCAAAGCCCAGACACCCCACAGGCTCCCATTTTGATCTGAGCCACAGCCATCTCCTAGCTGAACCCCCTACGCCAGGCCGCTGGCTGGCTCACCGTCACGTCCTGCTGCTTCCTCTCACAGCGGCAGAAGTGGCTGGTCGTCAGGCCGTGCCGTGTCACCCCACCCAGACCTCCAGTGGCCAGCAGAGGCTCGTACCTGCGGCCCCTGCCCCTTAGAACTCGCCCGGCCATACTCCAGCCGCACTGGCCTTGACTTTGAATAGGCCAGGGCTGCCCCTCAAGAGGACTTTGTGTTCTAGAAATCACATGGCTTACCCCTCCTTCCCTTCCATCTCTGGTTGCCATCACTTTGTCAGAAATGGCTTTGCAGATGCCGACCCTGCACAGCAGCCCCTCCCCTGCGTGTGCCTTATCCGCTTTCCCAGCCCCTGCGCCACCTTCCCTGTCCACTTGCCTGCTGACTGCACCCCCGAAGGAGAGGCTTAATACCACCACGCAGGAAGAGAGGGGCCTGGCCTCTTTCACTCACTACTTATTCTTTGTGGCTGGTCCATAGAATGTACTCAAGAAAAACTTTCAGAACGACTGCCTGATAAATCACACGTGGGACCTCTCTTTGTTCATCTCTAAAATAAAGACAGCAATGCTCATAAGAGTGCATTCATCTGTGCACCTGAGGCCACACTGCTAAGTCATGACTTGGACCCAAATGTATCTCACGCTGATGTCTGCATATGAGTGCTCACACACACTGTCTCTTCTCTAGAGTCCTCCTTCCCCTGGAATCTCCACCACATGACCAACTATAGCGGTTCATTCCCTGAGTCCAGACTAGGGACTCACCCCTCTCCTCAGAGGCTCCCCCCCTCCCCACTTAGGGACCAACACACACTCCCTGGGTCACAGGCAGCGGGGCCCCCGGGGATGAGATCTCTGCTGCTGTGCTTCATCATAGGCAGTGGATGGCTGGCCACACCGTAGGACACAGCCAGGCCCTTAGAAGAGTGTGATTCCCGAAACACTGAGGAGAAAAGGCCATCGTCAGGGAGCAGCTCCAGGGAAGGGAGGCTGTGTCCCTCTGCAGATGGACACACGTGAGCAACAGCCTGGAGTAGCTCTGAGCTCCATTGCAGCTGGGATTCCCTGACTCACCTACAGGGGTCCCAGTGCCTCTGCTGGCAGCAGCTGGATGCTGCTGGCTTGGCCTCAAGGCAGACGCCGGCAGCCTGATCTAGGCGGGATGGCCGACCCTCTGTGGAGGAGGTGAGGCCAGTGGCTGAGGGCTTGGGAAGGTTGGCACCCAGTGTTCAGGTCCCCTGAGCCCAGCCAAGCCCTGCACTGCAGCTGCAGAAGTCCCTGGAAGGAGGGATCAGTCTTGGTCAGTCTAGAAGGCCCCAGATGCAGCCATGGGGTTCTCACCTTGTCCTGGCCTCTTCTTAGGCATTTTCCGGAACGTGGGAACATCAGCCTGGGTCACGGAGGCTTGTAGGGCCGTGAGGAAACAACCATTCTGGGCATTCCTGAGCTTTGGGGGAGGTGACCGTCCTTCCGGCTGCTGTGGGAACCCCCAGAGCCATGCCAGGGCCTTGCCACCTGGGAACAAGGCCTACGAGAGACCAGCTCTTTCCAGTTCTCCCACTGATGGATCGCTTGCTCAGGAGGCCGAGGGGGCTGGAGGTTAATGCATTCACCGCATGTTTGCTCATGTGGGCAGGACAGAGTTCCCAGTGGGAACCAACAAGCACCTTGTCCAGGCGCTGTCCATCCTGCTGACGTTTCCAGGGCAGCCTGTGCCTACAAGCGCCCTGACTACTTTCTAGACACAACCTTCTTATCCTCTCAACAGTCCTGCAGGAGACCAGCCCTCTCACGCTTGATGGACAAGGCACCAGGGTCCAGCACGGGCCTTTGTGTCTCAGAGTTGGGACTCGGGGAGGCCTGATCTGATTCTGGGCTGTTTGGCTTCAGACAAGTCATCCTTGCCATCTGCAGAGAGGAGCCCCAGGCAAGAGGCGGTAGGCAGAGGCTACTGGGCTTCAGATCGAGTTCTGCCCTGTGTGATTCCGGGGTATTTTCAGATCTCAAATGAGAAACAATTTGGAAGAAATGCTGGGCAAACTCTGGCTGAAATGTCAGTACAGCCTGTCAGAAATAGTAATTTTAAAAAATGAAATAGCATCAAATAGAAAAAAAAAGATAAATTGGAAAACACAGGCAGGCATACATCACACTTACTAAAGAAAAGAACAATTTGCACATATGTGTGTTTGTAAGTGTTTCACAATATCAAATGCAATTTTTCTTGTAGATAGTGGTCACAGGTATACTTACTGGTCCTGTGTACGTAAAACCCAGTGGTTAATGGGTCTCACCCTCCCTGAGTACAAGGAAAGAAGTTAGAGGATGGCAGGAGAGTTCCTTGATTTAATAAGAGTTAAAAAAAAAAAAAACACAAACCTTATGTTTCTAAAATTAGGATACATTGACAATAACAGTATACGTCAAATGGCTCCTCTTTTTTTCCTTTCTTCAAGAGCTGTGGGCTTTTATAACCAAATCAGTCCTAACCCACAAGGTACTTTCCTGGCCCATGTTCTCAAGTGGCGGAAGGACAGGAGCTAGATCCTGTCATTAAACCTTTCTGGGGAGTCCAGTTCCAGAAGAGTGAGGCTCATGGAGCCCCCAGCTGACCTCTGAAAGCCTGGTCTGCACTCAGGAAGACACAAGGAGCAAGAACCTGGATTCTGGGTCCCAGAAAGGAAAGGGTCTGAATCCAAAGATTCCCAAAGAGGGAAATCAAAGGGGATTTCCCCTGGGCAATCAAGGACATCAGTGATGCTATGAAGAGGCCCTTTCAGAGTTCTTAAAAATGGAGCCACAGTCCACCTGGATATGCCCAAACAGTGCCAGTTTCTGCCTGTTGTCCCAACAAAATCACCAACAGTGTCCTTTCTCTCTCAGAATGTCCTAGCTTGAATGATACATTATCAAAGAATGAATGAGTCTGTGAACTCTGCTAAGTTCTTCCCTTCTTCTCCCAGCCACTTTCTCCTCTGCCTCCTCCTCGCCCTCCAGAAAGGCCGAAAATGACGCAAGTGCCTGTCCCGTGCCGTCCCCTGGCCTTCATCTCTGTTCACCCAAACCAGAGCTGCTTTCTGGGGCAGGTGACTCCGTGGCCCAGCGCTGGGCTCCTCTTTCTCCCCAGAGGCCAGGTTCAAGACAGGGCAGCTGGCCTAGGAAGCGGAGAGATGAGAACCCACAGGATTTTGAAGAATCACTTGACCTGTAGTGAGTGCCCACCTGCCCCAGACCACACTGGGGACCCAGGGGAGCCTGTGCACCCCGCCGAGCCCGGATCTCCTTGTCTGTGGTTCCTCATCTGGAGCTCACGGAGTAGGGGAAAGGGACTGCCCTGGATTGCCCTGGAGGTGGGCAGGGCTGGCAGGGAAAGGTACAGACCTACCATTCACTGCATCCTTCCTCGTGCCCAACACACAATACAGGCTCACAGACCATCCCTGCAGGGGAGAAGACGTTCCTCTTCCGCGTATGAGAAAAGTCGGTCCAGCGCTTTCCTGAGCCGCGTGTGACAGCAGCAGAGCCTGAGTCTCCACGCTTTGCTGCACGCCTGCGTCACCCTCGGCCCATGTGTCTCAGAAGCAACCATCAGCCACGGAGGGATGGAAGCAAGGTGTCGGGACGGGGAGGCGCGGTGGCGACAGGAGGGAGTCACTTTGAGCCTAAAAGGCACTGGGCGCTCCTTCGCCATCCACTGGGCTGGGTGCTGCTCACGGGCCCTGCACACGTGAGGTGTGCAGAAGTGTCTCCTGCACGTGAGCCTGTGAGCACCTGCCCCCACCCAGCCACGTGTAGCTCTGGCTCACGTGAAAGACGTGCATTCCTGTGTTGGAAGAACGAAGAGTTAGACCTTGCCCTGAGTGGCCGGCACGGAGGCAGCCAGGGCTAGCTGCTGTTCATTCGCTCAGTTGTGTCTGACTCTTGGTGACCCCGTGGACTGAAACCCGCCAGGCTCCTCCGTCCACGTGATTCTCCAGGCAAGAATACTGGAGTGTGTTGCCATTTCCCCCTCCACGGCCAGGACAGAGGCTGATAAAAAATAACAGGAATATCGATAACGAGGACAAAATGGATGCTAGCTGATGTGTCCATGTGCCAATTAGGTGCCAGACTCAGGGCCGGCTGCCTGCTCTGGGTCAGGGGCCTCATTTGACCTGGCATGCCCAGGAGGAAGGGACAGTCAGGATCAGCAGCAGAGGAGGATCAGATCCGCCCCATCTCTGCATGGTGGGGATGTGCAGGCTCGTGTCAGGGTTTCGCAGCTCGATGTGTCGGGCTCCAGAGAGCGCAGTGCTGAGTAGGGGTTCACTTGCCTAGCTCTGCCCCTCAAAACCGCCATCGTGAGGCGCTTTCATTTTTCAGAGGTGTCTCCTGGGTCCTCCATTCGTAATCAAACCTGTGTCTTAGTGAAGTACCGGGTGCTCTTGGTGATATTTGTCTCTCAGCTGTCTGTGTTGAGGTTGCTCCTTTGCAGAAGACCAGGCTGGGATAAAGGGTTGAAGCGCCCTACTTCAGCTTTCTCCTCAGGCCTGTCTCCAGTGTGCTCCTGCTGGGCTGTTGAAGCGCCCAGGGCAGGACGCTCTCATGCAGCCTCGGTTCAGGAATCGCTGCAGACCCTTGCGCTCAGGCCCTGGCCCTGGCCTCAGGGCGCAGCCCCACGGCCCCCCGCCGTGGCTCAGCCCGCTGCTCCTTTCTCCCTCCTCATCCCCTTGCTGCTCCCTGCCTGCAGCCTCAGACCCGGACTCAGGGGCCCCAGCTGCTGGCTCAGTTCTCCTCCAAGACTTCCTGTGCACGGGGGCTTCAGTCCCTGTTCCCCTGGGTTCATCACCAAGAGTCACCAGCAACCGCCGGTTTCATGGAAATTTCCAACTCCTCAGTCTCCATCTTGGGGCTACCACTCACTCATTGCGTGAAATTCTAACTATTTGTTGAACAGAATATTTAAACAAAAACACCTGAGCTCATGTGACTGCCACTGGCTTCAGCTCCCTGACCTGTGCCTCCGGAAGGGTTGGGACAGTCGAGGTCTGGGCTGGACCTAGAAGCTCCCTGTGACATCTCAGCACACGTGGGGCACACCTGATTACAGGGCTGCTGATGAGGGTGTGGTTTGAAAATCATTTTTGCTCCTTTATCTGTGAACTGAAAATTTTTTCATCTGGATTTCACCATTTCTTAATTTTGCTGAGAGATCACAAACCACAGATCTCCACAGTTTGAAATACATGTTCTTGGGGGTTCACATTTCCAGTTTTCATCCTTCCAATTTTCACCACCTCATGCCAGTGCAACAAAGACAGACAGATCCCTTTCAGTGCAGGCAGATGGCCTCCTGAGCAAAAGATTTTTTTTTTTAATTTTTAAAATAAGTCTCCTAAGTGAAATAAGACAGAGTCCTCTGTCTGGTTCCCTCAACCTGAAAGCCCCACCGCTCAACCTGGTCCCCACTCAGGGGCTGCTTAGCAGGAGGTCCAAGGCAACTTGAAAAAGACTTGAATCTCCTCTTCTCCCCACACACACTGCGGGCTTTTCTGTCAGAATCAGATCGAAGTGGAACAAAGTGTAAAGTTTCCAGCAGCGACACGCGCCGTCCCATTGTTGTTTCTCACATGCTCACGCAATTCAGCATCAAACTGAAACAAAGCAAGACAGAGAAAGGCGTCTTCGGCAGCTCGGGCGTGGAGCTGTGGCAGGAAGTAAAGACTGGTGAGCATCGCGCCTCAGGGGCCCCGGCAGCCCGACCTGCGTGAGTCGGGGCCAGGCCAGCAGCAGCTCCGGCCCAAGCTGCGACTCTCTGGGTGTGTCGCTCGTGCTCAGGACAAGGGAAGGCAGGTTCTCAGAACTTCGTATTTGCCGTCCAGAAAGAGAAGCGGAGAGCCTCGCCGATTCCCTGGACGTGGGTCAAGGAGGTCATCCACAGTAAGAAAAGACACGCAGCGATGAGCCTGAAGAGAGAAAGCAAGCAGAAATTGACATGGATGGAAGGAAAACAGGGCTCATAAAGTGATATTAGTAAACGGTTGGTTTTAAGCAATGTGAGGATAAACTTTGCAATGGTCTTGAACGTTTTTGTGTTTTGGATTCAACTGTCTATTTTTTCCTTTCTTCAAGAGCTGTGGGCTTTTATAACCAAATCAGTCCTAACCCACAAGGTACTTTCCTGGCCCATGTTCTCAAGTGGCGGAAGGACAGGAGCTAGATCCTGTCATTAAACCTTTCTGGGGAGTCCAGTTCCAGAAGAGTGAGGCTCATGGAGCCCCCAGCTGACCTCTGAAAGCCTGGTCTGCACTCAGGAAGACACAAGGAGCAAGAACCTGGATTCTGGGTCCCAGAAAGGAAAGGGTCTGAATCCAAAGATTCCCAAAGAGGGAAATCAAAGGGGATTTCCCCTGGGCAATCAAGGACATCAGTGATGCTATGAAGAGGCCCTTTCAGAGTTCTTAAAAATGGAGCCACAGTCCACCTGGATATGCCCAAACAGTGCCAGTTTCTGCCTGTTGTCCCAACAAAATCACCAACAGTGTCCTTTCTCTCTCAGAATGTCCTAGCTTGAATGATACATTATCAAAGAATGAATGAGTCTGTGAACTCTGCTAAGTTCTTCCCTTCTTCTCCCAGCCACTTTCTCCTCTGCCTCCTCCTCGCCCTCCAGAAAGGCCGAAAATGACGCAAGTGCCTGTCCCGTGCCGTCCCCTGGCCTTCATCTCTGTTCACCCAAACCAGAGCTGCTTTCTGGGGCAGGTGACTCCGTGGCCCAGCGCTGGGCTCCTCTTTCTCCCCAGAGGCCAGGTTCAAGACAGGGCAGCTGGCCTAGGAAGCGGAGAGATGAGAACCCACAGGATTTTGAAGAATCACTTGACCTGTAGTGAGTGCCCACCTGCCCCAGACCACACTGGGGACCCAGGGGAGCCTGTGCACCCCGCCGAGCCCGGATCTCCTTGTCTGTGGTTCCTCATCTGGAGCTCACGGAGTAGGGGAAAGGGACTGCCCTGGATTGCCCTGGAGGTGGGCAGGGCTGGCAGGGAAAGGTACAGACCTACCATTCACTGCATCCTTCCTCGTGCCCAACACACAATACAGGCTCACAGACCATCCCTGCAGGGGAGAAGACGTTCCTCTTCCGCGTATGAGAAAAGTCGGTCCAGCGCTTTCCTGAGCCGCGTGTGACAGCAGCAGAGCCTGAGTCTCCACGCTTTGCTGCACGCCTGCGTCACCCTCGGCCCATGTGTCTCAGAAGCAACCATCAGCCACGGAGGGATGGAAGCAAGGTGTCGGGACGGGGAGGCGCGGTGGCGACAGGAGGGAGTCACTTTGAGCCTAAAAGGCACTGGGCGCTCCTTCGCCATCCACTGGGCTGGGTGCTGCTCACGGGCCCTGCACACGTGAGGTGTGCAGAAGTGTCTCCTGCACGTGAGCCTGTGAGCACCTGCCCCCACCCAGCCACGTGTAGCTCTGGCTCACGTGAAAGACGTGCATTCCTGTGTTGGAAGAACGAAGAGTTAGACCTTGCCCTGAGTGGCCGGCACGGAGGCAGCCAGGGCTAGCTGCTGTTCATTCGCTCAGTTGTGTCTGACTCTTGGTGACCCCGTGGACTGAAACCCGCCAGGCTCCTCCGTCCACGTGATTCTCCAGGCAAGAATACTGGAGTGTGTTGCCATTTCCCCCTCCACGGCCAGGACAGAGGCTGATAAAAAATAACAGGAATATCGATAACGAGGACAAAATGGATGCTAGCTGATGTGTCCATGTGCCAATTAGGTGCCAGACTCAGGGCCGGCTGCCTGCTCTGGGTCAGGGGCCTCATTTGACCTGGCATGCCCAGGAGGAAGGGACAGTCAGGATCAGCAGCAGAGGAGGATCAGATCCGCCCCATCTCTGCATGGTGGGGATGTGCAGGCTCGTGTCAGGGTTTCGCAGCTCGATGTGTCGGGCTCCAGAGAGCGCAGTGCTGAGTAGGGGTTCACTTGCCTAGCTCTGCCCCTCAAAACCGCCATCGTGAGGCGCTTTCATTTTTCAGAGGTGTCTCCTGGGTCCTCCATTCGTAATCAAACCTGTGTCTTAGTGAAGTACCGGGTGCTCTTGGTGATATTTGTCTCTCAGCTGTCTGTGTTGAGGTTGCTCCTTTGCAGAAGACCAGGCTGGGATAAAGGGTTGAAGCGCCCTACTTCAGCTTTCTCCTCAGGCCTGTCTCCAGTGTGCTCCTGCTGGGCTGTTGAAGCGCCCAGGGCAGGACGCTCTCATGCAGCCTCGGTTCAGGAATCGCTGCAGACCCTTGCGCTCAGGCCCTGGCCCTGGCCTCAGGGCGCAGCCCCACGGCCCCCCGCCGTGGCTCAGCCCGCTGCTCCTTTCTCCCTCCTCATCCCCTTGCTGCTCCCTGCCTGCAGCCTCAGACCCGGACTCAGGGGCCCCAGCTGCTGGCTCAGTTCTCCTCCAAGACTTCCTGTGCACGGGGGCTTCAGTCCCTGTTCCCCTGGGTTCATCACCAAGAGTCACCAGCAACCGCCGGTTTCATGGAAATTTCCAACTCCTCAGTCTCCATCTTGGGGCTACCACTCACTCATTGCGTGAAATTCTAACTATTTGTTGAACAGAATATTTAAACAAAAACACCTGAGCTCATGTGACTGCCACTGGCTTCAGCTCCCTGACCTGTGCCTCCGGAAGGGTTGGGACAGTCGAGGTCTGGGCTGGACCTAGAAGCTCCCTGTGACATCTCAGCACACGTGGGGCACACCTGATTACAGGGCTGCTGATGAGGGTGTGGTTTGAAAATCATTTTTGCTCCTTTATCTGTGAACTGAAAATTTTTTCATCTGGATTTCACCATTTCTTAATTTTGCTGAGAGATCACAAACCACAGATCTCCACAGTTTGAAATACATGTTCTTGGGGGTTCACATTTCCAGTTTTCATCCTTCCAATTTTCACCACCTCATGCCAGTGCAACAAAGACAGACAGATCCCTTTCAGTGCAGGCAGATGGCCTCCTGAGCAAAAGATTTTTTTTTTTAATTTTTAAAATAAGTCTCCTAAGTGAAATAAGACAGAGTCCTCTGTCTGGTTCCCTCAACCTGAAAGCCCCACCGCTCAACCTGGTCCCCACTCAGGGGCTGCTTAGCAGGAGGTCCAAGGCAACTTGAAAAAGACTTGAATCTCCTCTTCTCCCCACACACACTGCGGGCTTTTCTGTCAGAATCAGATCGAAGTGGAACAAAGTGTAAAGTTTCCAGCAGCGACACGCGCCGTCCCATTGTTGTTTCTCACATGCTCACGCAATTCAGCATCAAACTGAAACAAAGCAAGACAGAGAAAGGCGTCTTCGGCAGCTCGGGCGTGGAGCTGTGGCAGGAAGTAAAGACTGGTGAGCATCGCGCCTCAGGGGCCCCGGCAGCCCGACCTGCGTGAGTCGGGGCCAGGCCAGCAGCAGCTCCGGCCCAAGCTGCGACTCTCTGGGTGTGTCGCTCGTGCTCAGGACAAGGGAAGGCAGGTTCTCAGAACTTCGTATTTGCCGTCCAGAAAGAGAAGCGGAGAGCCTCGCCGATTCCCTGGACGTGGGTCAAGGAGGTCATCCACAGTAAGAAAAGACACGCAGCGATGAGCCTGAAGAGAGAAAGCAAGCAGAAATTGACATGGATGGAAGGAAAACAGGGCTCATAAAGTGATATTAGTAAACGGTTGGTTTTAAGCAATGTGAGGATAAACTTTGCAATGGTCTTGAACGTTTTTGTGTTTTGGATTCAACTGTCTTTCCTCACAGAAGAATGAGAAGTATCTCAAAGGTAGGAACGTGTTACATGCTGGAGCGGGAAGATCAGCTTCACCTTGCTTTGGGGTTCCCTATGTGCTCAGTAAAATTGCCAACCTCCGTTGGATCATAAAAAAAGCAAGGGAATTCTAGAAAAACATCTACTTTTGCTTCCTTGACTACGCCAAAGCCTTTGACTCTGTGGATCACAATAAACTATGGAAAATTCTTAAAGAGATAGGAATACCAGACCACCTGACCTGCCTCCTGAGAAATCTATGCAGGTCAAGAAGCAACAGTTAAAACTGGACATGGAACAACAGACTGGTTCCAAATAGGAAAAGGAGTACGTCAAGCAGTATGTTGTCACCCTGCTTATTTAACTTCTATGCAGAGGACATCATGAGAGAAGCACAAGCTGGAATCAAGATTGCCAGGAGAAATATCAATAACCTCAGACAAGCAGATGACACCACCCTTCAGGCAGAAAGCAAAGAGGAACTAAAGAGCCTCTTGATAAATGTGAGAGAAAAAGCTGACTTAAAACTCCACATTCATGCTGGGAAAACTGGTCAACTACCTGTAAAAGAATGAAACTAGAACACTTTCTAACACCGTACACAAAAATAAACTCAAAATGGATTGAAGATCTAAATGTAAGACCATAAACTATAAAACTCCTAGAGGAAAACATAGGCAGAACACTCTCCGACATAAATCATAGTAAGATCCTCTAATGACCCACCTTCCAGAGTAATGGGAATAAAGTGAAAAGAAATAAATGAGACCTAATTAAACTTAAAAGCTTTTGCAAAGCAAAGGAAACTATAAGCAAGGTGAAAAGACAGCCTTCAGAATCGGAGAAAATAATAGCAAACAAAACAACTGACAAAGAGTTGATCTTCAAAATACACAAGCAGCTCCTGCAGCTCAATTCCAGAAAAATAAACGATCCGATCAAAACATGGGCCAAAGAACTAAACGGACATTTCTCCAAAGAAAGGACCCAATCAAAAAGTGGGCCAAAGAACTAAATGGACGTTTCTCCAAAGAAGACACACAGATGGCCAACAAACACAGGAAAGACGCTCAACATCACTCATTATCAGAGAAATGCAAATCAGGACCACAGTGAGGTGCCGTCTCAAGCCAGTCAGAAAGGCTGCGATCTAAAAGTCTACAAGAAATAAATGCTGGAGAGGGTGTGGAGAAAAGGGAACCTTCTTACACTGTTGGTGGGAATGCAAACTAGTACAGCCACTACGGAGAACAGTGTGGAGCTTCCTTAAAAAACTGGAAATAGAACTGCCTTATGACCCAGCAATCCCACAGCTGGGCTACACCGAGGAAACCAGAATTAAAAGAGACACATGTACCCCAGTGTTCATTGCAGCACTGTTTGTAATAGCCAGGACATGGAAGCAACCTAGATGTCCATCAACAGATGAATGGATGAGAAAGCTGTGGTACATATACACAATGGAGTACTACTCAGCCCTTACAAAGAATGCATTTGAATCCGTTCTAATGAGGTGGATGAAACGGGAGCCGATTATACAGAGTGAAGTCAGCCAGAAAGAAAATCACCAATACAGTATACTAACAATGGTACCCCACTCCAGTGTTCTTGCCTGGAGAATCCCAGGGACGGGGGAGCCTGGTGGGCTGCCGTCTGTGGGGTCGCACGACTGAAGTGACTTAGCAGCAGGTGCACCAGCAATGCATTTATATGGAATTTAGAAAGATGGTAACGACCACCCTATATGCAAGACAACTAAAGAGACACAGATGTAAAAACAGACTTTTGGGGTCTGTGGGAGAAGGCAAGGGTGGGATAATTTGAGAGAATAGCTCTGAAACTTGTATATTACCATACGTGAAATAGATGGCCAGTTCAAGTTCAAACCATGAAACAGGGCACTCAAAGCCAGTGCACTGGGACAGCCTAGAGGGATGAGACAGGGAGGGAGGAGGGAGACACGTGTACACCCGTGGCTGATTCATGTCAGTGTATGGCAAACACCAGTACAGTATTGTAAAGTAACTGGCCCCCAATTAAAATAAATTAATTCATTAAAAAAACCCAACTGCACACTAAGATCATGGCATCTAGTCCCATCACTTCATGGCAAATAGATGGGGAAACACTGGAAGCTGTGAGAGACTTTATGTTCTTGGCTCCAAAATCACTGCAGACAGGGCTTGCAGCCATGACATGAAAAGGCACATGCTCCTTGGAAGCAAAGCTGTGACCAACCCAGACAACATTTCAAAAAGCAGAGACATCACTTTGCCAGCAAAGGTCCATCCAGCCAAAGCTATGGTTTTCCCAGTAGTCATGTATGGATGTGAAAGGAAAAGGAAAGTGAAGTCACTCAGTCGTGTCCCACTCTTTGTGACCCCATGGACTGTAGCCTACCAGGCTCCTCTGTCCATGGGATTTTCCAGACACTGGAGTGAATTGCCATTTCCTTCTCCAGGGGATCTTCCCGACCCAGGGATCGAACCCAGGTCTCCTGCATTGTAGACAGATGCTTTACCATCTGAGCCACCAGGGAAGTCCTGGTATGGACGTGCAAGCTGGACTATAAAGAAAGCTGAGCACTGAAGAATTGATGCCTTTGAACTGTGGTGCTGGAGAAGACTCTTGAGAGTCCCTTGGACTGCAAGGAGATCCAAGCAGTCCATCCTAAAGGAAATAAGTCCTGAATATTCATTGGAAGGACTGATGCTGAAGCTGAAGCTCCAGTACTCAGCCACCTGATGCAAAGAAGTGACTGATTGGAAAAGCCCCGATGCTGGGAAAGACAGATGGCAGGAGGAGAAGGGGACGACAGAGGATGAGATGGCTGGATGGCATCATCAATTCGATGGACGTGAGTGTGAGCAAGCTCTGGGAGTTGGTGATGTACAGGGAGGTCTGGCATACTGCAGTTCATGGGTCAAAAATAGTCGGGCACGACTGAGCGTCCGAACTGACCTGCACTGACCCCTCCACCGAGAGGCCTCCCCGAGCGCCGTTTCTGCTCCACCAGTTTCCCGCACAAGCCCCGATGCCCGCACCGTCTTCACCCCTGGCTCCCCTCTCTGTGTCTCTGTCTGGGCTCTGTCCTCCCTCTGCTCGCCAGCTGCACCAGACTCCTCCACACCCCCAGCTGCCCCTGCTTAGACACCCTCTGAGGGCAGCTGCTAGGTTTCATTCTTGTCTCTCTGGAAGTTTCCTCCCATCACGAAGCCAAGTCCGAGTTTGTTTATCTACTCTGATCTACCATCCCGGGAAGGAAGGCAGCAAACGGGAAGTCTGGCACCTGTTAACTATTTACAAAGCGGTGCCGTTTTCTGCTGGTGCTCACATGCCCTGAGGGCTTTGCTTTGGTCAATTTGACATAATTTGAATAATGTGCCAAGTTAATCTTTCTCTGAACCCTTTCATGTGGTTACATTTGCAATGCATGTTACTATTTTAACATAAGCCATAGTATTCATTTTATTTAAAAAAAATCATTTGGCAGGTTTCGTATGGACACAGTAAGTCCCCAAGGCTATAGGCTGAAGCATTAGGAGAAACGGAACATACCATTTTTAACATACTTGTGCAAAATCCCCAGATAGAGGCTTCTTTGCTCACAATAATCTCTCTTGTTGAGGCACTTTTTTTTTTTTTGGTCTCAGTAAATGTTTGGAAAGAAGATTATCACCCTAACTCATTTTCAGTGATTAGATGAAAAAAAAATATAGAGACATAGAGAAGGCAAATCCAAGAGGAAGGTTTAGTGAGAGTGATACAGAAATGCAGAGCTAGGAAATCTAGAGCGAACAGAGGCCTCGTGGGGGAAGGCCCAGGCGAGGGGCTCAGCCCGGGTTCCCAGACTGTGACCAACCAAGTCAGAGACTGGGGCTGGGGTCCCCGCGGCAGCATGTTTTGCTCTGTGAGGACCCTCACCGTGGGGCAATCGCTGCTGTAGACCAGAGGTGCTCAAGTTTGAGAGGTGAGCAGAGGGCTTCTTAGGACACGTTTCGCGGCTGCAGCGCAGAGCTTCTGACTCAGCAGGCCTGCGTGGCACCTGAACAGGTGCACCTCTAACGGTTTCCAGAAGCTGTGATGCTGCGGGCCCAGGACACAGGCCCACAGGGGACCTGGGCTCGGCACTTGGGATGCTTAGCCTTGGAGAAACGGCAAAGCTGCAGGGACTGTGTGAAAGCTCAATCAGAGCCTCTGACAGCTCCCCGAAGCCCCTGGGGTCCCCAGGCTCACTACACCTGCTCCGAGGCGGCACAGGAAGCTTTCGCTGCACGCGGAGTTGGGAGGGGTGTCAGGAGGCCGAGGCAGGGCTGGTCCAGAAGCCTCGCTGAAGCAGGTGCCCTGCCCATGTGCTGCCTTAAGCCCTGGACATCCTCCTTCTCCACACGTCAGCCTGTCGCCATGGAACCAGCCTCCATGTGGCTGCTTCTCTCCTCAGTAATTTCTGTGTCTCTCACTCTGTTAGTGGGATTCTCAGCATAGATGGCAGACCGCTCCTCCCGTACCCAGTGCCCTGCAGAGCTGAAGGGCTAAGCGAGATGCGGGAGGAGCGATCCAGGTTCAGGACCCAGTTTCTAAAACGGTCTTCAGAGACTCTGCTGCCAACAGAGGTTACTTTATAGGGTGGGATTCTGGGCGGCTCTTTGGAATATCTTTTGTCACCTTGCAGACCCAGTCCCACTCTCTCGGGCCTGACCTCTGCCCTGGGAACCGACCCGGCCAGGACTGCCGTCGGCATCACCAGCGGGAGCTGAGGACGACATGAGGGTTAGTCCCTGGAGCCTTGAGCCGAGTCACTCCACAGCCCCCCTGCCCTTGCCCCACTCCTGCTCTGCTGATGAAGCTGGGGACTCTGACCCTCTGTCCAGCGTGCCTCCCTGACTGTCTCTGGTGGCTGACGGCCCCTCCCTCCCCCTGCTCCGGGGAGGTGGCTCTGTGTCCTGCCTGCACTTTGTAACTGGCTCCTTTAATAAACTCTTCTCCGCTGCCGCTAGCTGGAGTGTGCGTCTCTTCTCTGCTGGGACCCTGACTGCTACACTCACTTTCATATTTTCAGATTATATTTTCCCATGAGGTTTGTATTTCTTATAACAAGGCCATGTTACTTCTACAGTAAAAGTGAGCAGCAAAGAGAAGAATCAGGAAAGGCAGCATTCAGCATGCGGCAGGGGCAGGGAACTGCTCCCTGACCTGGCTCACCATGGGCCCAGGTTCCACACCCAAGGGGACACAGAGCCGACCCAGGTCCCTGCATCTGTGCACAAGAGACCCAGGGGAAGATTTTAATTCAGCAAAGTATGATGGTACGAAACGATTTGCCAGTAACAACTCAATTCACACTCTGGAAACAGAATGTTACAACTTCACGGTCTGCATCAAGTTCAGAGGCTACAGATCTGTTTGGGGTTAGGCAGACCTGGGCTCCAATCCAGGTCTGTGTGATCTCAGATAAGTCACTTAACCTCTCTGAAAAACAGCTTTGTCATTGGCAGAACGTCTTCAGTTCTTTGTGGGGATAACTGAGATAATATATTTTCAATATTTAGCACAATAAGCACCCAGCAAGTCCTCAAAACGCAGAGCTAATTCTCATATAATTATTATAAATGTATTCATAACTTAGCAACGGGGGCTACAGTCAGGTGGGCAATGAGCTACTTGCTTCTAGTTTTCTGTAAGATGTGTACGGAAACAAGGTAATTTTGGTCCCAGTCTGGCCTGAACTCCTTCACGGTCTTCAACCGCTAGTCTGCCCTTTCTAAGTTGTGGGTCCCAAATTACTGAGGCCCACCTGGCTCTGCTCAGGAGTAGCAAGCCCTCCTCCTAGCTGGCAGGTCTGCAATCATCAGAAGGCCACTTCATGCACAGATGCATTACCACCTGATGTCTGAGCAAGAAAACTCCCCTCCAACCCACTTCCTGGGACTCCAGCCGCCGGCCTGCGTGGTCGGTTGGGACAAGCCTCTTGCTGTCGGTCACTGAGGGCTTGGCAGTGTGGGGGCCGCCACCTTAAATGTTAGCTTTTCAGTAAGAATCTTTCCCTAAATGGATTCACACTCAGTGCTGCAAGAGGACGTGGGACAATTCCCCTATAAGAGCACCCCGTCCTTCTTGACCGGATGGCCCATCCACAGCTTTGCATAAAAGCACAAGGCGTTTGATGCTGTTCATCGGGGGCCATCTTATGTGAAGGTGGGAGAGTCGCTCTGAAGCTATATGTCTCCAGGTGCGGAGAAGCAAAGCCAGCTCCTTGTCCAGCTTCATGGACTGGGAGCAAAGGCTGGCAACGGAGGCTTCAGGGCGGCGTGGGAAGGTCCGCTGGTCTCCATGGACTGTGCCACCCTCCCTCTGCTCATCTGCAGCCCGGGTCTGCCAGAGAATCGTGGAGAGCACAGGTGTGGCGTCCGTGTGGCGTGGGGCTTAGTCTTGGTGTCCAGTGTGCAGTTGCCAGGTCCAGTCGTGGGATGTGTGTCTGCCAGTGGGTTTTCTAGGGCACCAGGCCCCGCACTGGGCACTCAAAGGCTCCCAGCTGCCAGACTGATCTTTAAAATGTAAATTATTCACACCCTTCTCCAAGAGTAAAATACTTCAGTTTTTTCTTTCTGTGCTGTTATAATAAAATTCAAGCATCTCTCTAGAAACCACAGGCCCAAGAAGCTCAGCCTCCGGTTACCTTCCAGGTCTCATCAAAAAACACCTTCTCACCTGTTTCCTGTGATCCATTCTCCCCACCGCTTCCTGTCCCTTGACCAAGCCCCCCTTGCTCCATTTTCAGGACCAGGATGTTTGCACAGAGGGTCCCCTTGCCTGGTCCCTATATCTTCCCACACTGTCCAGCTTCACCCTCAACTTAAAGAAATTTCTCCATCTCTGGGCCTCTTCTGATACCCCAAGCAGACCACCCTCTCCTCCCCAGCCATGCCTCTGCACCGCCCCATTTACCATTTGACATTTTCTCCCTCAGCGTCTTCCTGTGAGTGTAAGTGTGTAAAGGCAGAGCTCGGGCTTGTGCTCAATCACCACGTCACGTCTGAGTCTTCTGGGACTCCATGGACTATAGCTGCCAGGCTTCTGTGTCCACGGGATCTCCTAGGCATGAATACAGAAGCAGGTTGCCATTTCCTCTTCCAGGGGATCTTCCTGATCCAGGGATCAAACCCACGTCACCTGCATTAGCAGGGGGATTCTGTACCACTGAGTGACCTGGGAAGCCCCGTAAAAGCAGAGAGCCTTGTCTGTTTCCATCCATCACCAGGGCCCTGGAACACTTCAGAAAACATAATAGGGACTTCATAAATAGGTGAAGTCAGGTAATGGTTTCCCAGGTGCCTTGCAGTTTAGAGCCTGGTCCTGGCTCCAGGCCAGGGGCCCAGGAGGGGCCGGGGGCGGAGGGAGGCCGGGGGCGGAGGGG
>SJYG01000696.1:383093-408046 GCA_006410535.1 Litocranius walleri
GGCGGAGGGGAGGCCGGGGCCCGGGGTGGAGGGGAGGCCGGGGGCGGAGGGAGGCCGGGGGCGCGGCTTCTCCAGGCGGAGCCGCCAGCACAGCGGGCCCCGCGGGCTGGGGCTGCTTCAGGGCTCGGCGAGCAGGCTCAGGCTCCTGCGGGCGCGGGCTTGCGGACACGGGTCAGACGCGCTCTTCTTGGAGAAAGGGCTCTCTTCAGAGACTGGGCGTTCGCTGCGCCCGGCGGGGAAGGGACGGCGCCCCCCGACGGCCCCTGCAGCCCTGCGCCCGCCTCCGCCGCTGGCTCCCGCACGGAGCTCGTGGCCCGACTGCTCAGGTGGACCGCTCCCAGATCTCCATCCTGTCTTCCTTCACTGCCAAAAGTCGGCCTCACACCATCTATGGCCATCTCCCGCCTGGTGCGCTGTGGCTACCTCAGACTCGCCAAAATCTGGCCTCTGAGCATCAAGTAATGTACAGAGACCAGAACACATGTAAAACGAGAAACGAGAGGATGGCCTGGAGGAGCGGTTTCGCAGTTCTGAAGCATCCCTCCACCTCCCCGCACAGTGCTGGGCTCTTCAGGGCGGTAGGCCAATGGCTGTTCACTGAGGGAATGGATTGGTGACACCGCAACCCACCCCAACGGAAACCACTCCAGGGGGAAGCCCGCGAGCCCCACCCCCGCGTCCCTCCCTCTTCCTCCTCTGCTGCCCTCATTCAAGTATTCTTCTTTGAACTGGGCCACGTAGCATCTTCACTTGTCCCCCTCTTCAGCTTCTCCACTCCAATACATTTTGCGGGCTAATCTTTCTCAAGCGAAGCTTTCATATTTGACATGTGCGCATACATGTGCCTGGCTCTGTGCTAAACATCTCACATGCGTGGCGAACATTCTCATCAAAGTCAGCGTGTTAGGCAGGCGCTGCTCTCTCTCCCCCATCCCTACGGACAACAGGAAAACCGAAACCCCCCGTGCAGCATCAGTGGGATTGTCCTTGGTACAGCTGTGGAAAACAGCACAGAGATTCCTCAAAATGCTAAAAATAGAACTGCCATATGATCCAACAACTTTGCTTCTGAGTATTTACCCAAAGAAAACAAAGACTCTGGGGTGCAGAGGCAGGGCTGGGGAGGAGAGGGTGGTCTGCTTGGGGGATCAGAAGAGGCCCAGAGATGGAGAAATTTCTTTAAGTTGAGGGTGAAGCTGGACAGTGTGGGAAGATATAGGGACCAGGCAAGGGGACCCTCTGTGCAATTTGAAAAGATATATGAACTCCAGGGTTCTTTGTAGCATCACTTACAATGGCCAAGATATGGAAGCAACCTAACTGTCCATCAGTAGACAAATGGATAGAGAAGTAGTGTATACATACGCGCCTCGGCTCATTATTCATTCATGAGAAGTGAAATATCGCCATTTGTGGCGATAGGAATGGACCTAGGAGCTATTAAGCTAAGTTAAATATATCAAACAGAGAAAGATAAAGAAATCCGCAGGATTTCACTTATATGTGGAATCTGAAAAACAAAACTAACTAATGGGGAGAAACAAGAACAGGTTCACAGATACAGAGGGCCAAGGCATGGCTGTCAGAGGGGAGGGAGTGATAGGAGGTGAAGAGGATGAAGAGGCGCAAGCCCTCAATCGCGTAACAAATACGTCACTGAAACGTAGTGCACAGCGTAAGAGATAAGGTCAGTGATGTTGTGACTTCTTATGGGGACAGATGGTAACCAAACTTATGTTGGGGATCATTTCATAATGCATGCAAATGTCAAATTATTGTATAGTGCACCTGAAACTAATAAAATATTGTACATCTACTTTATCTCAATTTAAAAAATTTAATAGCAAGTAAGTCAGAGGAAAATCGAGCTTAGAGGTGGTGCAGCTCGCCAGGGTGAGGCAGGAGGCGCGCGGTGACGTCACAGCTGGTCACTGCATTGCTCTCTTGGGCTCTTACTTAAACACTGCTCCTCAGAACTGGAGAGCGTAAGAGTAAGTCCTTCCCTCGGACATTCCAGGAGTTTTCCAGCCTGTGCCTTGCCCCTTTCCAGGCTGCCAGCCTCTGGGGATCTTCCAGTTTGGCTCCTGTGAGCTCCTCCCCCACACGCTTACCTTTGCTCTTTCCCTTGCCTGAAGGGTCATTTCTCAACATATTCAAACCCTATCCCTTGCTGAGGGCCAAGGTCATATAAATACAGACATCTCTTGCAGGTGTTTCCGTGTGATTCCTGTGTACCCGGTATCTAGCCCTCTTTCGCCACCCCAACCTACCGAAGAAGCTTTCCTGGCACCACAGTGCCACTCCCAGGCCCGGGGGGCCGAAGGAGTGCCCCCCCTCTAGTGGCTGAACGGCAGGATGTCTCCCCACTATCCCTGCTGTCTTCTCCCATCATCCAGACTAAGAGGGAAGCTACTCAGAGCACACTATGAGCCTTCCTTACAGAGATATTGTCTCTGGGGAACCTTATCTCACCAGCCTACACCCAGGGAGGTCAGTATGTCCAAAGCCTTCATAAATTCAAGAGCAGAAGGACATAGTTGCTCTTCAAACACCCACTCTTACTTTATTGCCAGTTAAGTAATTTGTGGATTTTTAAACCACATCACTGCAGGTCATTAAAAATAACTGAGTTTCAACATGCAACACGCTAATTAAGAGTTCACCGGCTGATTCCTATCATTTCCTTTAATTCTTGAAATCCAAGTTCTCTCTTTCGCCAGTTTATTGAAATTCAAATACATCCTACGTTTAGTCAAGTTCCAGGTGTCAATGTTAGAAAAAAACTTTTTAGATGAGATAAGTGGTTGGTCTGGATCTATAAGAACAAATTGATAAAAACTTGGAAGTATTGGACATGTACAGTTTTAACCTTTGAGAGTGCCCCCACTCCCTCAGGAAAAAGAGCCCCAGGGACAACTTAATAATGTGCAGGAAATTCAGAGGAATCTGTGTTAGTCTGATGCTCCTAAGCCCCACCTTGGAGGAAAGTACAGAAAGTTAAATGCAAGAGAATTTAGGACCTGAAGCTACGCTAGTTTAAGAAACACAAGGTGGCAGATTGGGTTGGGAAGCTAGGTCTGGGAGGCTTCAACTCCCAGCTGCACGTGTGGTTGGCACCCTACGTGGAGAAACTCTTAACTGCCCGTGCACCAGAGCTGCCCTGTTCTCTGCATTTGAAAAGATATATGAACTCCAGGGTTCTTTGTAGCATCACTTACAATGGCCAAGATATGGAAGCAACCTAACTGTCCATCAGTAGACAAATGGATAGAGAAGTAGTGTATACATACGCGCCTCGGCTCATTATTCATTCATGAGAAGTGAAATATCGCCATTTGTGGCGATAGGAATGGACCTAGGAGCTATTAAGCTAAGTTAAATATATCAAACAGAGAAAGATAAAGAAATCCGCAGGATTTCACTTATATGTGGAATCTGAAAAACAAAACTAACTAATGGGGAGAAACAAGAACAGGTTCACAGATACAGAGGGCCAAGGCATGGCTGTCAGAGGGGAGGGAGTGATAGGAGGTGAAGAGGATGAAGAGGCGCAAGCCCTCAATCGCGTAACAAATACGTCACTGAAACGTAGTGCACAGCGTAAGAGATAAGGTCAGTGATGTTGTGACTTCTTATGGGGACAGATGGTAACCAAACTTATGTTGGGGATCATTTCATAATGCATGCAAATGTCAAATTATTGTATAGTGCACCTGAAACTAATAAAATATTGTACATCTACTTTATCTCAATTTAAAAAATTTAATAGCAAGTAAGTCAGAGGAAAATCGAGCTTAGAGGTGGTGCAGCTCGCCAGGGTGAGGCAGGAGGCGCGCGGTGACGTCACAGCTGGTCACTGCATTGCTCTCTTGGGCTCTTACTTAAACACTGCTCCTCAGAACTGGAGAGCGTAAGAGTAAGTCCTTCCCTCGGACATTCCAGGAGTTTTCCAGCCTGTGCCTTGCCCCTTTCCAGGCTGCCAGCCTCTGGGGATCTTCCAGTTTGGCTCCTGTGAGCTCCTCCCCCACACGCTTACCTTTGCTCTTTCCCTTGCCTGAAGGGTCATTTCTCAACATATTCAAACCCTATCCCTTGCTGAGGGCCAAGGTCATATAAATACAGACATCTCTTGCAGGTGTTTCCGTGTGATTCCTGTGTACCCGGTATCTAGCCCTCTTTCGCCACCCCAACCTACCGAAGAAGCTTTCCTGGCACCACAGTGCCACTCCCAGGCCCGGGGGGCCGAAGGAGTGCCCCCCCTCTAGTGGCTGAACGGCAGGATGTCTCCCCACTATCCCTGCTGTCTTCTCCCATCATCCAGACTAAGAGGGAAGCTACTCAGAGCACACTATGAGCCTTCCTTACAGAGATATTGTCTCTGGGGAACCTTATCTCACCAGCCTACACCCAGGGAGGTCAGTATGTCCAAAGCCTTCATAAATTCAAGAGCAGAAGGACATAGTTGCTCTTCAAACACCCACTCTTACTTTATTGCCAGTTAAGTAATTTGTGGATTTTTAAACCACATCACTGCAGGTCATTAAAAATAACTGAGTTTCAACATGCAACACGCTAATTAAGAGTTCACCGGCTGATTCCTATCATTTCCTTTAATTCTTGAAATCCAAGTTCTCTCTTTCGCCAGTTTATTGAAATTCAAATACATCCTACGTTTAGTCAAGTTCCAGGTGTCAATGTTAGAAAAAAACTTTTTAGATGAGATAAGTGGTTGGTCTGGATCTATAAGAACAAATTGATAAAAACTTGGAAGTATTGGACATGTACAGTTTTAACCTTTGAGAGTGCCCCCACTCCCTCAGGAAAAAGAGCCCCAGGGACAACTTAATAATGTGCAGGAAATTCAGAGGAATCTGTGTTAGTCTGATGCTCCTAAGCCCCACCTTGGAGGAAAGTACAGAAAGTTAAATGCAAGAGAATTTAGGACCTGAAGCTACGCTAGTTTAAGAAACACAAGGTGGCAGATTGGGTTGGGAAGCTAGGTCTGGGAGGCTTCAACTCCCAGCTGCACGTGTGGTTGGCACCCTACGTGGAGAAACTCTTAACTGCCCGTGCACCAGAGCTGCCCTGTTCTCTGCTCCCAGGTCTCTGCCCTTTCAGCAAAATATGGGTGAAAGGGCTGGTCCCTGAACCGTGTAGAAGAGAAGCATGCATGCATTCTGAGGATTGCAGCGGAACTACACACCCCAAGGTCTCAGTGACCTTCAAGGCAGCCCTAAGAGGCATGACTGCTGGAAGTTCACAGCTTTCAAGTTCTCACTGGTCTTCTCTGCAGTAGGGTTTGGGAGGCATGCTCAAAACCAAAGACTCTCCTTTTGAACTTTCATTCTGCTGGGTTGTATACATATCTCTGGGTTGGTAAGTTAACTTTGGATCTTGGTTCTCTCATCCACGGCATCTGAAATTCCTCCAAGCTATATACAAAGTCTTGATCAGAGTTTCTACAGTGGACCAACATCTTAAATCCCCTTCTGGCAGCTTGCCCTCCTTCCCCTAGTCTGCAGGTGATGAGAGAGACCTGGGAAACAGGTCTTGCTGAGGACTAACTGCATTTTGAACCTTTCTTTTCTTCTATTATTGTGGTTCAGTCACTAAGTTGTGTCCAAATCAAATGCATGACTATTGAGTCATGAAGAGCGTGTCATGGTTGGAGGGCATCACTGACTTTAGGACATGTCTTTTAATTCCTTTTCCTTTCCTATTACCATGGATTTCTTCCATGCTCTACACGTTTTTAGGCGCCTTTTAAAAAATGGCACCAAAGTTGAGTTTGGACTGGGAAGCAGGGTCATGATGCTCCCCTCTCCCAGGGGAAAAGGTGCAAGCAGGGGTCCTCCTTTCTAATCCATTTGACAGTCATCCTTGGCTCTTGCATCTGGCTGGTGGCTTGTTTACACTCAGTGTGGAAAGGATGCCCCATGTTGCCCACTGCAACCCCATTTTCATGTTAGAGATACACCAACGTGACAGACTTTATTTTCTTTGGCTCCAAACTCACTGAGGATAGTGACTGCAGCCATGAAATTAAAAGACGCTTGCTCCTTGGAAGAAAAGCTATGCCAAATTTAGACAGTGTGTTAAAAAGCAGAGGTGTCACTTTGCTGACAAAGGTCCATCTAGTCAAAGCTATGGCTTTTCCAGTAGTCATGTACAGATGTGAGACCTGGACCATAATGAAGGCTGAGTGTCGAAGAATTGATGCTTTTGAGCTGTGGTGTTGAAGAAGACTCTCGAGACTCCTTTGGACTACAAGGAGATCAAACCAGTGAATCCTAAAGGAATCAGTCCTGAATATCCATTGGAAGGACTGATGCTGAAGCTGAAGCTCCAATACTTTGGTCACCTAATACAAAGAGCCAACACATTGGAAAAGACCCTGATGCTGGGACAGACTGCGGGCAAGAGGAGAAGAGGGCAACAGAGAATGAGATGGTTGGATGGCATCATCAATTCAATGGACATGAGTTTAAGCAAACTCAGGGAGATCTGAAGGACAGGGAAGCCTGGCGTGCTGCAGTCCGTGGGTTGCAAAGAGTCGGACATGACTGAGCTACTAAACAAAAGGTTATAACGACACTTTTCTAAACATTCTTTCTCAGAAAAAATGTAAAGAGAAGGGATGGGCCCAGAGCCCTGCTGAAGTCAAGGTGTGGAGAGTCAGGTCTCCCGTCCCCTTGCTCCCTCCCCTCCACAAAAGTGGTCGTGGCTCTTCACACCAGTCTGGGTGGTGGAGACTAGGAAACAAATAGCCTGTTCCTTTCTCTTCCCTTCCTAAAAAATGCATTTCCCTCCAAAGCAGTCTTATAATTTGTGCATGTTCCCAGTGTCCTTCATTACAGGTGGCCGGCAGCCAGCTCAAGGCAAACTGTGCAATTCACAGGAGAGCCCTTGTGGAAGGAGAGAATCACTCACTAACTCTAGTAATTATGTTTTTTTCTTTTTATTAATAGATTAACCCTCCAATGTATCCTCAGCTAAGTAATTTATCAAATATAAATTCCAGAGCCTATACATAATTGGATTCCTTCTTAAGCTTTAAATGGATCCATCCTATAAGACCTGGTTTGTTGAGTGTTCAGTGGAACATGAGAAGATGAAATGAGGGAGACTGGGGAGTTAACGCTTTAAAATTGAGACTTCTTGGGTTGGTTCAGAGAAGGCTGTACTTCTGGGGAAGGAAAATAAAGAAAGATGAGACAGGAAGAGGTGAGAAATCTTAGGATTTTGTACAATGAGCACTGTTTGGGGAGTTATAGGTTTTCAGCCAAGCCAGCAAAAATCCCCCTCAGCAACATGAGAGGGCCATGTCCCCTCAGCAACATGAGAGGGCTATGTACGAATACTTCTCCTCAAGATGTCAGTAGTTCAGTTATGCATTCAGCTGGCAAAAAAGTTAGATTGGGTTTGTCTGTAAAATGTTATGGAAAAACACGAACGAATGTTTTGGCCAACCTAATATCACTGTCTATCAAACCAAGCCAAACACAGTGACATAAAGCCACTCCACCACCATTTGACCACAGAGCCTATGGGTCATGAGTTTGAACAGGAAAGAAAGTGGTGATTTATCTCTGCTTCATGCACTTGGGGGCCTCAGCTAGAAAAACAATTGAATGGCCAGGAGTGATGCTTGTAGCTGAGGGCTGAACTGGGGTCATCTGGAGGTACCTTCGCTGAACATCAGGCGGCCGGCTAGATGGTCAGCTGGTTGCGCTCCACTGTGGCTACTGACCTCAGCACTCAGGCCTCGCCTCTCCGTGTTGCCTCTCTTGGCTGCTAGCTTCCAGGTGGAAGGGCCTGTGATGGTTACTTTTATGTGTTAACTCGACAAGACCACAGGCTCACGTAGCACACATCTACTGCATCCTATCTGAGCATCACTGAGGTCAGACCATGTTCAAGATGAGGCGCATCAAAGCATCTTCAGACATGGCTAGAAACCGTCGCAGGCAGCCTTTTCCCCTTCTTTACAGATGAGGAAACTGCGGTCTGAAGAGGCTAAGTTGAGCTAGGAGGTTCACACAGCTAGTAAGTAGCAGAGAGGAGACCTAAAGCCAGCTCAGCCAGACGCCGAAGCCTGCGCTGTGCCCGACCTCTGTGTGGCCCGTGTCCCAGCAGGGCCCCGAAGCAGATGCGCAGGACCAGAGCTGATGCGCACGAGAGGAAAGGAACTGATAATTATCCTGAGAGCAAAGAAGGCGTGAGTAGTCTGCTCAGAGAGGTGAGGAAAGGCTTCCTGAAGCAGGTGGCTTGGAGCAGAGGGGAAGGATCTGTGTAAGACACCAATGTGCAGAGAAGCTGGGGGAGAGCGGGGGAGGTGGAGGGGCAGACGCTTTCCTGGCTGAGACACAGTCTGAGCAGATATGCACGGGCAGAAACACATATGGCTGCTCTAACTAGTAACAGCTGAATGCGCGAAAGGCACTTCATGGAAGAAGATGCAGGACGTGAGAAATGCCACCTGATGATGAAAACAGCTTAAACCCTGGGTCGAAAGCTTCTCAAAGCGTCATCCCTGAATCAGAAGCATGGGCAGCACCAGCATCAGCTGGGAACCAGGAATGGAAGTTCTCAGTCCCACCCCAGGCCTAACAAATGAGGAACCCTGGGGAGAGGGACCAACAGCTTCAAAAGCAGGTTCTGACTGGAGACCCTCTGTTGGGGAGTCCCTCAGAGAGTGCTGTGAGCTGAGATCGTCTGAAGCAGAGGACGCTGGTCGTGGTGTGTTGGGCATACTGAAACAGGAGAGCTGTGCAAGCAATCACGAGCAACGGGACAAGTGCAGGAGGAGGGGAGGAGGGTCAGGGGTGCTGGCAGGGGCACTGGGGCAGGCAGAACTCCTTGGAAATAGGTGAGACTGCGAGCCCTTCCTTTTGCACAGCATGTCCTCTAGGGACAAATAGCCTTGTTGGGCTATTAAGATTTCTCTACATATTTGAATCACATGGCCCAGGAATTTGGATATAAACTGAGGACCCAGGGGTTGGGTTACAGACGCAGATTCCTGTTACACAGTCAAGCTACTCTCTGCAGGTTGCCTGGGGGAAAGCATTGCCTGGTCCAGCGTTTTCTTCTTCATGCTTCATTATAATGTCTGGAGGCTCCACCAAGCTGTTGCAGAATGGGCTTAATAATATGACCTACCACACACAGCTGAAAATTAAGTAACTCCAGCAAACTCAATGTCTATTAGATGTTTTAGTGATCACTTTTCTTGTTGTCATTGTTATTATTCATTTATCAAAGACGTATTTGCTATGCACCCATAGGGCGCAAAGCACCGAGAATGTAGCGGTCCAACCTCTGGGCCTGTCTCTCCTCCGCTGGGAGCTCACTGGTAGGATGGACAAGAGTGTGGAGCTTAGATGCTAAAGAATTGGATTTGGGCTCTAAGTTTTATAAAGTCTTAACTTTAATCTTGGAAGACCACAGCTCCAGTCCTCTTTATTCATCTGCAAATGAAATTAAAAGAGTTGTCTTGTTTCACAAGTCTGTGTGCGGATAACATGAGGAAAAAGATGGGAAGATGGTTCTTTACTGTTTGATCGTGGTCAAGGCCAGGGACCCTCAGAGAGGTGCCACGGAACCCGCGCTCCTCACTCCTTCCTTCCGCAGTCCCGCCACCGCCTCCACTGCCTGACAGCCTCCGGGCTCGGCGCCTCCCCATCGTGTTCCCCACTGGAGTGGCACAGGCTTCATTGTCTCTTTCCCTGGGCTGCCCCAGCCATCCTTCCAATTCAGTGAAAAGTTACAGATTATTTGGTCAAGTGACTAATTCAGTAACTATATCAAACAGATTTGGCAACAACTTGTTCCTTTTGATTCTTTATTGAGAATTTGGCACTCTTACTGGATGTGATGATTGTGCTGCTGTCAGAGTCCTGGAGGGCACCAGGGCCAAGAGGAGTTCTCTGATGGAGGACGGGCCAAGGTGGTCAGCACACAGACTCCCACCCCCACCCCTGCCCCGACTGCCTGACCCAGAGAGAAAGGAGATGGGGGCACTCGGAGAACACGGACTGTGGAGGCCCCGGAGCCCCAGCTCCTCTAACAGCTCTCTGAGGCCTGACAACCCATCAAATATGTTATTGGAGACATATAAATATTTTGGTAAATCTCCCAAATTTGCAGATTTGAAACATTACATGTTTTAAGTTTAATACCCTGAATTAGCCCTCCAGGGCTGAATGGTCCAGTCACCAATCAGTGAGTGGTCGACTGGTTTTAGAGGACTTGTTGAGGCCCAGAAAGATCCTGCCATGTGGACGTTCAGCCACTCATGAGCACATGGAGCCGAGCCTGGTCTTCAACACACTGTTATCGGCCTTCTCTCCGACAGTCACCGGGCTCTGACTTGAGCCCACAGCCTGAGCACTGACCAGTGTCTCAGCAGAGGCCACAGAAGCAAAGGCAGGGGAACTGGTCTCTGGCCCCCAGCACCAGGGTGGGAGCTACACCACCTGGAAAATTCTGGCCTGGAAAAATCTTAGGTAACATCTCTGATCTTCCTCTGTCTGAACCTTCCTAAAGCTATCACTTTCCCCACCTGTTTCAACAAGATTTCTATTTCAAGTCAAGAATGAAGTTCAGAGAACTTTCTCCATTAGCAAGTGTCCTCTGAGTACACTCAGCTTCCAGGCGGGGCCCAGAGCGGCTGGAGAGCTGACCTCCACCTCCCTTTCTGTCTGCATCTGTGACTGTCTGCCTATGTGACCCAACAGCTGCGGCTCCACCCAGTGTGTGTGCTGGCTGTGGCTTCGCTCGTCTGGAGTAAGGTGAGGAGTGGAGACAGGACTGGAACCACTCACCCTCCCCAGCATCTCTTTAGGAGGAGGGGGTGGCGGAGGAGTGTCTGATAGCAAGGATGACCCTGAGGTCCTGTCTTCAAATCCTGTACAGTGAACTCCCTGGGAGGATCCTACCAGGGTGGTGGGCGGTGGGGGCGACACCCTGTGGTTTCCACTATTGCTTACTTTTGGGGAAACTGAGGGCTGTAGGCCAGGAGGAACACGGTGGAGACAGGTGTCAGCAAGAGATGAAGGTGGAACTGAGCAGCAGGGTTCTGAGCAGCTCCGTCAGCTGCACTGGGCCTCTGCTGGAGCTCTGAGCCTGCTCACCTCCCCTTCTACCCGGCAGAGGAAACTCCAGACTGATCGGATGCCTCAGGCCCCACCTCGCCTCCCAGCACCCCTTGTTCTTGAGGACGGTTTCTGAACTGGAGCCCACTGATGAGCAGACCGAGGTACCGGGAGGCGGGTGACCTCCTCGAGGACACAGAGCAGGCATGGCCCACTGAAATTCACACCCTCCAGCCCTCTCACAACCACAGTTTCACTCTCAACTGAAATTTAAACAGAAACACTCAAACTGGGAGTTCACACACACACACCTGCAGGACGGAGCTGTGTGTGCCAGGCGGGGAGCTGCCGCACGGGCACGGGCTGCCCTCACCCTTCCCCCGGCCTTCGCCCCCGTCCACCCTCCTCTCCTCCCCGCATTGTCCCCCTGCTCCGTGGCCACAGCGGCCTCACCGTAGCCCGTTTCATTTTTAACCACAGCAGCGGGCAGGACCACGGATTTCATGCGCAGTCAGCCCTCATTTGTGTCCTGAGAGTCACAATCATTCACCGGCTAATAAAAGCCTTGGCTCCCCCTGCACAAGGGCTGACAAGTCTCAGAGCTCTGCCACCCTGGGGCAAGTCCAGGGGGTCCTTCTCGAGGCTCCGTCAGGAAAGCAGGTGGCAGTGCTGCCCCTCCTCCCCTAGGCCCCCGGGGCCCCGGGAAGGGGCAGAGGGGCTGGCTTCTTCCCCTGTGCTTCAGGGTGGGTGGAGCCTGTGGAATCCGAGATTGCGCTGACTGCGCACTTTTAGAGACCACACAGATGGGACAGACGCTTGGCTCCCAATATGCACCATTGCACAAGGCGCAGAACGTGGACCACGCAAAAGAATCTGTGAAGAGACTGAGAGGAAGAAGAAAAACAGGAAGAAAAGTGCAGAGAGGAGGCGGCCTTGCTCAGCGGGCACCTGGCAGTGATTGGAGCTGTTGGGGGATCACCTTACACCCCTGGGAAATCAAGCAGGTGGTGATGCTGGGGATCTGAGGAAGTTTGAAAGTAATTATCCCTGGTTTGTTATTCAGAACAGCATTGTTTATAGCTGAGCAAGAAGAAGAAAGCAAATCCACCTTCCTTGAACTTTGGCCTCCTTGCTTCCACGACGTCCGGACCTGGACTGTAAACTGGGCTGTGGGGACATCTGGACTTGACAGCTGGATCAGGGAGAAAGGCTTGCCTGTGCCAAGGAAGGAGGCAAGCCTCTGTCATCCAGGAGAATCTCACAGCTGGAGACAGCGAGAGAGCCTCTCAGTGTCTCCTTTAGTGGGGACTGGAAGGGAGACAGGGCTCTTGGAGGGTTAGGAAAAGGCTCCCTGACACCCAGACGCAGGAGCAGGGCTGAGCCTGGGACCCGAGGCCGGCCTCCCAGCTGGCGAGTGCCGCCGGGACCCTGCAGACCAGAAGGGCCGCTCACTTTGAAATGCTTCCGGCTTCGAGCATCCGAGCTCAGCTTCTGCCACAGGAGGCATGTCTTTCTCTCATTCTGTGACCCTCCTGCACAGTGGAGGGCATGAGAGAACGTCTTTTTCCCGTTTCTGAAGAACATCCGGCTTTGTTTTCCTTTTCTCCCCGTTTCTCTTTCTCTATTTCTTCACTGAGAAGAGACCAAGCCAGGCAGGGAGTAAGTATCCAAGAAACAGCTGTTAAGGAGCGTTCTTTAGTCTTCTTTTTAAATAACATTTTTTGTGACTGGTTATGGAATTAATACGAGTTTAGCTGTAGGAGCCCTTGAAATATAGATAAGTGTAGCGAGGAAAGTAAAAAGTCTAAATTCCTACAGCTTGGATAAATACATGTTACGTCTAAATATATCTTCTTCTGGTCTTTTATAGATGCTCATATTTACATACATAGCTAACAAATCTGGGGGTCATCATTTATATAAAGTTTTATGTATATAAATAAATATAATATTTTATTTCCCATATTATTTACGTACAGTCTTATATATATGCATATATATATTTGATTTTCACTTATTATTTCAACAGAAACAAATTTCCCACAGTTTCTTGTATTTTTTTTTTTTTTTGCCACATCACAGCATGTGAGACCTTAGTTCCCTAACCAGTGATGCAACCCATGGCTCCTCTACTGGAAGCATGGAATCCTAACCATGGACAACCAGGGAAGTCCCTTTTCCCCCTAAATTATTCATGTTCCTTAAAAAAAAAAAGGCATCTTAGAGCATGCTCATCATTTCATCATAAGACCCGTCTCTCCTGTAAATACTGCTTATGTGAACAACACTTCGCACAAACCATTGTGCGTACTTGGGGGGTTTCTTTAGCGCCGTTCCTAGAAAGGCAGTGAGCGGCTTTCGGGCCCTGCGCACACGCACTCCAGGCTGCCCTGAGGACGGTGTGGGTGGGTCTCTGTGACCTGCTCACTTATCTGGAGCTTGAAAACACTCCAGGAGTGTCAGGCTCCCTGGGTACTTGCCAGTCTGTGTCTGTGTCATTACAAATACAAATAAATAAAGGAAGGTGAAGTAAAGACATGGGATATAGAGAGGAGAGAGGCAAAGTGCAGACATCAGAAGTCTGGCTTAAGGACAGGGAACTCCTCGTCAGCGCCTAGGTCTTCGCAAGGTGTGGACAAGCAGATCCTCCCAGGAGGCCGTGGCCACTTTGCTGTGCTCAGGGGGCACTGAAAAGCGGTAGAGGTGCCTCTTTCCTTGCAGCCTGGGGAGCTCAGCTGGCATCAACAGTGAAACAAGTCCCAGTGGTTCTTCTCCTTGGTTCGGAAAAGGATTACGGTCTGGGTTCTCAGCAGGTAGAAATGCCAGTTTCCCAGACCTCCAAAAAGGGACCCTGGCTTGTCTTTCAGATGTTGTTTCCTACTTATCCACTTATCCAAATTTCAGACTCCAACTAAGAGAGAAATCTCTCTGTGATCCAACCATGCACCCACCACCCCATCAAATTTCTCCTGTCTGACTTGCTGCGACATATCTCTGCCCCTAGAAAGTTATTTCCTTGCCTGGTTCCTTTCACCTCTTGTAGAAATGCTGATTTCTCAAAACCTGGGATTTATTCAAGAATCTGGTTTTAAGAGTCTCACTTGAGGCCCCTGATGTGTCAAGAATCAACAGATCACAGTAATCCTACTCCTAGGCATATACACAGGTTTATAAATATCATATTCATAAACTCATAAATTTATAAGTATGTAATTTAAAATGATAATGTGCCCCTGTGCCATCTGCAGCAACAGGAGTGGGCCTAGAGCTGGGAGCAAAGCCCCATGGAGTGCCAGGGGAGCGGTGTCCATGGCTCTCTGCCAAGCGCGCACGTGCTAGAAGCTTCAGGTGTGTCCTGTTCTTTGCCACCCACGGGACTCTCCAGGCAAGACCCCTGAAAGGGCTGCCATTTCCTGCTCCAGGGGACCTTTGGACCCAGGCGTCCTGCGGCTCCTGCATTGCAGGAGATTCTTTTCCGCTGAGCCGCCAGAGCAGCCCCGAGTATAAACGTTTTGAGCTCTTCAGATCTCTCTCCCCAGTTCCACTTCTCTCTCAATCAAGCTCTTGCTTCAGGTACAAGAAGTCTCTCTGGTTCAGTAGGTAGAAGACCCTGCTACTTCTGGAGACATCTGAACTTGGGAGGGCGTTCTGATTTCCTCTCGTGCCAGATGTCCCCTCCCAGTGAAAGGCGTGACGGGCTCTCTGTAGCCTTCCCATGGGTCTTGTGCTTCTTTCTCTTACTGCTGCTACTAAAAGCTACTGTTTAGTGACGTGCTATTACCTAATTTATTCCTTGCAGTAACCCTGTGGGCTACACATTTCCCCTTTCACAGATGAGGAAACTGAGATTTATGGAGCCCAAATGACTTCCCTAAAACCTCATCAGCTGCTGATAGAGCTGGCAGTTGACACCAGTCTAGTCCAGATCTCACCTTGTCTGCTGGTTTATCCTCTCCCCGGCTAAGTTAGCGTCTTGGAGCACTGGGTCCACTTCCCCGGTGTCCAGGTCTGAAGGAAGATTACTTGCCAGAGGGCTTAGATTCATGCAGCAACAAGGTAATTCCAAGGACTCCCTAACAAAGATATTTTTCTTAGGTCGAGAGGTACAGGGTCAGAAAAAGGGGCATCAAGACGCAAATTTGGGGAAGCAGTCGATGGCCATGTTGGTAGCCAGGGAGTAGAAAAGAAGCCAAGCTAGGTCTTCCCTGCTTTTTTCCCACTGCCATGGGTTTATCAGTGTTTCTCCTGGCCCCGAATTCATGTCCACCCAGAACCTCAGACCATGACCTTATTTAGGGATGAGCTGTTGAAGCAGCTGTGGTGTCATTTCCAGAGACCTCTAGTTTCTTATTCGTTTGATGACCAGATGTGAGAAATTATCTCTGCTTCCTGGCATGTGAAAGGCAAATGAAGCAAACCCTAGGTCTGAAGTTGCTTCTCAGTACGTTTGGTTCTGGCTGGTACAGGGTTCTCAGGTGTCTGGCATGCACTGGACTCTATGTATTAATACTTGTGAATGGATGGATTAATCTATGACTGATGGCTGTGGGAGGTAGCAGAGATCACCCCACGTCTTTGTGGAAGTCAGACTTCTTCATATTTTTCTTTGATTCAGTCATCTGTAGAGGATGGTCTGGTTTGCTGAAGTGGTAGAGAATGGGCTCAGAATCAAACTTAGAGTCACTTTCTGTGTGACTTTGAGCCAATAACTTAGCCTCACTGAGCCTTTCTTTCCTCATCTGTGAGTAAAGATGACAAAGCCTGCCTAAAGATGACAGTTATTCTGCCTCCCAGACTAACGCTGCGGAGAGGATCAGTCACATGAGTGCCTAGCCTACCATGGGGCTTCCCCGGTGGCGCTAGTGGTAAAGAATCCACCCGCCGACGTCAGAGACGAAAGGGACACGGGTTTGATCCCTGGGCTGGAAAGATCCCCTGGAGTAAGAAATGGCAACCGCTCCAGAACTCTTGCCTGGAAGACTCCATGGACGGAGGAACCCGATGGGCCGCAGAGTCGGTCAGGTCTGAGCACGCGCACGAAAGCCCACCGTGTACGCGGCCACGAGGGCTGCAGTGCTGGTCCACCTGCTCTTCTAAACCGGGAGGTGCCCATGGTAACACTTGCGACGGCCCTTTGGACTTGGAAGATGCGTGCACACATTGCATGGTGTCTGTGTGTTGTATGTGTTCTTAGGTGTGAGATGTGTACAAAGTAGCGTGTGTTCACTAATGGCTGCTCTTAAATAAGCCGGGAAAGCTGTGACCACCCGCACTATTGCTGGATTCAGCTCTAGAAAATCCAAGTTTTCCAAGAAGCCCTCCTCTGAGAGTGGAGCATCGAAGAATTGAGTCACTTAGTCACACGTTTTAAATCTCTGTTCACGTTTTCCTCATTTATCCCAGGACTGTCAACACAGCTGTTACGCAGCGTAGGTGTAGACAGCTTTCTAAACGGAATGGTAAGTCCATTGGTTTTGCTTTAATAGGCACAGTAGTAGATGTTTTCCACTTTTGGCTACTGTACTCAATAAATCATCTTCTCTGGAGGAATTACAAAGGAATAAAAAAGAAGAAAGAAAAGAGAAAAGGCATCAGTCTCGACTGATAATGATCCCTAGAGCTTGCCTCCTGGGGAGGAGTGTAGGAAGAGCGTGTGAACGCAAGTCCCATCACTGGACACAGTCAACCTGTCCTGGGTCTGAATGTCGGCGCTGCTAGCATGGTGCTGTGCAGTGGGGAACACACCCCCAGGATGAGAGGGAGGTGAGGGAGCAGAGGAAATCTGACCACTGAAGACAGGCCCTCCGGGTACCTTTGAAGCAGATGCTGGCAAACAATTACTCTGCACGACCTGGTGCCCAGCCAATTTCGTAAGCTTCACCAGATCCTATAACCAGAGCAAAGTGGCTTTAAGCCCCACTTGGCTGATTTTAAATCCAGACACACACACACACAAACTATTAGATAACATTGCACTGGTATTTTTATGACTTTGTAAATCCGTTCTTTGTCTAATGCCTTAGACCTTGGACAACTCTTTGGGTGGCTGAGAGAGGGGGAAGCAAGGAATCCCATAAACAAGGCAACGTTGGCATTAAACTAGCTGTGACGCCCCTGCCCGTGACCTTTCCACCCATGCACTGCCCGGGAAGCAGCAGAGACTTCAGGCCCCCACCACCTGGGCTCAGCTTCTCCCCTTGGTCCAGGCTTCCGTAAATCTACACTCGCCTTCCTGGTCTCCAGTCACACTGAATTCCTCGCCTTTCATGGGTGCACATCTCAGGTCGATGTCTTTGCACTCGCTGTCCCTTCGATCTGGAACACACTCTGCTTAGAATAGCTTCGGCCCTCTTGGCTGCCTGCCACATTTCTGAATAAAGGGAAGCCACATCTGCAAAGTTTTCTTCATCTCCCTGTTCTATCTCTCAGCTTTTTATAGCTCCCTTTTTGATGGCTTATGTCCTTAAGTCTCTAATTGTGTGCTACCTGGCTGCCTGCCTCACCTTTCACCTTTATAGCTCCTTTACTCAAGAGTATTCTGAGGCTCTAGTGGCATTTGACAGGGATTGTTTAATGAATGAAGGGCATAATGAACATATAAATCCAAGGAAACTCTAAGCAAAAGTCTCCAAACCTTTGGGATGAGGTGAACTCTAATCATTGTACATCCTACACATTATTATGTAGCATGCTAAATAAACCATGACCCAGTCAGTTCTCCCTGAATCCGACTACCTGCTGCTTTCTGAGAAGGCAGAGTTCTCAGTTTGGTTTATAAATTAAGCATCAGAAATAATTAGCATCGCAGACATCAGCTGGTGTAGCCAATTATCTCATACATCCACCGAGGGAGTTTAACTCTTAGTTGACTACTGGCTTAGCGTGTGACTTCAAGCAAGTATCAGTTCTTCTTTAATCTTCTCACTAATACAGGAAAGATAGAGACTTTGATCTTTAACTCAAGGACTGATGAGGCTGTGTGAGTGCTCTGAGCATCTTGAGGGAAAATGCTTGCCACCGGGCGGCGGCCATGCACTCTCACCCCATGTGGGGTGTGTGGGGTGGCGGAGGTTGTTTCCTCTCTTCTCTACCATCTAAGGCAGACAATCTGGATTTCAAATGTTGCTACATGGAAGGTTGCAGTTAGATGCTATTTCTGGAGAAGGAAGAGATAGCATTGGCATTTCTGGAATAGTTTTCACTGGCTCAGGGTACAAACTGAGGCCAATACAGCTTTATAGGATTAAATTTGGAGCCCCCATCCTGTAAGCTGTGGGAAAGTCTCTCTCTCCCCTCTGGCATCTCCGTCCCATCATAAATCTGAGAAATCTATTCTCAGCTCTGGAAGATCAGCCTTGGTGATTATTGTCATCCAGAGGCTCCGTTGCTGCAGACACCAAGTTCTGTCAAAGATTCCTCACGCTGAAGGGGAAGAAAAGCCCTGCACTCAGTTACGGGCGCCCCACCCCAAAGAGACTGGTGCCGCGGGGGCTGTGGCTTTCGCCTTAGCCACACGCAGCGCCCGAAATAAGCTTTTCCCACAGAAAAAGCTCACGACAGCTAGACGGCAGCTACTCGCAAGTCCAAGATGCAAGTAACCCAAGATAGGCCCCTAAGACAGCGCTCAAGGAACTCGAAGGAAGACGGGAAGAGGGAACAGAGGGATGAGGAAGAGAAGAAAGCACTAGAGAACCACAGAGCGGCAGCCTGAAGGCCCATAATGACAATGAGTGCCTTAAGGGAAAGTGAGCTAAAGGCCAGTCGGAAGTCAGAAATGGACAGAGTGGTTTCAACGATATAATCAAAGATACACTGTCTACAAGACATGCACAAATACAGCACAGACAAACATCAAGCACTACGACCTAGGTAGGCGGAAGCACAAAGATGGCTACAGATATACCACGAAAACAGTAATTTAAAAAAGAAATCAGGAGTGGCTACTATTAATATCAGATAAAGCAGACTGCAGAGAAAAAATATAAACCAAAAGGGACACCCAGTTCAGTTCAGTTCAGTCGCTCAGTTGTGTCTGATAAAAAAAATATATGCCACTAAGACGGTAAGGACCTTAAATGTGCTCACACCAAACGCAGAGCATCAGGTACGTGAAGCAAGCACTGATCAAGCTGAAAGGCGACTAGGCGAGCCCACAGTTCCAGCTGGAGGCCTTGACACCCCATTCTCAGCGTCTGATGGAACTATCAGACAGGAAATCAGCAAAGACTCAGAACTGCTGATAAGCAGCCATCAGCGAGCAAGACTTGACTGACAAGTGTTCTACTCAATAGCAGCAGAATACACATTATTTTCAAGCACCTATGGAACATCCACTAAAACAAACCTGAATCCTGAGTCATAAACAAAGTTCAATAAATTTAAAAGAATTGCAATCATACAAAGGATGTTTTCTGACTATCATGGAAATCCAACTGGAAATCAAAAAAAAAAAAAAGACAACAGAAAATCTCCAAATTAGAAATTAGCACAGTTGTAAATAACTTACGGGGCAAAGAAAAATATCAAAAGATATAAAAAGTACATGCTGCTACTGCTGCTGAGTCGCTTCAGTCGTGTCCGACTCTCTGCGACCCCATAGACGGCAGCCCACCAGGCTCCCCGTCCCTGGGCTTCTCCAGGCAAGAACACTGGAGTGGGCTGCCATTGCCTTCTCCAACGCATGAAAGTGAAAAGTGAAAGCGAAGTCGCTTAGTCATGTCTGACTCTTAGCGACCCCATGGACTGCAGCCCTCCAGGCTCCTCTGTCCAGGCAAGAGTACTGGAGTGGGTTGCCATTGCCTTCTCCGTAGAACTCATCAGAACAAAAATTAGCACATTTAACTATGTGAGGTGGACTTATTGCAGTGCTTAGAGAGCAGCTTATAGTCCTAAACTTTTGCTTGTAAAATAGAAAAGTTCTCAAATCAATAATTTAAACTCCTACCTCAAGTAACTGAGGGGGGAAAAAGCAAAAGTCAACCTCAAACAAACAGAAAAAAAGAACATAAAGAAGAACAGAAATTTACAGAGTTTAAAATAGGAAAATATGTTACAGATAATCAATGAAACAAACAACTGGTTCTTCAAAAAAAATTTAAAAATTGCTAAACCTCTCGCAAGGCTAACAGAGAAAAAAACACAAATCATCAATGTCAGTTATGAAACAGAGGATGTCACTGCAGACTTTGAAACCATTAAAAGGTAAGAGAGAAATACTTTGAACAATTTTACTATCATAAATTCAATAACTTAGAAGAAATGGGTTCAGTCCTCAAAAACCACAAGCTAGCAAAACTTAATGAGGAAAAAATATACAACCCAGACAGTCCTATAACTTGTGGAAGAAATTGAATTCATAAAAGCTCCCAACAAAGAAATCTCCAGACTCAGAAAGATTCCCTGGAGAATTCTATGAAACATTTAAAGAGTAACTAACATCAATTTTACACAACATCTTCCAGAAAATGGAACTAAGTTTCTCACCTCAAAACAAAACGGAGGCAAGCACAAAGCAATTAGGACACTACCAAGCCCATCTCTCAGGAATTTTGACATGAAACCTCAACAAAACATTTGCAAAGCAAACCCAGCAATGCATAGAATAAGCTACAAACCACCACTAAGTGGGATTTATTCCAGATATGCAAGGCTGGCTTCACAGTAAGAAGTCATCAGTGTGATCTGCCCTGTCAGGGGGATGAAGAAGAAAAGCCACAGGAGCACACCAGCTGGTGGGAAAAATACCGACCCTCCCCCCAAAAAGGAAAGTGAAATTCTACTTCACCAAAAAATGAGTATGGCTTGCGCTGGCCTTGTTCACCTATGGAAAAGATCAAAATGAACAATCTCTGGGTCCCTGGTCTTAAAGTCTGAAGGGTGGAGAAAGACCATTTGCACTATGGCCTCTGGAAGACGAAATCGTTTGCTTAATGCCGTGTGACCAGCAATGGAGGATGAGAACTTTTGATAAAGGAAATCCAGAGACATGTGCACCAAGATACCCTGGAATTGTACTCCTGATCAAATTATTTCATGAAATTATACATGCACAGTTATGTGTATATATCATAGAGATGAAAAATAACAAGTCTTAAGACAAGAAAATAGTGAATACAGCAACTTGAGATCCTTGAAATATTGTGTACTGGTGATTTTTATTTTCATAGTATTTTGGAGCCTAGTTGGCATCACAGAACTCTTTCATATGCCTAGATTCACAGTGATGGTTAAGGTCAGAACGTTAAGGCTTGCTTGGAATCACACCGTTACTTAGAAGCAGAGAAAGCTAGATCTGGTTTACCGTCTTGCAGGAAGATCCTTTTTTACAGCAGCTCACTAAAACGTTAATTATGAATGCTCCATGTATGTACTAATTGGATAAAAAGACTGCATTCACTTTTAAAAGCACTGATGCCATGTTAAATCCAGCCTTGTTGTATCATTAATTGGAATTGTAAAAGGGGCTTATACTGTAAACTGTCTCAAATTCTTTTAAAATTATGTGGGAATTGGTTTACAAACACTTATAAATAGATCTCATATATTTTATCTGTAAAATGAGCATTTCAGTAAATACTGTAAATATTTAATAATAAAATCTACTAGGTAGTTTCAGAGGATGTGAAAGGGATTGGTTTGATGGGATTGCCCATGTTATTCACAAAAGTTGTTCATAAAAATGGGACTGATGCCTTATTTCCCCTCAGTGCATTCCCTCAAAGCAAGCAGCTGTTCAGAACCCTTTCATGGATACTCTTTTCACGAAAATTTTGAGCATCTGGAGAAGAAAGCATTTTAAAAATCTTATCTCATTAACATTAATGAGGATTTTGTTCTGGGAACAGTTCAGGGCCCTTTCTGCATTTTTTTTTAAGCTCACACCATTCTTCCAAGGTAGGTATTGTTAATAGTAATAATGGTCCGAATTTACAGGCAGATGAACTCACTGGCTTGCCCAGCGTCACAGCACACTGATGGGAAAGCTCCGGCTGGACCCAGAAGCCTAGTCTCTCTCATTCCTGTTGTTCCACCTTCCTGCCCTCTATCCACGCCCAGCCTCAGAGGTTCCTGTGATGTCGCCTTCCAGGTTACGACAGAGGGGAAATCTTCATCAGCTGTTTAGAAGGAGGAGGCCGGGCAGTATGCGGAGCTTATGTACTTGGGCTGATGTAAAGGCCAGGAATTCTGTAGAAATCCCAGGAGCAGCCAGGAGCTAGGCTGGTGATGGCTAACCATTACCTGGGTGCACAGCTGAAATGTGTCCACAGCCACGCAAAGTCACCACACACAGCCAGCCAGATAGCCCCAGCCTGCCATCCTCAAAGGGGCGGCTGTTTTAAGAACAATGATGACCCTCCAAGATGCACCTGACTTTGGATCAATCCACAATTGTCATTCACTCTTTCACTTCATTTTTCCCAAAATTTAAGGAGAAATTAGAACTAGACCTAAAAGGAGAAATAAATGATTAAAAGGAAAATTAAGATTCACCCTTTTAAAGTATGCAATTGAATGATTTTTAGTGTATTCACAAGGTTCTGCAAACATCACCGCTATCTAATTCCAGAACATTTTATCACCCTCGAAAGAAAACCCGTAACTATTAGTAGTCACTCCTCATCCCCATTCCCAGCCACTACCAGCCTCAGCAAGGATGATCTGTTTTCTGGCCCTATGGATTTGCCTGTTCTGGACATTTCATAAATGGCAACCCACTCCAGTGTTCTTGCCTGGAGAATCCCAGGGACAGGGGAGCCTGGTGGGGTGGAGTCTATGGGGTCGCACAGAGTCGGACACAACTGAAGCGACTTGCGGCAGCAGCAGCAGCAGCATGGACCTGCCCGTTCTGGACATTTCCTCTGAAAGGGCTCATACGCACGTGCTCTTCTGTGTCTGGCTCCCGTTTAGTGTGTTCACAAAGCTCGTCATGTGAACCATGTTTCAGTGCTTCACTTTTTACCTCCGTTTGTGACGCACAGCATTTTGTCTATCCATTCATCAGCTGACGGGCCTTGGGTTGGTTCCACTTTCTGGCTATAGCTCAGTCGGTAAAGAATTTGCCTGCAGCGTGAGACCTGGCTTTGATTCCTGGGTCGGGAAGATCCTCTGGAGAAGGAAATGGCAACCTACTCCAGTATTCTCAACTGGAGAATCCCACTGATAGAGGAGCCTGGAAGGGTACAGTCCATGGGGACGCCAGGGTCAGACACGACCTAGCAACTAAACACCATGAACACTCAAGTGTAAGTTTTTATGGACACATGGGTTTTAAATGTTCTCAGGCATCTACTCAGGAGTAGAATTGCTGGATCGTGTGATATTCTACTTTTAACTTTTTCAGGGATTGCCAGACTGTTTTCCAAGTGACTGCACCATTTTATACTCCTACCAACAGTGTATAAAACTTTCAGTTTCTCCACATCCTCGTCAGCCCTAGTTATTGTCTTTTTTATGATGGTCATCCTAGTGGGTATAAAGAGATTTTGATTTGCATTTCCCTAACGATATTGAGCAGCCTTTCAGGTACTCATTGGTAATTTGCTTACCTTCTTTGGAGAAATGTCTATTTAAATACTTTGACCACTTTTTAACTGGGTCGTTTGTCTAGATATTAGACCCTTATCTAAGATTTACAGATATTTTCTCCTGTATCGGCTGTCTTTTCAGGTTCTTTAAAGTGCCCCTTGATGCACAAGGTTTTAATTTTGAAAAAGCATTATTTAACATTAAAAAAATGTCTTGCATGTACTTTTGATATCATATCTGGGATTATACACACTACTATATATAAAATAGGTAACTAATAAAGACCTATCGTATAGCACAGGGAACTCTACTCAATACTTTGAAACGGCCGGTGTGAAAAAAGCACCTTTAAAAGGTGCATATTTGCATGTGCATGACTGATTTACTCTGTGGTGCCCCTGAAACTGACACAGCATTGTAAGACAGCTACACTCCAAATACATTTTTTTTGAAAAGAAAATCAAACCTTCACAGCAGACAAAAGATAAGTAAAATCACTACCAAAAAATATCCACACCTAAGTATGAATCTAGAAAAACCATGCAAAAGATTGGTAAGTGGAAAATTTTTAAACACAGATGAAAGAAACAAAAGATTTAAATAAATGGAGAGATGTACTATGTTCATGAAAAAGCTACTTATATAAATAAAAATTCATTGACAAATTCAGTTATTCAGACTTACCCTAGGTTTTCTTCTAAGAATTTTATAGCTTCAGTGCTTAGATTTGTATTTTTGATATATTTTCAATTAAGTTTTCACCAATGTATGAGATAAGGGTCCAACTTTGTTCTTTTGTGTGAGGCCATTCAGTGGTCTCAGCTCTGTTTGCTGAGAAAATTATTCTTTCTCCCACTGGAGGTCTTGACGTCCATCTATTGACCGTGAGTGAGGATTTACTTATGAAGCCCTTACATGGGGCAAGCTGCCTCTGCTTCTATTCTCTAACCAAATACGTAGCTATCCAATGATGAATAGATGTGAAAATACGTGGCAATCTTAAGAGTAATGTGCACACCAGAGGGTGAGGATGTTGATGAAGACTGGTCGGGCAGAACACAGAGAGCTCCAGGCTGCCCTCTGTCTCATGGCTGAACAAGCTAGAGCTGTATCTCAGCTTATGGTCACATTCTGGGTGTGAAATGCAGGTGGCCCGCACCTCCACAGACGGAAATAGGACGTCAGGCACAGGAAAGCATAAGAAGACAACGATGCAGTAATTCCGGGTGAGGTCTGCTTCCTGGCACACCGGCAGGCTGGAAGTATCCACCGCAGCCCCGGGGGCCTGTGGCCTCCTCACCGCGCAGCTTCCTCTGCGGTGTGCAACGAGGC
>SJYG01000696.1:408512-511555 GCA_006410535.1 Litocranius walleri
AAGGAGGCCACGGTTAGGGGGTGGGGGGGTGGGAGCACTTCTTTGCCACAGGAACGTGCAGGGCACCTGGCTCGGGGTGCAGAGCAAGAGAAGCGCCCCATTCCTCCCAGCAGGCTGTCTTAGGGGACTAAATGCTTCTCAGCCTGCCTAAGGGGTTGGCTTCACAGAGCCTTGGGTCTGCCGAAAGCTTTCTTGACCTCAGTCTTTCCTGGAAATAAAACCCTTCTTTGGGGTGATTACTCATGATGAGACCCAAATGTAGGATTTGCTACTAAGTGATCTGATGATGAAATTATAAACAAATTATAAGTGAAAAAATAATTTTAAGAGGCAGTCTGGAAGTTGTCAGGGGCATGTCATCACAGCCACAACCTTCACAGCTGCCTCATTTGAAAAACAGAGCCAGAAGGCTTCTTAAAACAATGACCCAAAGCAAAGTGTCTGAGGGTCTGGGCGCAGTGAAGCAGCTTCAGAGAAGGAAGAGGTTTACTCTCTCTTACTGGCTGTTCTTGGGGCATCAGGACTCGGCTAGTAATGTCCCGTGTGTCAGCTCTGGACACGAAGGCACCACGAGGATGCATGATGGGACCCACGAATGGCATTCTCGCTCTGGGCCTTATCCGATCCAGTCCAGTCCAAAGTAAAGGATCGCTTTGTGTCTGTGAGTGTGTAGCACACACACACACAAAAACAAACACCAAAACTCCAAATTCATCCTGTGGGCCTCAGACCTGAATTAGTGCAGCAGTTTGAATAGACAGTAGGTGGTCTTTGTTTAGCAAAAGACCTTGTGATGTGAGTGAGGGGCTCCCAGATGTTATTTGCAAAGAGGCAACAGGAGAGACAGTTAAAAGACACTGTCTATGGAATCAGAGGAAATGCAGGAGGCAGGTCCGAGGATGGGGAGAGCACAGAGGAGGGTGGATGCGTCTTAGTAGAGGAGGGGAGAGCCACAGGGCCCACTTAGGAGAGATGCCTTCCGTGACAAGTCCTCAGAGGCACAGAGGGCTGAACACCTTGGAACGCAGGGCTGGCACAGGCTACTTTAACTTATTTACTTATTTTATTGCATGCCACTGATATTTCACATCCCCATAGCCTCTCAGACCTTTAAGGATTAGCTAAACGCCTACTCCCTTTTGAGGTGGTGGTCTGGGGAACATGGATATTAGCAGCAAAGGAAGAGATATTTCCTCCTTGTTTAAGGGGCCATCATTCCAGGAATCAATGTCCGAAGGAGAGGTCTTCCGCTCTCCTGAAGGGAGCTGCAGTCACCAGAAGCAAAGATTGCTGAGGGCTGCCTGGAGAAGCTGAGGGTGGTGGGAGGGGCTAAGCTAGAGGGAGGGCCAGCCGCCAAGTGACTGGCCAAGCGCCCTTCTAGGACCAATCCTATGCCACCTTCCCAGTGTAGGGGTGGGGCGGGGCGGGGCGGAGCGGGGTCTCATCACCTTCCCAGTGTAAGGTAAGGTAAGGTAAGGTAAGGTGAAGTCTCAGTGGTGCAGAAGCCGCCTGCCAGAGCAGGAGACCGGGTTCTCTAGGTAGGGAAGATCCCGTGGAGAAGGAACTGGCACCCCACTCCAGTGTTCTTGCCTGAGAAATCCCATGGGCAGAGAGAGGGTCCTGGTGGGCTGCAGTCCATGGAGTCACAAAGAGCCGGACGCAAATGAGCGCACGTGCCCAGTATCCCAGTTTATCATAGTAGAGGTGTAGTCTAGGATGGGGCTTTCCAGGCGACGCTAGCGGCAAAGAACCCGTCTGCTAATTCAGGACCCGTAAGAGATGCGAGTTCAGTCTCTGGGTCAGGAAGATCCCCTGGAGAAGGAAATGGCACCCCACTCCAGTGTTCTTGCCTGGGAAATCCCACGGACAAAGGAGCCTGGTGGGCTGCAGTCCATAGCGCTGCAGAGAGCCGAACGCGACTGAGGCGACTTAGCGTGCACGCTTAGTCTAGTACATAGTATGAGGTGCAGTACAGCCTAGGACACAGCATGTGCTACATGTTATAAAATACATGCGAAACAGCAACCGTCTCGTGTCAGGTCTTTGCCACACATACCACACAGCTAGCACACGTGTTTCGGCGCACCCTGACGAGATGGATGTCATTCACACTAGAAACAAAAGGTGTAAGAAGACATAATACTGTGAAATCACCGCAAGACAATTTATGAGTAACACCAGGAAGCCTTTGCTAAGTGTGCCATCTGTTATCAGACTAAAATAGCTCCCCCGGGGACATGGAGGCGGTAGCAGGAGGTGAGACGTTTCAGCCAGAACAAGGCACTGCTAAGCACAGAGAGAAGCACAGCGCCCTCCTCCCAGGGAGCGCTCCCAGGGACAAAGCGTGAGTCCTGCCCTGTCTGAGTTTAGGCTGCAGAGCAGAATTTCGATCCGAATCAGAGCATGCCTCTGTGGGCAGCAGCCTCTTCTCAGTGTCGGGCTGAGTGAAGTGAGCTGCAGGCTCAGAGACTGCCAGGGGCGATCAAAAGCTGCTCGGGCAGAAGCCCACCGCAGGCCGGGAGCACGGAGGCAGCTGCCCACCGCAGGCCGGGAGCACGGAGGCAGCTGCCCACCGCAGGCCGGGAGCACGGAGGCAGCTGCCCACCGCAGGCCGGGAGCACGGAGGCAGCTGCCCGCCGCAGGCCGGGAGCACGGAGGCAGCTGCCCACCGCAGGCCGGGAGCACGGAGGCAGCTGCCCACCGCAGGCCGGGAGCACGGAGGCAGCTGCCCACCGCAGGCCGGGAGCACGGAGGCAGCTGCCCGCCGCAGGCCGGGAGCACGGAGGCAGCTGCCCACCGCAGGCCGGGAGCACGGAGGCAGCTGCCCACCGCAGGCCGGGAGCACGGAGGCAGCTGCCCACCGCAGGCCGGGAGCACGGAGGCAGCTGCCCGCCGCAGGCCGGGAGCACGGAGGCAGCTGCCCACCGCAGGCCGGGAGCACGGAGGCAGCTGCCCACCGCAGGCCGGGAGCACGGAGGCAGCTGCCCACCGCAGGCCGGGAGCACGGAGGCAGCTGCCCGCCGCAGGCCGGGAGCACGGAGGCAGCTGCCCACCGCAGGCCGGGAGCACGGAGGCAGCTGCCCACCGCAGGCCGGGAGCACGGAGGCAGCTGCCCACCGCAGGCCGGGAGCACGGAGGCAGCTGCCCGCCGCAGGCCGGGAGCACGGAGGCAGCTGCCCACCGCAGGCCGGGAGCACGGAGGCAGCTGCCCACCGCAGGCCGGGAGCACGGAGGCAGCTGCCCACCGCAGGCCGGGAGCACGGAGGCAGCTGCCCGCCGCAGGCCGGGAGCACGGAGGCAGCTGCCCACCGCAGGCCGGGAGCACGGAGGCAGCTGCCCGCTGCAGGCAGAGGGCTGTGGTGGGCGCCGTGCCCCGGACATCTGCGAGGCACGGGACAAGGTGACATGAGGAAGGTGTTTGATCAGTCTAAAGATGACAGGGCAAGAGCCTCATGGACTCCTTATAAAAGCCTTGGTAGTTGATTGAATAATCTCCCACAAGGGGAGTGATGAATGTGAACTCAAGAGAGCTCTCCAGGAGCTGTTCAACCTCCTTAAATAAATATTAAGATGGATTGTGGTACTCAGAGGCACTGGGATAGAAAGGTTGCCTGCCAAACTCACTAAATTGATTTAGAAAGCATTATAGATATATTGGATATCAAAAAAATCACATGTGATACAAAAACGGAAGCTACGCCAAGACTGAACGACAGGAATAGCAGTCGCCTGGCGTATAGTAGCAGTGAAATGCCTGCTGGCTCGATCAATGGGTGGGGTCACTGACGGCATGTAGAGGAATAAAAAGTTGAACGTAAAGTATCAGAGCGCAAAAGTCTGCGTCACATCAACTGCTGTGACATCTCCCCCCCACCCCCCCGCGCCTCGTGTGCCCAAGTCCAGCTGTCAGAGCTGGGAGGCAGCATCTTACTCTGCGCACTGGTCACACCTTGCCTACAGGGTGGGCTTCTGGGCACCACTGAGCAAGAGGGAGCTGGAGAGAGGAACTGTGTCCAGAAGCTAGGGATCCAAATGGTGACATTACATTACAGCTCCATGGCCAGAGAACCTAGGAAGGTAAAGAAAGAGAGGAAATGTGATTAGGTGACGGTTGGGTTCAAATTTCTGAAGGACTGTCATGAGAAACACAACTGTCTTTGCTCAGGGTGACGTGGAAGGACAGGGCCAGGGAAGGCTGAACAAATAGCAAAGGCAGATGCTGGCTCAACAGGAGGATCCAGTGGCTGGAGTGGACAGCAGTGGAATGGACTGCTAATGAGCTCCCCATCACAGCAAATGCCCAGCCAGAGGCTGTACAGTTACTTATCTGTTTGGCACAAGCAAACCTGATTCATGCACGAGGTGGGTGATCAGACAGGCCTGCGTCTTTCCCGGCTGGCTGTAGTGGTGGGCAGCCACCCTGCGGGCCCAGGCACAGGGTCACTGGTGGCAGAGGGCGCACTTGCTGGCGGGCGGGCTGCCTGGGCCACCGGCTGGTGGCGTGAGCGACGGGTTCCGGGAGGAAACAGCGGGCAGGGGCCTGGCCTTCAGGTCCAGAGCGAAGCTGGCGGAGCAGGTGGGTCCAGGGAGGAGAGCGTGATCATAGGAGCCAGAGGCCCCAGGCCCCTCCTGCGGGCGTCAGTGCGAAGGCCAGCAGGCCCCCCGCAGCGGCATGGGTGGGAAGCGGAGCTGCAGGGGGCACAGGAGGGCCTCGGCCCTCGGGGGCGACAGCCGCCACCGGCTCCAGACCGCTCACTCTTCCCCTTTCCTCGTCCAGCACGCTAGGAATGCTTGCCAAACCCCAGTCCTTCCGCTTCCCCCATTTCCAGTTTGTTTGGGGGTTTTCCCCTCACACCTCTCTCATCAGGCCTGCCTTCCTCCTGCCCCACCCCTGACTGGGCCCCCTGGGTGTCTACAGGCTGCAGGCCTCAGGACGGGCACTTAGAGGCAGGGGGGGAAGGAGGGCTTCTGCCCCTCTGGGAACCCGTTGCTCGTTTCTCGGAAGTGACCCTTCTGGCTCTGGAGGCACTCGTGGAGAAGAATCTGCCTGCCGGTGCAGGGGACACAAGAGATGGGGGTTCAGTCCTGGAGTCAGGAAGAGCCCCTGGAGGAGGGCATGCAACCCACTCCAGTATTCTTGCCTGGGCAATGCCACGGACAGCGGAGCCTGGTGAGCTACAGCCCATGGGCTCTCAAAGAGTCGGACACGACCGAAGCAACTGAGCACGCGCAGCTGTACGTCCATCTAGTACTAACTGCTGAAAAGAAGCCAGTCCACACTGCAGGCCAAAAAAAAAGCCTTCCAGCAGTGACCTCTCCGGTTCCCTTAGTGGTTTTTCACCTTTGCACACCTTAAGGTGAAAATCCCTCCACGGGTTTCCTGGGGGGCGAGCCCAGGAGAGCCACACCTGGACGGCACGGTTAGATTCAGGCATCTTGCTTTCCATGGCTTTAGCAAACCCCACCATCTCGAGTGGCTTCCCCGCAGGGGAAAAGGGATGAAGGGCATTGAGACTCAGATCAGTCTCCAGGGCCAGGTCTGTGCTCTGTGTCAGCCGCAGCCGGCAGCCCGCTTTCTACGGAGACGTCTGGCTCTGGCTGGGCGCGCTCCAGCTGTGTGAAATGTGCCCGTCTCCCTCTGCCCCCTCCGCCGTCCCCCACGGAGTGTCCAGTGGGCAGCAGTCGCGGTAGCCCTACTGATGCCCCACCCTGTGGGAGAGTCCGGCCCACAAAAGCGGGCAGCCTGACTCCAGGCTTTCATCTGTGGACAGGGCAAGCAGATGGGGTTTCTTCAGGTCACCAAGAATCCCCAGCACCAAGCTTGGAAGAGTCCACACCAGGAGGAGAGAGGCCGGGTGGCTTTATCTGGGGCCAGGAGGCTAAACGGGGAGGTGAAGAGGTAAAATTCCTCCATGCACATCAGTACAAAGTTCAGTTAGTCAAGGGTTACCCCCCCACTCCCCCAAACATAAAACCACATAAATTATTCCCCTGAAAAGTTGTCTGATGTTCTTGACCCACATGATGTTTTCAGGGGATAAACTGTCTGTTTACAATTCAAAGAGACCACAGTTCTTTAGGCTTTGCCTCTTGCAACCTCACTTTATTTCGCTTTTTCTAGGCCGACAACAGCCCCCAAACGAGCAGCGCCACAGCACCCATTTGCACCTACAGACCCGCGAGACTGTGTATACTCCCCCTTAAACTTCCTGACGGCAGAGCCCTGCAACCCAAGCGGCCAAGGCAAGGGCAGCCAGGTAGGCCTCCAAAGTGAGTCGCCTGCAGAGTGGCGGGGACATCTATCAAATCTGAATTGTCCACACGGTTTCCATCATAACCAGCCATCCCCAACTATAACTCTTGATTTGGGGGGAAAAATGGTAAACACATCACCCAGCTGTAACATTGTATTTTTAAACAAATTATTAAGTAAACAATACGGAAGATCTCTGCCAATCTTTGAAAATGAAGAGGGCCTGTAAGTTCCAGATTTTTTTTTTAATAGCAGAGGATTCTTCTATTTGTTGTGTTATGAAGATTTAACTCAGCAAACCCTGTGGCTTTCTTTCCTTTTCCTACGCTGAGGCCTTTACTCTCTAGTTCTGATTTCTAGGCATTATTGAGCTCCCAGCTTACCAGAGAACCACACGAGGGATGGAATTAATTATTTGCATGACAGAGCACCAGTAAAACATCAGATAAGTCTTTCCCTTCTCAGGGGATCTTCCCAACCCAGGGACTGGATCCAGGTCTCCTGCATTGCAGGAGGATTCTTTACCAGCTGAGCCACAAGGGAAGCCCAAGAATACTGGAGAGGGTAGCCTACCCCTTTTCCAGCAGATCTTCCTGACCCAGGAGTTGAACCAGGGTCTCTTGCATTGAAGGCAGATTCTTTACCAACTGAGCTATCAGAGAAGCCCTAGATAGGACACTGATGCTTAATGGGGACAATTTAGAGAGGTCCAAAAATATACCCCATTTGTACAGGGCTTGAGACGGAGGTGGGAGTGAGACTTAGCTTGTGCTAATCAAAAGCACAGAAAGTTGATAGATAACCAAAGTATCAGTTGTTAATATGATGTATCTCACAACCTGCCCCCAATCCCGGAAATGGTGGACATCTTTTTTTCTGAGCTGACCAAATTCAAGCCAGAAGGTTGCTTTCTGTGTATTGCCCGCTGGATGAGCCCTGGCGTGGTTCTGGCTTGGAGGCAGATGGGATGATGATGGGAAAGGCTGGGTGAATGGCAGAAGGATCAACAGAAGATTTTATCATTACCCTTCAATGAGGTTAATAGGCTTCTGGCTTTTGTGAGCCACCACCCAGTGTGGCGATGTCTAGCAATCAGTGCTTTTTTTGTACGATTGTCTTACTGGTGCAGGACACTGGATGTTTTTTTAATAGAAAAAACTATTTCAGAAGATGTGTGAACCGTCACTTTTCTTTATTCTGGTGCTTTGACATCTTAGGACCTTGCTGACCTTGGAGGGGCTGCCCCTCACAAGGTTAGAAAAATTTCTAGGATAGCCAGCAACTTGCCTTAGACCATGCCTGTCAAATGTTGTAAATTGGTTCTGTGTCATTTTTAAAATTACAATAATATACACTCATAGTAATAAATCAGATAGTAAGGAAGGCTTATAATCCAAAGTGACAGCTTCTTGCCAGATGCCTCAGAGCCGAGAGCCAGCCTACAGAGTGCTCACTCTTTCTGTTCGCATTTGTTCTGTGAAATCTCCCCACAGCTCTGAGTAACACGCGTTGTGCATGTGATCAACCCTCATTCTGCTGGAGACGGAGAAGGGCTTGGTCCCCTTACACCAGCTCCTTCCCTACTCTGCTCGGAAAGGCTGGAAGGCTGCACTATTATTTCAAGCACATTTACTGTAATACTGGAACATTAAGTACCAGTAGAGGGTGAGTGTGGACACTGACTGGACCCTCCGCTTTGTAGAATGAGGTTGCTCATTTCTGGGCTCTCTCTTCTGCTTTTCCACTCCCTCTCTGCGCTCTTCAGGCCTTTTCGGCCGCCCTGCCTTCTGCGGGCTGTACACCCACTAGCTTCCGTTAACATGATGTAGCTGCCCTCTCCGGCTTGAATTCTGAGTCCAGCATCGGAGTGTTGCAGCGGCCAGCTGAGGAGGTCTTAAGAAAGGAACCAAGGCTGTTTTCCTTTGTTTCTTCAAGGCTGATTTTGACTTGTGATTTTTCTCTGCTCCCTGGGGGAAGCCAGCCAATTCCTTGTCATCTCCAGTGCCTCATTCCTTTCCCTTCAAAGGTTTAAAATGAGATGACGTGTGCTCAAAGGAGACCGCACTGGTGAAACGATGCTGTCTGCAAGGCAAGTGGAAGATTCTTGGGACCTGTCCTCCAAGTGGGTGTGGCCTTCCTGTCCTCGCGTCACATACCACTCTCGTGGCTATGGACAGACTGGCATCCTCTGGGCACCGTGGTGGGACAGGAACACTTTATATGGACTCTCTCCGTGTCACATCCCATCACGCAGCGCTCAGACGTGTTTCCACTCCTGTGTTTCGCACGTGTATATTTGAACACAAGTTATATTTCGTGATTTTTAAAGGGGCAAAGGGAATGATTTCATCATTATTTACCTCTCTGGAGTAAAACGTTCTCATTTACTGATAATAAAATTCAACCCATTCTTTCCTTAATATCCTTAGCAGTTCCGTTTGGTCCCTTTACTGGTCTTGCGGTGAAACCGCGACTACCCCAGAAATGTTGCCTAAACAGGGCCTAGAGCCACAGCGATTAACCCGAGAAAGGATGGCTCTCTGTCTTGATCTGTTCCATTCACAGCAAGGCGTCGCCCGCCGCCTTCTTTTCTTTTCCTCTCTCAGAGAGTCGCTCTCTTATTATTAGACGCTAACCCTCTGCTTTTCGGCCTGCTTAGCCACTAAGTCCTGCCTGACTCTTTGCGACCTTCATGGACTGTAGTCTGCCAGGCAGCTGTGCCCGTGGCATTTCCCAGGCAGGAATACTAGAGTAGGTTGCCACTTCCTTCTCCAGGGAATCTTTCCAGCCTAGGGATCGAACCCGCGTGTCCTGCACTGAGAGGCTGATTCTTTACCGCTGAGCCACCAGGAAAACCCTAACTCTCCTAACCAGGGAAATTTTATACTAATCTTTTATCTTCTTCCAATTATTTATTGTCATTACTTCCCTGTTCAGAGCGACAATCCCCTAACAAGAGTAACGTTAGTGGCTGCGACCGCGGCCAGCCTGAGGGCGGGCTCCCACCGCAGGGCAAGGCGCTGAGCTGAGGGGTCTGCGCCTGTTGGCTCCTGGGGCCTTAAGAGCGGCCTTGCCATTCTCATTTCACAGATCAGGAGCCAAGACCCAAGCGATTCAACAGCCTGAGGTTAAAACTGTGCCCAAGGCCACATCGTAATTCTGGAGGCGGGCATCTTACATCTTCTCTGCTGAATACCAGATGGGTGGTTCGGGGACCCTGGCCCAGCATATCTTGGTAACACCAGGCTTCATCTGCCGTATTAAGGCTGCATCTCCACGAGGAGCGAATGGCCGTGCTAGAGGCCACGGCAGCGGAGACGCTCGAAGCAGCAGCTCGCAGCTCCTCGCCAGTGATGACTCTGGCGGAGAACCTAGTAAACTTCTTCTATCACCTCCTCAGAGACTCTTAAAGCCTCATAGTGTGAGAGGTGACAGCTTTTATAGGAGTGGAGAGATGGTGTGGGTCAGGGAAGAGAATGTCTTGCTATTTTAAAATACTTCTATATCTTAATTTTTAATTTATTTGCTGATGATAATAAATTAAGAGAGCTGGAGTAATGCCAAGTGTGCGTAAGACAATATGAGTGATTTTGTCCCGGTGCACTTTTTGATGTCTAATTCCTCTTAATGCAAACGGAATTGTTAAAAGACTGCATTGAAGACATGCCGAGCGCTTTGACCCGGGAGGATTTAGCGCCCGCGGAAGGAAGCGCTGAGCATGTCCGAGGCTGCCGTTCGCGGCCTCCCGCAGGCCCCGTCTCGGCCTCCTTTGACGCGGACTCACTGTTTCCTTATGGGGCAGCGAAAAGTCTTGGGATTGCTTCTCGCAGATGCCAGCACCCACTTGTCACTTGCCACTCTGCCCGAGGGCCTAGGAGCGCTGCAGATGCTCAACGTGTCTCCTTTTCATTACTCAGCTTCGACTCCGTATGTTGGCTTCTGGCTCCCGGTTCTGTCTGGCCCACTCAGCTTGCCCAGCCCGCCCTGCAGGTCGCTCAGGGCCGACGGATTTCCGACGCCAGATTAGTCAGCTCCAGGGCGCCCAGACGCGTGTGGCTGCGTGTGACTTCCCATTCACTGGCTGCTCTTCCTCCACGACAGGGTGCAAAACACACACACTCACACTCACACACTCACACACTCACACTCACACACTCACACTCACACACACACCCTCACACACACTCACTCTCATACACACACACTCACTCACACACAGACACTCACACACACTCTCTCACACACTCACACACTCACTCACACACACTCACACACTCACACGCACACACACACTCACACACACTCACACACACTTGCATACACATACGCACTCACACACACTCTCACACACACTCACACACACTCACACACACTCACACATACACACACACACTCATACACACACTCTCATACACACACACGCTCACTCACACACACAAAACACTCACTCATACACTCTCTCATACACACACTCACACACACTCATATACACACTCACACTCACACACACACTCACACACACACTCTCATACATACACTGTCACACACATACACACACACTCATACTCACACACTCACACACACATACACACACACACTCTCATACACACACACACACTCTCATACAGTCACACATGCACACTCTACACACACACACACACACTCACACACACTCACATACACACACACACTCCTAATGTCACCATGACCGTCACACCCATGAAACCACGGCCGCGAGAATCTCAGCGCCAGCACTAACGGGCAGTTCAAGTGCATCTCAAGTAAAGAAGGAAAGCCAGGAAGCCAGCTCTGGAGAATCAGAACCACTGGCCACAGGTAATTCCAGGGAACAGAGGCTGCAGGCCGACAGCACGTCTGTCAATAAGGCTGGCTCGATGCTGAACTGCTTAGTTCCTGGTGATTAGGCATCTCCTTCTCAAGAAAAATCAGGGGGTAAGTTTCTGCTGAAGCGAGTCAGTAGTGACAAGGGGAGCGGCGCTCCTGCTCTGCACCATGACATCGCCTCCAGGTCTAGAGGCGCTCCTCTTTGTTTACGTGTTTACATATTCATTCATTCAGTGGACAGTCTTAGGCTCAAAAGAGGAGTGAAGCTCTGTCTGGGGGCTGTGCCACAGAGAAGCACGGAAAAAGTGCTCCAGAGACGCGGCCATCGCCCCCAGGGAGCTCAGAGTGTCTGAGGCGCACTAGCAACGCACGGATTCACAGTCTGCAGGTAAAATGCCAAGGCTGGAATTACATCATTTGCCATGAGAACAGCGTGGGGGCTCAAGAACTCTGCTTTCCGAAGAGTTCCTTCACGCCCAGCCTTATCTCTCCATCACTTACTCTCTTTACCTGTGGGAAGGCTGAATGGCTTTATTTTACCCAACACCAAGAATCTTCCAGGAACTCCAGAAAGACTCAGGCTGGTCAGGTCAGGCATGTGTTCAGGGGAAAAGTGAGCCTGCAGCCAGGGGGCAGACAGGCCTGCCCATAGCCCCTCACTCAGGAAGAACTCTGCCTGCAGCCTCCCAACCCTTAGCGGGAGGGTAGACCTCTAAGGGTGGGCCAAGGAGAAAAATGACTTTAGCAACCCACCGTATGAGCAGGGCCTCTGTCTACAACATTTCAGCAAGTAATTTAATCCTCAGCTGTGTAATGTGATGCAGAAGACCATCTTTGGGAATGGATTAGAGACACGTCGGTTGCCATCAGCTGAGACATGTTTACCATGAATGCTCTTGTCTCTAAAGAACTGGGCCTCTTAGAATCAGATTGTTAGCAATGCTTCAGGAGTTTTCCGAGGGGTGCCAGCGCGTCTCTGGGAAGAGATCCAAAGTGTGGGCGTATGGTTTCCTGACTCGGGTCATCAGATCTGTGCCCGCCTGCTGCGGGCTCAGGGCACCTGCTTTCTCTGCTCAGGACTCCAGGTCCAGGTAGTGCCATGGGGGGTGCGCACGCGCACTGGGGCAAGGAAGGGCCCGCCCCGACCCTCTGCTTTCCCCCTTCTCCCTGTAGCATTTTCCTTGGATTATGGAATTGGCACCTGCCCGTCTTGGAAAACTGAGGAAATATGGGCAAATTTAAAAGAAGGAAACAAGCACTCTTTCTAATCCTCACCACCCAGAAAAATTTCAGTTAATACTTTCCTGACTTTTCTTGCATTTTTAAAGCCATGCTGTATATATAGAGAGAATCTGGGGGGAGAAGGGAGGCTAGAGATTCTATTCTGTATCCAATTTGTTTTCTCATTTTATATCACAATTAAGTGTTTTCTTGTATTAATAGGCATGTGCCATCATTCAAGGTGCTTCCCTGGTTTTCTGCAGTGTGGGAGACATGGGTTTGATCCCTGGACTGGGAAGACCCCCTGGAGAAGGGAACAGTAGCCCATTCCAGTATTACTGCCTGGAGGATTCCATGACAGAGGAGCTTGGCAGGCTATATATAGTCCACGGGGTTGAAAAAGAATCGGACATGACTAAGTGACGAGCACACATACGTCATCATTTAAACATTGATGATATTTTGTGTCTTGCTTTTTTAGACAAACTCACACGCATCTTATTTTTCATTCTGTCATATAATACACTACTCTGTAGCCATATTTTTTACTTAGTAGCCATAATTGGTAGGTTTTATGTTAGTAAATATAAATCTGTGCCACACATAAATTTCTGTATAATAGTTTATAGAACAGAGATTACACAGTTTTCTCAATTCCATATCAATAGGCATTTACAATTTGCCCCTTTCTTTTCTAGTTAAAAGAAAGCGCCATGATTGGTCCCTGGATTGTATCTTTAGAACAGATGCCTGAGGCTGGAATGTGCTTTCAGTTCCTGCCCTTGCCCTGCAGGTAGACTGCAACACTGTGCCCAGCAGCAGTTTTATGAGAAAGAAGAGCTATGGTCCTTGTTAAGATCTGAGATCCTTTTTAGTCTATGCTGACTTGGGGCTGTAAATAATATCTCACTAAGATCTTTCCCTGTTTATTGGTTATTTGCATTTCATTATACGCTATTTGAATTGCCTGTTTGTATTCTCTCCCTGCTTTTAAAGAATTCTCCTGCAATGTGGGAGACCTGGGTTCGATCCCTGTGTTGGGACGATCTCCTGGAGGAGGGCATGGCAAACTCTTCCAATAGTCTTTCCTGGAGAGTCCCCATGGACAGAGGAGCCTGGCCAGCTGCAGCCCACGGGGTTGCAAAGAGTCGGACACGGCTGAGCGACTGAGCGCAGGACAGCATCTGCTTTTATAAACCACTATTTACCTTTTTCTTAATGTTTTATAAGGACTTTTCATAGAATATTGATAGCCATATTAATCCTATTATATGAATTTGACAAACCCCTTTCTGTCCACACCCTTTTCCAAATTTTCCTTATCTCTTAACTTTATCTCTTTTGTTTTATTTCAAAGCACATTTCAGTTTTTTACGTATTAACATCTGTTACTCTTTTTCCTGTAATGTTGCAGAGTTTGGTTATGTGCTTAGAAACTTCATTCACAGCCTAGATTCTCATTCAGCTGTGCATTTTCTTCTATGGCCTTCAGGGTTTCTTCTCTTTTTTTTTAACCTTAAAATATTTAGCCCATCTGGAATTCATTTCAGTATGAAGTATGAATTTAACACTATTTTTCCCTGAAACGATTAGTAGGCTGTCACAACATGTTCTCAGGCTAATCCTTCCTTTTCTCATAGATTTAAAGAGACATCCTTACCCGTACACATCTTCCCATGTGCTTCTGTGGCACTTCTTCTGGGCATCATATCGTGATGAGAGGTGGTGACACCTGTTAGGGGAAGCTCTCTGAGCTTAACAGTTTTGTTGCTAGTTCAGACTAAGATGAAAACGCTGGAATACACACACCATTGGAATGTTGATTGGCATTTTGTTATATTTGCAAAGAATTATGATAGTCTTATCTAAATATAATAAACATTTTGTTTCTTCCTGTCCAATATTGATGTAATTTATTTATGTTTCCCTCCTTCTGGGAATAGCTAAAACGTGACTCTGCTGCAATGCTAAGACATGATACTGAGTGGGAACATTTTAATTTTAATTCTAACTTTACTCATGGATCTCTCTGTGTTTCACAACTAAGCATGTTACAGGCAGGGTATTTCTGATAAATATTTTCCATAATATGGGGAGAAAACAGGAGCAGCTGCTGAATTTTGCTATCTGCCACTTGGGTTGGGGGAAATTGTATCCTTTAACAAATACAGTTTTTAAAATATAAATTATATGAACATATTTCACCCTGATAAACTGTTTCCATATTTCTTGGAATAAATCTGGCTAGTTCATGTTAATAAATCTGACTAGTTCTGGCTTTGTTCTTTGAATGTGTCCTGGGGTTTTAATGTGAAAATATTTCATTAATAAACGTTATGTCTATATTCCTAAGTGGACTTACCAGGTGGCACTGGCGGCAAAGAACCTGCCTGTGAAGCAGGAATTTCGGGAGACCCAGGTTCGAGCCTGGGTCAGGAAGATCCCCGGAGGAGGGCGTGGCAACCCAGTTCTGTATTCTTGACTAGAGAGCCCCATGGACAGAGGAGTCTGTCAGGCTGTAGCCCACAGGGCCGCAAAGAGCCAGACACGACTGAAGTGACGTAGCGCACATTTTCTTAAGAGCGACTTTCCTATAGATGCTCTTTATTTCTAGTAAATTTGGGCTTCAGAGTAATGCTGACCTTCTATAACCAATTAAGACAATTTTATTGATGAAATTCTATGCTTTGAAGCCTTCAAAATAGTATCACATTTAACTATCTCATCAAGGTCTGATAAAATCATCTGTGACTCGAATCAGTCTTCTGGAGTCTGGAGGCAGGTGGGCAGTAATGAGCATTTCTAAAAGGTCTCTCTCCTGGTCTTTGGGGTTCTTTCATAGAAAGACTAGTTTTACAGTTTCCATGTGATTAAATATTGTGATTTATTTTTGCAATTACTTTCTAATTTTATTACACTGTGGTGAAAGAATAAGGCTTGGGAATTTCTACTTTATTTTAAATGGAACTTGTGAAAGCTTTTGGGCCTAGCTCATGATCACTATTTATAAATATTTCATTAATGCATTAAGATTTTTAAGGAATGTGCTTTACGTCTTTGTGGCTTACAAAATTTCCTTCGTAGTTAGTATCATAAGTTTGTTAATTATATCATCAGGCTTTCTGTGTCTTTATTTTTTATCTCTTTGATCTGTGAAATTCTGTGCAATGTGTTGAAACTTTTTGATACCAAACAATTCGTTTGCCTGTGTGTTTTATATTTTGGTATAATTTCTTTTGAAACCAGTTTTTGGAATGCAAATTTCATGATAATGTCTTTTTATCGTATATTCTATCAATAAACATAACTTTCCTCATTGACTACTTCTAGAATTTCTTTGTATAAAATGTATCTGCTAGATCCTTATCCATCTTCTAAGCGTCAGAGGATCAACATTTTCTGTTTCATTTCTCTTTAGGTTTTGCCTTTTGAAGTACTCTGAGCTATTTGGGCTTTGAGTAAGAAAGTTTAGCTTACTTATTTTCTTTTTAATGTGTTCTGATAACTGATAAGTTGGGTTGTATTCCTACATCTTTTGTGTTTATCGTGCTTTTAGTATTTCTGTCTTATCTGCTTTACTTTCAGTGGGTTGACCGAGTAATATTTTTTCCATTTGTTCAGAATTTGGCAAGTTATAGGTCCAATTTATATTTTCCAGTGATTGCCTTTCAGTTTGTAAAAACAAAACATTATACAAAACAACCCTGATCTTATATTTCATTATAATTGTAAAAAATGAAGTAGTTTCCCTGAAACAGGCTTGGAAAGAGAACAGCATCGTGTGCTTGCCTCCCTCCCGCCTTCCCACATCAGATCTGGATACTGCACAGCTGGTACGGGGCCGAGGTGGAGTTTGAATTGGTCCTTGTTTGGGGAAAATTACTTCAGTGTGACTCTGCCTGAGCCACAGAAATTCCACCCGGGAACGAAGAATGACGAGCTGAACGCATACTGGCACAAGGGTGGCTCTTCCGACTGTCTCTGTGAGAGCTGCCTCAGCCTTCTTTCGGTTGACGTGCTTGTAGCCTGGGCCTGCTGCGGAAGCTCCTTGTGTTTAGAAGTGTGTGTGGCACGTGCACGTGGATGGACGTGTTTGTGGTGTCTGTGGTACATGTTGCATGCTTGGTGTGCATGCCTTTTGGTGTGTGTGGCTTGTGTACTGTGTAACACGTGCATGCAATGTGTGTGTGTGTGTGTGGCATGTGTATGTTATGGGTCTCTGTATGTAAACTTTGACGTTCTGGTGTGTGTGTAGCATGACAGGTGTAGGCAGCATGTCTGGTGTGGTGTGTGTGTGATAGGTGTGTGGCATGTGTGTTCTCTGTGTGTTAATGTGTAATGTATATGTCTTATTACTTGGTGATTGCAGCCATGAAATTAAAAGACGCTTACTTCTTGGAAGGAAAGTTATGACCAACCTAGACAGTATATTCAAAAGCAGAGACATTACTTTGCCAACAAAGGTCTGTCTAGTCAAGCTATGGTTTTTCCTGTGGTCATGTATGTATGTGAGAGTTGGACTGTGAAGAAGGCTGAGCACCGAAGAATTGATGCTTTTGAACTGTGGTGTTGGAGAAGACTCTTGAGAGTCCCTTGGACTGCAAGGAGATCCAACCAGTCCACTGGGCTGATCTTCTAAAGGAGATCAGCCCTGGGATTTCTTTGGAAGGAATGATGCTGAAGCTGAAACGCCAGTACTTTGGCCACCTCATGGGAAGAGTTGACTCATTGGAAAAGACTCCGATGCTGGGAAGGATTGGGGGCAGGAGGAGAAGGGGACGACCGAGGATGAGATGGCTGGATGACATCACTGACGCGATGGACGTGAGTCTGAGTGAACTCCGGGAGTTGGTGATGAACAGGGAGGCCTGGCGTGCTGCAATTCATGGGGTCGCAGAGAGTAGGACACGACTGAGCGCCTGAACTGAACTGAGTTGAAGTACCCGTGGTGTGTGTGGTGTGTGCCTTATGCAGGTGTGTCTGTGTAGCAGGTGGTGTGTGTGTGCACTCGGGTGTGGTATGTGAGCCCTGTGCATCCCAGTCTTATGCTGGAAGAAGCATTTTTCTCTCTGTTTCATTCAGGTCCTGGTAGGGACCAGGCTGAGAGAGCTCCAACTCCCCAGCTCATCTGTCCTCCCTGGCCCAGTAGAAATCATCCTCTCAGATGTGGTGAACAGAAGCCCAGTCTAGGGGAGACTCAAGGCAGTGAGTACTATTCCAAAGACTTGTCCCTCCGCCACTTGCCTGTGGGTTAGGGGTGGACTCCTTTAAATAGATGGTTGTGAGATGTCCTCCTGCCAATTATCATGCAGATGGTGGGTGCGGGGCCACTGAGGGTGGCCTCAGGGACTGCCCAGAGAACAATATGTGGGGGGAGACTCAGTGCAGGAGGGAGGGGTGGAAGGATTCTTTTTTTTTTTTTTAAGGTTTTTAATGGGAGGATAATTGCCTTACAGAATTTTGTGGTTTTCTGTCATGCATCAACAAGAATCAGCCATAGGTACACTGATGTCCCCTTCTTCCTGAACTTCCCTCCCATCTCCCTCCTACCCCACCCTTCAGCCTGTCCCAGAACACCTGTCTGAGATCCTTGAGTCACGCAGCAAATCCCCACTGGTGATCTATTTTACACACGGTGTTGTGAATTTCCACGTTACTCGCCATACATCTCACCTTTCCCTAGGCAATGAGCGTGCAGGAGAAGGCCCAGCTGTGCCCGTGGGCACTCAGGGAAAGAGTTTCCCTCACTCTCGGTCCTCAGCACAGCTTCCGCAGCTGTGCTTCCCTACAGCTGCTTCTGGCCCACGAACCTCAAGCCTTCAGGAATCTGGCCTTTGCTGAGCTTAGGGTCACTTGAAACAAGCTGGATGTCCGATTTGGGGCTCCAGTAAAAAGGAGAGTGGCCTTGGGTGTCCCCACACCCTCTCCGAAGCCAGCTCCGGCAGAGGGGCAGCACTCTTCACGGGAGCGCAGATGCTGGTCTGTCTGGGGAACCTGCATCCTTGCTCCTGGTGGAGCAGGGGGACGGTGGAGAGAGCGCCCTGGGCACGGCCCACGTGGGGCCGGGGCCTGCAGCTGTGCCCCTCCTCTCTGAGGACTGTCCAGGGCAGTGGCTCAGCCATGCTCCTGCGAGCGAGCAGATCGGTGCTCTAGCAGCCACCCTGCTGTCTCTGCCATTTCTCTTGTAATTTCCAACTTCCAGCCTCTTAGTGATTCTATGAATACGTGAATACACTGTTTTCAACATTCCATTTTGAAATATTGTAAACTACATATAAAATTCTGAATTTTACTTCTAACCTTGGCCCTTCTCCTCAAGGGTTATTTCTTTAATGAGTTGTTTTATAGATATTTTCACAGACAAATATATATAGTGCTGCATTTAATATGCCAGCAAATTTGGGAAACTCAGCAGCGGCCACAAGACTGGAAAAGGTCAGTTTTCATTTCAATTCCAAGAAAAGGCAATGCCAAGAATGCTCAGACTACAGCACAATTGCACTCATCTCACATGTTAGTGAAGTAATGCTCAAAATTCTCCAAGACAGCCTTCAACAGTACGTGAACTGTGAACTTCTAGACGTTCAAGGAGAATTTAGAAAAGGCAGAGAAACCAGAGCTCAAATGACCAACCTCCGCTGGATCACTGAAAAAGCGAGAGTTCCAGAAAAACACCTACTTCTGCTTTATTGACTATGCCAAAGCCTTTGACTGTGTAGATCACAACAAACTGGAAAATTCTTCAAGAGATGGGAATACCAGATCACCTGACCTGCCTCCTGAGAAATCTGTATGCAGGTCAGGAAGCAACAGTTAGAACTGGACATGGAATTGGGAAAGGAGTATGTCAAGGCTGTATATTGTCACTCTGCTTACTTATATGCAGAGTGCATCATGAGAAACACTGGACTGGAGGAAGCACAAGCTGGAATCAAGATTGCCAGGAGAAATATCAATAACCTCAGATATGCAGATGACACCACCCTTATGGCAGAAAAGGAAGAAAAGCTGAAGAGCCTCTTGATGAAAGTGAAAGAGGAGAGTGAAAAAGTTGGCTTAAAGCTCAACATTCAGAAAACGAAGATCATGGCATCCGGTCCCATCACTTCATGGGAAATAGATGGGGAAACAGTGGAAACAGTGTCAGACTTTATTTTGGGTGGGCTCCAAAATCATTGCAGATGGGGACTGCAGCCATAAAATTAAAAGATGCTTATTTCTTGGAAGAAAAGCTATGACCAACCTAGACAGTATACTAAAAAGCAGAGACATTATTTTGCCAATATAGGTCCATCTAGTCAAGGCTATGGTTTTTCCAGCAGTCATGTATGGATGTGAGAGTTGGACTATAAAGAAAGCTGAGCACTGAAGAACTGATGCTTTTGAACTGTGGTGTTGGAGAAGACTCTTGAGAGTCCCTTGAACTGCAAGGAGATCCAACCAGTCCATGATGGACTGATTCAGGAAATCAGCCCTGAATATTCATTGGAAGGACTGATGTTGAAGCTGAAACTCTAATATTTTGGCCGCCTGATGTGAAGAACTGACTCATTAGAAAAGTCCCTGATGCTGGGAAAGGTTGAAGGCAAGAGGAGAAGGGGATGATGGAGGATGAGATGGTTGGATGGTATCACTGGCTCAATGGACATGAGTTTGAGTGAGCTCCGGGAGTTGGTGATGGACAGGGAGGCCTGGCGTGCTGCGGTCCATGGGGTGGCAGATAGTCGGACATGACTGAGCGACTGAACTGAACTGAACTGAGCTAACATATGTAGTAATATATCAGATACTTTCTTCAAATTCCCTTTTCACTTGTGCCATAGAGGCATTTTCAGATCAGAACATGGAGAAGTGCCTGACCTTAAGCTGCTGCACTTTAGCGCATAGTGCAAACACACACCCATTTCATGTGGCTTTTTTTGGTGGATATTTGAAGTACTTCCTTCTATCCTGCCTTAAACCACGCTGCAGTGAGCATCTTGATGTGTGTGCTGTGCTTCTCTAACATGGCAACCTAGATTTAGACACGTCAAGATAACAAATGTACAATTAAAATTTAACAGATAATGCCAAACTGTTCCTCAAAAGATCTTGCCAGTTGATACTGTCATCAGGAACACCCACAGTCCTTGATTTTTATAAACATGATAAGCAAGCTAATGGTCTGCTTGCTGTTTTAACTCACATGTACTTGGTGACGGGGGAGGCTGAGCATCTTCTCATGTTTGTTGTCAACCTGGATTCCCTTTCCTGTCTTCCTTCATCTCCTGCTTCTTTGTGGCTCAGTTGGTAAAGAATCTGCCTACAGTGCAGCAGACCCCGGCTCAATTCCTGGGTCAGGAAGATCCACTGGAAAAGGGATAGGCTACCGACTCCAGTATTCTTGGGCTTCCCTTGTGGCTCAGCTGGTAAACAATCTGTTTGCAATGTGGGAGGCTTGGGTTCGATCCCTGGGTTGGGACGATCCCCTGGAGAGGAGAAAGGCTCCCCACTCCAGTATCCTGGCTTGGAGATTTCCATAGACTACCAATGGGGTTGCAGAGTTGGACATGACTGAACAACTTTCATTTTACTATTTGTTTTTTGTTGATNATGGACTGATTCAGGAAATCAGCCCTGAATATTCATTGGAAGGACTGATGTTGAAGCTGAAACTCTAATATTTTGGCCGCCTGATGTGAAGAACTGACTCATTAGAAAAGTCCCTGATGCTGGGAAAGGTTGAAGGCAAGAGGAGAAGGGGATGATGGAGGATGAGATGGTTGGATGGTATCACTGGCTCAATGGACATGAGTTTGAGTGAGCTCCGGGAGTTGGTGATGGACAGGGAGGCCTGGCGTGCTGCGGTCCATGGGGTGGCAGATAGTCGGACATGACTGAGCGACTGAACTGAACTGAACTGAGCTAACATATGTAGTAATATATCAGATACTTTCTTCAAATTCCCTTTTCACTTGTGCCATAGAGGCATTTTCAGATCAGAACATGGAGAAGTGCCTGACCTTAAGCTGCTGCACTTTAGCGCATAGTGCAAACACACACCCATTTCATGTGGCTTTTTTTGGTGGATATTTGAAGTACTTCCTTCTATCCTGCCTTAAACCACGCTGCAGTGAGCATCTTGATGTGTGTGCTGTGCTTCTCTAACATGGCAACCTAGATTTAGACACGTCAAGATAACAAATGTACAATTAAAATTTAACAGATAATGCCAAACTGTTCCTCAAAAGATCTTGCCAGTTGATACTGTCATCAGGAACACCCACAGTCCTTGATTTTTATAAACATGATAAGCAAGCTAATGGTCTGCTTGCTGTTTTAACTCACATGTACTTGGTGACGGGGGAGGCTGAGCATCTTCTCATGTTTGTTGTCAACCTGGATTCCCTTTCCTGTCTTCCTTCATCTCCTGCTTCTTTGTGGCTCAGTTGGTAAAGAATCTGCCTACAGTGCAGCAGACCCCGGCTCAATTCCTGGGTCAGGAAGATCCACTGGAAAAGGGATAGGCTACCGACTCCAGTATTCTTGGGCTTCCCTTGTGGCTCAGCTGGTAAACAATCTGTTTGCAATGTGGGAGGCTTGGGTTCGATCCCTGGGTTGGGACGATCCCCTGGAGAGGAGAAAGGCTCCCCACTCCAGTATCCTGGCTTGGAGATTTCCATAGACTACCAATGGGGTTGCAGAGTTGGACATGACTGAACAACTTTCATTTTACTATTTGTTTTTTGTTGATGACAGAAAAGTGCTTTACATATTCCAGAGACTGATTCTTTATATAATTGCTAACATTTTATTCTAGTCTCTGGTGTGTCTTTTAACTATGATCATGGTGTTTCATCACATAAGAACTTACAATGTTAGTGTCACCAAATTTACCTCCAGTTGTCAAAAAGTTATTTTTTCTTTATAGCTTGGCACTCAATGGACTCTTTTAAGTGTTTATGTTTTTCCCTTAAGCTTTGGAAAATGTTCTACTCACTTTAATATTCCCTCTCCCATCCATATTCTTACCTTCTAGAACTTTGCTAATAAATTTTAGGGGCTTCTGGTTCAAGATGGTGGAGTAGAAGGACATGTGCTCATCTCCTCCCATGAGAGCACCAAAACTGCAACTAGCTATTGAATAACCACCAAAGGAAGACGCTGAAACCCACACACACACAAAAGAACTTTGCTAATAAATTTTAGAACTTAGACGTTTATTTACATTTCTTAACTTTTAAATTATTATGCCAACTCTGCCTTTTCCCCTCTGTTCAGGTAGAATGTTTTACCTTGACTCTTCTTTAATCATGTCTACTTTATCATTCAGTGTATTGAGGATGTAGAAAGGTTTGTTTTTACAGTAACAGCTTGTGTATGCGTATGTATACATACACACAGATTTCCAAGAGTCGTGAACATTTCTTGTTGTAAAACAGTCTGTTCTAGTTTCATGGGGATCAGTAGCATCTGGGCCTCCTCTGAGGACTTGAATTGTTCCGACACAAATTCCCGCACATCCTGTGGGCCCTTCTCGGGCCCTGGCCTTCCTCAGGTGCTTGGTGACTCTGAGCGCTGCTCGTCTTTGAATTCTGCCCTGGGGCTATTTGCTGCGGTCCAGCAGCAGAGGCTTGGGATGAGCCAACAGGCCAAGTGTCCACTCATTGCTTCTCATTATTTAGGGGGGTAAGGAGCTTCCCAGCTCACCCTAAGTGTTTTCAGACACTCAGGTTACTACCCTGACTCGGGCTCACGTACTCAACTCACCACCATCTACTGGCCGACAGAAGCAGCAGAGAGGGTAGGGGAGGGTCTGTACCCCAGTTGCCCCTTTTGTGCCCAACCGATTGCCCTGTCTGTCCCCACAGACTCGGTTCCTCCTCCCGATTGCCACCTTTGGGGCTTCAAGCACTGGGAGCTGCATCCACCTTCGCAAAAGCCCTCTTCTGTGTCTCTGGCTACAGTCGCCTTCTTCAAAATGATCCATCTCCTTTCTGTCCTTTTAGGGTTCCTCATAGTTTCTGATCCACCATAGAAAGATATTTTTTGTTTTCTGGCTCTAATATTGATTATATTAAATACATTTTCTAAAACTTTTTAGAATTTGGAACAGGAGATTGGAATGAGTATGGAAGTAGTTTACCATCTTTATCTAATTTCCCCTCATATTTGTCTCTTGAAATTGGGTTCCATGTTAATTTCCGAGTCAGCCTACTGAATGTATTTTTGCAGTATCCATTTTGCTATTAGTTGCTTTATTAATTGATCAAGTTGCCTTCACTGAAGAATTTAACAAAGAAGATTCGTCTGTATTCCTTTTTCTCTCCCTTTCAGATTTCTTGCTCTGCAGGACAGCCAAGTTATAGATTGGTTCTTAAATGTTTATAAATTAAAATAGGCTAAAGGGATGAGGATCTTATCTACACTGGAAAAAGCATGGAGAATTCAGATGCCTATCCAAGGAACTGGGCCGATATCTATGAAGAGAATCAGTGTGTGCTTGGCAAGGGGCACAGAGGCAAGACTGCTTTGTTGACCTGTTTGGCTGGATACCAGGAGCCCTTACCCAGGAGAAGGGGCTCAGCATTTAAACTCAGTCTGCTCATGGAGACAAAAATTGAATGGTTCATTAAGCACCACGCTAATTATTTGATGTCCTGCAGAATGTGTGTTTGAGAAGGTGGGTTATATCGTGGCTGAAGGCTTGGCCTCCTGAGCAACAGGTCTCAGGTTCTAGCACCAGCGTTACCTGGAGGGCTTGTTGTTAAAGCAGAGCGCTGGCTCCCCTCCAAGCTCTGATCCCACAGGTCTAGCGCGAGGCTTGAATGTTTGCTTGTCTAACAAGTTTCCAGGTGATACTGATGCCACTGGTCAGGGACTCACTGACCAGAAAACTGACCCAGAATCTGATAAACTTAAGATTAATACCTTTCATTATCCCTTCTTAATTGTTGGAGCTAGAACAAGTAATTGATCCTCTGGGGTCTCAGTGTAGTTTACTGGGGTTCTTAACAGACTAGAATAATAGAATTTCCCTCACTGGATTGGCATAAAGATGGAATAAGATTAGGTTTACACTGAATAAGCAAGTATGTTACAACAAACACTCAAAGTCTAGATATAATCATGATTTACTTTGACAAAGTTAAGGAAAACAACAGAATTTTAAAAATAATTTATTCTTATTTACTTTTTAAAATTACATGTCAGAAACTTGTAATAGGGAGTTCGGGACTGGATAACTGAAGCTTACCTTCCCATTGTTAGCACATAGCTTCCGGCTAGTTTATGGAAAAGCCTAATAATCATGGGTCTAGTTGATATGATACTCAGTTTGAGGCTACTTATAGAGGTGAAGAAAAGAAGTATATCAACAGAACTTACTATGCCCTCTCTTGATAGTTTACATTTTAACATGTAAAATCTACAGGAAACTGCCAAACATCAGTTAAGGATACTGAATTTAGAACCCATGGGGAAAAAAAAATCTAGTTTTCTATAAGTGTGTAATATTGCCCTGGAGCTGGTTCTCAAAGTGTGCTCCTGACAACACCGTCAGCATGCCATGGGAACTCAGATGAGCTGAATCAAAGCTCTGGGGTTGGGCTCAGGTGACCCACAGACGCCACCTCTGACAACCACCGGCCTGCGAGGCCAGCGGTAGGAGGGGGACGTGGTGCCGACCAGCTCCCCGGAGGCACAGCGGCTTGCTGCCCTTCGGAGGCCGGCTGGTGCAGGGCCGGGCGAGGCCCCGGCCGCCTGCTTCCCGGGCTGGGCCCTGCCTGTGGAGGGGACTCGGAGAGGCAAGCGCGCTTCCCCTGTTCTTAGGGACGCGGGGTCACCGCCGCCCGCTCTGGCTTCCCGTGAGGGGTCAGCTCCTCCAAGACACACGGCCGCCCCGGCTCGCTTAAGAAGCAGCTTGGTTGTGTCACCGCATCCCCGGATCTCCCTCTGAGAGCCCAGTGCGAGCGAGGCTGTGTCTGCCTTTGAGCATCAGTGAGGGCAGCGGGTGCCTCCCTGCGGTCCCCTCTGGGTGTCAGATGGGACGCCCACGTCACGGGGGCAGGACCACGGTGATCGGGGAGCAGGGCTTGGCTTTCTGCTCTTCCCCCTACGCTCCTCCTAGACCTCAGCGCACAGCTTTACACCTGCAAGGCTCAGCGTACAGCGAAAAGGAGGTGAGGGAAGGCTAAAAATGTGTGGTTAAAATATACACACATATGTGCATTTTGGAACATATATCTTTACATTTACCTAGAGCGTATATTTGCTATGTATTATATATGTGTTTATACACATACATGCATGAGTATATTGGATATCAGACATGTGCGCATAGACATATATAATAAATACATAGAAAATGTACATGTACATACCTTGGAGATACTGTAGGTAAGATTCCAGACACCAAGATAATGAATATTGAAATAATGTGAGTCATACAAATTTTATTTCCCACTGCACATACAAATTACACTCTGCTATAGTCTGTTAACTATGCAATACCATTATGTCTGAAAAAAAAGTACATACCTTAATTTTAAAATACTTTTGCTAATAAATTTAACCATAAGCTGCAAATTGTGATAATCTACAAACCGTCAGCAAATCATAGTGGTAACATTAACGATCACTGATCACTGTAACAAAATATCAATAATAATGAAAAAGTCTGAAATATTTCAAGAATTACTATAATATGACACAGAGACACAAAGTGGGAAAATGATGTTGGAAAAATAACATTGATAGACTTGGTCCATGGAAAGTTGCTACAAATCTTCAATTTGTAAAAAATACAATCAAATGAAATGCAATAAAATGAGGTATGCCCGTATATGTCATAACGCATATAATAAGTCATGGAGTCCAGGTGCTGTGGAGTCCGTTCTTTTCTGTTTGACTCCAAAAGCTGTCCCATTACCATTGTCTTTAAAGAGTGAAGTCCTTAAGAATCCAGATCTGGCCACTGATGTGCTGTGAGATTTCGGTCATGTCACCTGCATTCTCGTGTGTCTGTGCCCTGGTCTGTAAAGTGGGGGTGGAGATGGTTATTCATCCATTGTGACTTTAACTTTTACCATGTTTCAATTTAGTGATTTTCAGTGGTTTCCTCTCCAAGACCCTCAGACAAGGAACTCAAATGCATGTCCTCAACCTCCCAGTTGTGTAGCCTCAGACGGAGTGTGCTCTGCATGCCGTCAGGCAGGCCTTAATTCACATCCTGGTGGTCGGGCTGTGTCTGGAGTGGCTCCCATGAAGGGCAGCCTGCTGCCCTCTACCTAGGTCTCAGGGTGGAATTTAAAAATTGATGTGGAAGGTGGGTTCCTTAAATGCAGCTCCATGACACAAAAACTGGAAGGCTGTGGAGGAAAGAAGTGACAGTAGGAAGAGTGGTCCACATGCCTCAGGAAGGGGGCAGCTGAAAGGCATGGTGTCATGACAGGACAAAGCATGTAGCTTGTCCCTGCTTTGACACTGAAATCCCAGTGTCAGCTCTTAACTGGGCCACATCCCAGCAGAGTCCTGCCAGGACAGAAGGCCCAGGGGCCAGGTGCCGAAGAGCCCCTTTATCATTCCCAACCTCCTGGGCGCCCGCACTGGAGGCATGCGCTCCTGCATCTCCGTCCTCAGGGGCTCCTCGTGGCACACGCCCAGGATCCGTGGGCTCTTCTGGAGCCGAGTGTTTCCAGGAGGCTTGTGTGGATTAGAGTGGGGGGAGGGGGACACAGGGCCATGCAGACCTAGGGGAGCCTGCTGCCCCAGAGACATCTGTCTCCACTTCAACCATTCCCTGAGGCCTCGCTTGGCCAAATCTAAGTAATCTCCTGATTACTAAACTCAGTTGTCTTCTCTTCCCATTTCTCCAGGTGGCAGCTCAGGGCACTGTTAACCATTCCCTTCACCTCACCCCCTCTCCTCCTCCTCCTCACCCCTGCTCCATCCACTTCCCCTGGAGCTGAGGGTTCATGTCCTAGATCACTTAACATAAATCCCAGAGAACTTTCTACAGCGCCTCATAGCCCAGCCAGGCAGGAGCTGCACGTGTCAGCTCTGCTGGAGAACCCCATGCTTTCCTGGCCTGGGCTACTCAGTGGTTCTGAGCCATTTCTGTTGATCACTGACAGGGGTCTGTGAAAGAAAGTAGGGAAACGAGCCCTGGCCAAGTCCAGGAGGTGTGTGCAAAGCACATGCTGCAAGGCTTTCTTTCTCTAGGTTCTTGATGGGGTGGCAGGTACTCAAGCCTCAGTGGGGTGTGACAATAAACAGATTTTGCCATTGCTTCACCAATGCTGCATTGTCCAATGAGATGGATTGCAGCGCTGCTCACAAGGACCCTCTCTGAAGACGCACTTTGCCAGCCCTTGGACGCCATGCCATTTTGCTCATCCACAGGCGCTTGGGTATGGTTTTATGAGATAGGCGGTGTTCCACCCCTGTCGTTCCTAAAAGCCAGAGCTCAGCATGTTTTCCATAAATCACTTTAATAAAAGACACATGAAAAAGTAAAAAACCTCTTTAGCATGTGTGAAATGAGATTAAGAAACAGTTACAAAAGTACCAAAGAATCTGTCGGGTGAATCCACCATCAAGGAGAAAAGGGGATCTGTGCCCTATTCCTAGGTGAGGTGTCGCTTTCCTGCCAGGGCAGGGGTGCAAGTTGCCTTCCAGAAAGATCAGTTATGAGGAGGAAGCAGAGAACGCCAAGAAAAATAATACAGCTTGGCTTAATTAACTTGGTTGAATGCATGTTTTCCTTCTGTCACGGCAGCTAACTAAAGGTTTCTGGCCTGAGTCACTCAATCCCTCCACCCTTTCCTCTTCTCCACTCAGTCCTGACCTCCTACAGTGCTCTTAGGGAAAAAAACAAAAACCAAAACCCTTAGATGAGTTGTCCTAGTATCTCAACGACCTTGTCCGCTCTGGGCTACTTTCTGTCTTGATGTTGGGTTTCTGCACCTCTGAAAAGACCAGCCTGAAACTTTCTTACATAGTATCAGTGGGGCTTCCCGGGTGGCACAGAGGTAAAGGAATCTGCCTACCGACGCAGGAGACACTGGAGACGCAGGTTTAACCCCTGGACTGGAAGAGCCCCTGGAGGAGGAAATGGCAACCCATTCTGGTATTCTTGCCAGGAAAATGCCATGGACAGAGGAGCCTGGCGGGCCACAGCCCGTAGGGTTGCAAAGAATTGGACGCGACCGAGCACAGCACAGCACTGGGGCTATAAACTGGCACAAACTTTATAGATGGAAATGTTATCAAATATGTTCAAATAAAGTATAATCTAGCCTTTGACCAAAAATCCTCGTTTTACAAATTTATTATACAGACGTGTGTACACGGGTATATAAAGATGTCTGTACATGAGATGCATTGCAAACTTATTTGCAAAAACCCGACTTTCCCTTGAGAGATGACTCAATCAAAAAAGTATGCTACAACAGAGAGCTGGATTAATAATTACATTAATTGGAAAGACTAAGATGGTTCTAAATGGGCTGACATGAAAAGATTCAACAGGATCTTAAGTGAAAAGCTAAATTGCAATAAAATATGGATAGTAAAGGTTATCTTTATAAAACACAGGCTATGCACAGTACCATGACCCGAAAGACTATATGTACCCAAATGGTGATGGTGCTGGGAGTTGGGGAAGGGCATGGTAGCTCTCTATCCTCCCCATGTGTGATAATGAATATTTCTAACTCTTTCTGCTACCCAGATGGTTCATCACGAAGCTTCCATCAGGTTCCACTCAGCTGCTTCCATTGGATCTTGTAACCAAGGCCAGAAAGGCCCTGCCGTCTCTTTCCCCTGCCTCATCACACCACTTTTCTGATGAAATACACATGCTTGAATGGGGAGAAAGTAAAACTAAGGGAGAAGGTAAGCAATTTGGATTAATAATTCATAATTTTACCTGTAAAATGTTTTACCTATAAAATATTTATCTTTTAACATATATTTTATCTATAAAATGTTTTCATTGTTTTTAGAAGACGTATTACCCTCAAGGTTAAACAATACAAAGATGATACTAGCTGTCTGCTTTGGGCTTCCCGGGTGGCTCAGTGGTTAAGTGGGTAAGGAAGCTGCTTGCGATGCAGAAGACACAGGAGATCTGGGTTAGATCCCTGGGTCGGAAAGGTCCCCCAGAGAAGGGAAGGCAGCCCACTCCAGTATTCTTGCCTGGAGAATCCTGTGGACAGAGGAGCCCGCTACAGCCCCTGGGGTCCCAAAGAGTTGGACACAACTGGAGGGTCTGAGTGCGGCATAGCACACCTGCCTCATTCATCCTATGAGCAGATTCCCAGGGCACGGCCATCCTGAGTCTTGGTTCTCTGAGGCCTGTTGAGGGGGAGAGCAGCCTAAGAGTCCACAAAGCTGCTCTTCTGTGATGTGGGCCCAGATACATCGAGAAGGCGCTTTCAAAGAACCGTAGACATAGAGTCACGTCCAGCCTCGTGGAGCAGTGATGCAAAGCAGGGGCACTGACTGCGAGCTTTTCCGCAGGGAGAGCCGGGAAGGCCCACCGTGCAGGGGCTCCTGAGGCCCTCACAGTCCCCCAGCGGCTAACCCTGAGCACACTCGTGGGGCGGGGGGCACTGCAGAGGGTGAGGAGGGTGCTCAGTAGTCAGAGGGCTGCGTGAGCATGGCCAGGAGAGAAGTGTGTTCGGGGGGGGCTCCTTCAGGCAGCTCCCGCATCCGAGACCTTCACGAGTTCGCCGCCACCTTCCTGCAGCGACAGGCGCTCCAGTTCCCTCGGCTCCACCTCTTGCAAGGGCTCCCTGCAGACGCCACCCGCCTGACCCCGGGTGCCTGAGCTCATGCCCTACCCTGGTGCTAAGACCTCCGGGCTCCCTCTCCCCTGTGGGCTCTGTGTGTGGGCACAGAGACACCTGAGGGGTGAGGATCACTTCACCTTCTCTTCCCAGTGCCTTCTTTTCTCTGTGAATCTCGGAACCCACCTTTCCTGGCAGCCTTCTGCAGGCCTGTCGCCTCGTACCCTCCTCGATTCTTGCTTTCCCAGTGTGGTCTGAGGCTTTGGTTCCTTAATCGCCTTGGCTTTCAGTTCATCAGTCATATTGATTACTTCAGCATTTCTCTGGGCAAGATATGTTCTCTTCAGTTTTCCAGTTTCGTTGAACAGAAGGCTTAAAATACAAAAAGTTTAGGCCAATTTCTGTTTCTCCACTAGCTCTGGAGTTTCCCAGGTGGCACTATGGTAAGGGGCCGCCTGCCAGGGCAGGAGACGTGAGGCGTGGGCTTGATCCCTGGGTGGGGAAGGTCCCCTGGAGGAGGAAATGGCAGCCCACTCCAGTATTCTTGCCTGGAGAACCCCATGGAAGGAGGAGCCTGGCAGGTTAGAATCCATAGTTTCACAAAGAGTTTGACTGACTGAAGCGACTCAGCAAGGCACAGGCACTAGCTTTAAACCCTAACTCTCACCACTGACTTTCACCCAACCCTTGCTCCTCTTCTCCCCTGGGGCTTCCTGCAGTGAGACACCACCTCGCTCTGCAAAGCTGGCTTTTCTGGTGCTAAGAATGCTAGAAGTCCCAGTGAGAGTGTCAGTTGCTCAGTCGTGGCCGACTCTTTGTGGCCCTGTGGACTGAAGACTGCTAGGCTCATCTGTCTGTAGAATTCTCCAGGCAAGAATACTGGGGTGGGTCACCATTCCCTTCTTCAGGGGATCTCCCTGTCTCGGGTCGAACCCGGGTCTCCCAGATTGTAGGCAGATTCTTTACTGTCTGAGCCACCAGGGAAGTCTGAAGTCCCAGACATACTGTTAATTTAAAAACAGAGTTGGAGAACAGCATTTTAAGAAGGGTCACATTTTCTCAGTCCCCCGGAAAGCCTGTCATCTGGGTGCACAGTCCTGGGTATCACCTTCATGCTGACTTCTTGCTGTCCGGCTGGGTGACTTGCTATAATGTAAGGCTAAGGATGACCTCAGAGATGGAAAGTGGTTCTTTGTCCAGCTATGATCAAGCAGTGGCCAAGTCAGCACATTCCCTTCCCCTGCGGTAGGTTAAGTACAGGTAGAGAGGGCTTTGGGGAAGAGGGCTTTCCTATGTTTCCTCTGGTTGCTGTGACAAATTACCATTCAGTGGGTTCAAACAATCAAAATTCATTCTCTCGCAGTTCTAGAGGCCTCGCCGTTCTGAAATCAAGGTGTCAGCAGGGCCGTCTTCCCTCCAAAGCCACCGGGAGGATTCTCTTTTGCTTCCTCCAGCTTCTGGTGGCTGCCCTAGCATCACTGGATTATGGCTACATCGCTCCAATCTACCGTCTCTGTGGGACCTTCTCCTTAATTAGGTCTATGTCAAATTCCCTCTCTTATAAGAGTCCATATGATTGCGTTTAGGGTCCACTTAGAAAACCCAAGATAAGCTCCTCTTCACAAGGTCACTATCTTAATCACATCTTTTTCCATGTAAGGTAATATTCACAGGTCCTGGGGATTAGGGTGTGAACATATCTTTTGGGGCCACCGTTCACCCCACTACATCCACCCATATATCCACGGAGCTGGGATGAATGTCAGATGTTGGATATCAGAGGGATGTCAAAAGCACAACCCATACAATGGTTCCCCCAGTAAACAAGTCCAGCAGTGAGTCATGCTCAGGCAAAGGGTGATTCTCTTTGCCAAGTGCTGAGCTGTTTGGATTCGGCTCTCCCACGCCTCTCTGACCACTGTGTGAACACCTGCTAGGCTCTTTCAAAATCTGTGGGCTTCCTTATGCAGGGATTCCTTGTGCCAAAGGAAGAAGCTGTATTTGGGGGTGTGTGTGGGTGTGAGGGCTCTGCCATGTGATAGGGAAGACCTGGGCTCAAGTCCTGGTCCCTCCAGTCAGCAGCTGTCTGTCCTTGGACAAGACATCTAGATTTTTAAAAGAAGAACAAAAATAATCCCTATGTTTTATGATTTTGCAAGAATTAAATGACAAAATGTGCATGTATTAAAGTTAACTCTTATCAGGTACAGGGGATTGGGCGGCCCGACCCTAGGAGAGCAGGGTGGTGGGCCAGCTGGTCACCCTGGCATCTGCGGTCAGTGGAGCAGTCTGAGCCGAGTCCTCGCTCTCCAGTCTGCTTCCCAGTGGAGGCAGATTCAGTGAGTCTTCCCTGGAGACTCAGTGGGCACCTGCTGCGTTTCCAGCCTGAGAATGTGGCAGTGACTGTTGCTTAGTCGCCAAGTCGTGTCTGACTCTTTGCGACCCCATGGACTGTGGCCCCCAGGCTCCTCTGTCCACGGGATTTCCCAGGCAAGAATCCTGGAGTGGCAATGATCATAGGTCTATGCATATACGCAGAGAGAGAAACTCTTCTGACAGAAGACAGTCGCTTGATGATGCAAGATGATTCCTTCCTTCTGTTTCCTGGGCCTCTGATACATAAAGATACGAAGAGGCACAATAGGAAAACAGCGTTGTTGGGGACTGGAACTCCTTCTCCGTCCGCACCAAGGTCTGGAGGGCGGGTGGGGTGTGTGTGTGTGTGTGTGTGTGTGTGTGGCTGCGCCCAGCAGGAACGGCTCCCTCTGGGCCGAGACTGAGAGTTTAAAGGTGTACAGTCCCTCCAGTGCATTTCTGGTGCCCCAGCCCTCTCCTCCTGGGAGGCCTGACTATCATATTTGCTACCATCACCGTCATCGCCTGATGATAACAGCCACATTAACGGACTCCTGCCTCCCTGTGATTGCGACCCTTGGGGGCCTCCATCCTGACTACCCTCCCCACCCCAGGCCGTCTGCAAACGCTCACAGGCCCATCCACCCAGGCCCCCGCAGGCTGCCTGCCGCGGCTAAAATGAAGGGAATCCAAACTGTGGGCTGCTGTCAATAGGCAAAGCCTTCAGAGATTTTTACTAAATCCAGCCAGGATCTGTGGCTTATTTATGAACTCATATGGCTTTTTGACTTCTCTGACTTTTGCCAGATTGCTGACATGTTTTTAAATTATCCAGTTTTTGTTTTTCCTTCTTCTCTGCTTCTTGGGAAGATAAAGCCTCGGGCATGTGGCCCTTGTCTGTTCATAACAGTGATGGTTTCTGGGCGGCTGGCCCCCTCCCTTTGCCCCAGACCACCATTCACTTCAGTTACCATTTTAAGCCAGACCTCAGAAACTTCAGAAGCATTTAACCCTTGGTGGAGGTGGTTTAGTTGCTAAGTTGTGTCTGACTCATGCAAAGCTATGTTCTGTAGCCTGCCAGGCTCCTCTGTCCATGGGATTCTTCAGGGAAGAATACTGGAGGGGGTTGCCATTTCCTTCTCCAGGAGATCTTCCCAACCCAGAAATTGAACCTGGGTCTCCTGCATTGCAAGTAGATTCTTTACCAACAGAGCTATGAGGGAAGCCCTATTTGACCCTTAGGAACACGGAAAACAAGTGGTTAAGATGGAGAAGCTACAAGGCAAAGTGGTTTTTAAAAATCTATATAACCATACAATAAGAAATTTTGTTATCAAAAATTAAAATTTATAATTAAAAAAATCCCAGACTGCATATATATGCCTCTACTGGGTGATCTCTAACAGTCCAAGCAATTTCAGAAAACTTCCAATAGCTTTAAGAGCTGACATGGTGGCAAGCGTTGAAGACCATGTCATCCAAAGCCAGGAGTCATTTTACAGCAGGGAAATGGAATGTGGTATTGGAACAGTAGGCTTCGTCTTGCTGAGAGTCCCCAAAGGCCTTTCCTGTGGGCTGCCATCTGAAGTCCACCGTGGTCCTGACCCTGCCCCATCTGGGAAAGCTGCTGGGTTAACACTCCTCCAAATCAGCACGGTTCAGACTGGGGCTGATTAACACACTGTAACTTTCAAATTAAAGACAGGAATTCGCCATCCTCATCCCAGTTCTATACAATTACTCCATAGATTGCTCACCAGGGAATATCGAAACAGAAAAAAGCAAGCACCAACCTCCCACATCACAGCCAGGATTGTCACTTCTTAAAAGAAAACTCTCACTTGCCTTACCTGAGCCAGTAAAGTCATCCCGCGTGAATTCAATCAGGATGTTCAGAGCTTTGGCCGGTGTCCGTCTCTGCGTTGGGTGTATCAACATGGCCCCACTTGCCCTCTCTGTGAGTCTGCAGTGGTTTGAAATACATCCACAAATTCTTGGGCACTCCCTTCCAACAGCGGACCCCTCCCTTGAGTCTGTGGATTCAGTAACTGGCTCCTGGCGAGCAGAAAGAAGGCAGAAGTAATGGGATGCAATTTCCGAGAATGAGTGTGTTCATTTTTTATTGTCACATAACACATGACCATGAATTTAATGAAAATATTATCTCACAGTTCTAGAGATCAGAAGTCCAGGTACAGGGTGATGGAGTCTTCTGCTCAGGGTCTCACAAGACTGAAAGCAGATGTGGCCGGGACTGAGGTCTCATCTGAGGCTCGGGGGCTCCTTCCGAGCACATACAGCTGGCAGAATTCGGTTCTTTGCAGGTGGGGGACGGAGGCCCTTGTAATCTTGCTGACTGTTGGCTGGGGCCACTCCAGTTCCTGGAGGCTGCCCTGGGGGCTTGACACGTGGGATCCCTCCTCATTGCAGCCGTTCACTCCTTCCAATGCCTGGCTGCACATCCGCTCCGTTTCAAGGGACTGTACCATTGGATCAACCCAACCAGGACAATCTGTCTTAACCCGGAGTCAAGTTAGGAATCTTAATCACAATAGCCCTGCTGCCATATAACATGACATCATGGGAGTGAGGCCTCATCATGTTTTAAGTCCTGCTTCCACTCGAAAGGTGGGCATTACACACGTGCACCAGAGGCAGAATCCAGGGTCCACAGAATTCTGCCTGGCGCTCTGAGTCGTAAAAAGCCTTGTCTCTGCCTGCTTGTCTCTTCTCTCTCTCTGGGACCTCCCACTTTGGAGAAAGCCAGCTGCCACACAGTTCGGACACTCAGGCAACCTTCTGGAGAAGTCACCAGGTAGCCTCCTCTTAGCAGTCTGCAAGGAACCAAGGCCTGCATTCTATAGCCATGAGGGGAGGGGTGGGGTCAATCTTGGAAGTAGACCCACCAGCCCCAGTCCAGCCTTCAGATGACCGCAGTCCTGACCAGCATCCTAACTCCAACCTCTCAGCAGACCCTGAGCCCAACCCACCCAAACAAGCTGCCTCCAGATTCCTGACCCTCAAAACCTGTGTTCTACAATTTTTCTCTTTGAAGATGCTCTATTTTGAGGCAACTTGTTATTGAGCTATAAATAACTAATAAACAGCCTTTATTCACTAAGAGAGCAATTGAAAACAGTGGGAAAATGTTGTGTTGAAAAACAAGAAAAAGAAAAAATCCTAGCAAAACTGCTTTCTCTTCTGAAAGACAGAGCTCCCATCTGGCCTTTGTCACTCCAGCCAGAGGCTGGCACTCACGCTGTGCTCACCACCAGCTGCCGCCCCTCTTTCTGCAGAGGGGTGAAAAGCCACATGGCCAAACTGCGGGTCCCACTTGCCCGGGTCCTGCTGTGTCCAGGTTTCTCCCCAGCATCCTCCGTGGCTTGAATCAGTACTTTGCTTCCCTCTGAGCCTCAGGCTTGCTGCCCTAAGTGTGCTTCCTCTGGACTCCTGCTTTCCTCTCGCTGGTCTGTTCCCTCCTTGCGCCTTCCAACCTAGGAGGAGCTGGGGCTGTGTGAAAGCAAAGCTCCTCTGAAGAGGGCGCATCTGGGGCTGCCCAGCCCTGGCTTAAAGCCATGCTTGATTTCAGCCATTTCATGGTAGAAAGCCAGGCTCTTAATTCTGGTTGTTTTCCTCTCAGGCTGTGAACTTAGATGACAAATCACAGCATCCTTTCTCCCGACTGCCCGGCTGCCCTCACGAGCTGCAGCACCCCTGGTCATGATGGAGAGCCCCAAGGGTCCGCAGGGGCAGACTTCCAGCCTGCACTTCACACTCTGATGAATGGAAAGGGCAGCATGGGCTTCAGTCCCCTTCCTCTCCTGCATCATGGGAATCTCAGTCTGGACAGAGGCAGGGCAGAAGGTCAGTCCTGAATGCCCCATGCTCCGTGGTAAACAAGGAGAGAAGAGGCTGTCTGCCTGGGCCACGGCAGATGGGAGCAAAGTGCTAGCTCCAGGTGAAACAAAGGCAGGGCCACAACTATTATTACTTCAGGTCAGTTCACCTTGAGCTCAAGGAACAGCCAGTCGCCAGAAGGCTCGGCGTGATACAGTGCAGACCCTCACCCGCCCCTGCTGGCAGTGAGTAATTGGCACTAAACACGGGATGCGTCTGGATTTAATCTAACCTGAACTCAATTACTTGACTCGTCTGATGGAAACTCGCCCGGGCTCCAGTGTTTAAGTGAAGAGAGGGCTCTGAAATCCTCTGGTCCCTGCAGCCCCAGTCTTTTTCCTCCTGTCTTTGTGGGTAGGCAGAGCGACGCACATATTCTAGGCCCTGCCACCGGGTCCCTGGGCACTCCCCTGGCCACGGCCTCATCCGATTGCAGGACCGAATAGGGTGCTGAGACGAGGTGTGTGTGGACGCTGCATCCCTGACGCTCAGGTGAGAAGGTGGGGGCTCTGAGTCTAAGTCACAAGCCCAGGGGGCTGAGCAGTGGAAGCTGAGAGGAGAGACCCCGAGTGCCCCTTCTTACATCACTGCAATGGAGCGGGGCTCAGTTTCCAGCACCCAGAGAGGGGACTCCTAGCCAGCAGGGGCCCACTGGGAGAGACTCGAGCCCTTGCTCTGAGTCACCCCACTGCACCCCACTTTCTGCATTTGATTTTCTGAGGCCAGTCTGCCTCTTTCAGCTGGAGTCACAGCATCATCTTAGAACTCTCTTCCCCCGACACAGATACCCTGGTAGACACGAGAGGCCGAAATCCCAGCCCCACTGGCCTCTTTCCTCCCCTCCAGGGTCTGCACAGCAATGGGCCCTCTTCTAGCCCCAGCCTCGGAGGCGTCTCTGCTCCCTCCAGCCTGCCTCTGAACTGGGCAGCCCTGGCTATGGAAGCCTCTTCCTGAGCACGTCCAGGCGTTGTCGGGTGCTTCCGAGTGGGAGGTCTCTTCCTCTTGAGCTTTGCTCTGCGTCCCACAGGATATGGAGGGTGAGCAAGCTGTGCGGCAGCAGGGTGAACAGGTCCTCCTACTCCGTCTCAGAGAGGCACGCGTGTCCACTCACGCGTGTCCGCTCACACGTGTCCACTCACGCATGTCCACTGTCCTGCAGCCGCGGGCCTCTCCTGCATCTCTGCCTGGTCCTCGCTGGCCTGGGGCAAGTGGGAGAGTCCAGGGGAGAGTTCTCAAGCGGGAGGTGAGAACCTTCCAGCTAGAACCTGCTTCCGTTTGTTTCTGGACCAAGGAGGCGCACCCAGGGAACGATCAGGGCACTAGCTTGGAATCCTGCGCTGAATCCCCTCCAATGTCACGCCACTCCTGCCCAGGACTGCCCTGGGGACCTCTGCCCTGAGCTGGAAAGAATTAAAAAGACATGCAATTGAAGGGTGATAAAATTCTTGGTCTCATTTATTTTTCTCTTGTAATTCTGACTCATAGGCAATGATGTCAGTGGGATAAAGAAAAAGTATATATCTTAACATAATTTTATACAAAAGTCAAGGCAATTGGTAACCATGAAAAGGCCATAACACCTCTGGTTAACATAATTTGAGCCAGAGTTCAATTCACTGGGTTTGAAACCTGTTTCAAATATCAATTAGCTGTGTAATTTGGGGTAATTGCTTGACTTCTCTCTGCCTCAGTTTCCTCATCTGCAAAATGGGGATGGTATGAGCACTTGCCTGGTGAGGACTGAATGAATATAAGGAAATAGCTTAGAACAGAGCCTGCCTCCCACTGCAATCTCAGTGTGGAAATAAACTAGGATGGATGTTAAATGGGCGCTGAGGAGGGGTGAAGAGTCAAAGGCCGAGGGCAAGTTTTGAGATAGTGGACAAGGAGCTGGTGCCACATTCAGGATGTTCCTTTGGGAAAAGGAAGGAAGAAAGCCTGGCCTGATGCCAGTGCTCCGGAGAAGACCGGGAGGAAGGCCAGGGCCTACAGAGCATGGAGCCAAAGACGCTTCCTGGGCCCAGCCTGAAGGCCAGCAGCTGCGCAGACCGCTCTGTCATTGTGATGAGGTCGGGAGGGGGGACACACACAGGCCTGAGCCACAGAAGGGAGCCCAGGACTGGGGGAGAGGACCCACTGACAGGGAAGCCGAGCGTTCCTGAGCCACAGGGCCCAGTTACGAACACTGTAGCGGCCTGAGGATTGAGGCCAGGGGTGGGATAAAGCATAAAGCATAAAGCATTCTCCGTAGAAACAGCAAAACTTAAGAATGGTTTTTCTAGGGGAGATGATAGCTTCGCATTTGGACTTGAGTCTCCCTGCCTAGATGCGTAGGTGGTGTCTCTGTTCTGAGTTTTCTCTTCCTGGGATAGAGTTGCCTAATGTTGACTCAGGAGCTGGGCTCACAGCCGACCTCTTTATACCCTACGGCTCCTTTAAAATGGGCTGATTCATGGGTCCCCCTCCAGCTCCCCCAGCCAGCAGCTCTGGAAGCGGGAGTGAGGCATCTGTGACTGTGGCAAGCCCCCGAGTGAGCAACGTGTGGCTCGTCAGCCTCCATGAGCATCACAGACTAGGCCCTCAGATGGTAGTGAAGCTGGCAATAGAGGCATGAGCAGGAAGAGTGGGACTCAAAGGCCAAGATGCCCAGAACTCTTCTTTCTCAGGCCTCAAAGAAGACTGTTCAAGGCAAGGAGAACTGCCTTCTCTTTATTTAGAAGTTTCTAGAACGGTGCTTGCTGTTCAGAGGAACTGCAGTGCTGAAATGTCCTATACCTGGAGTGCCCGATACGGAAGCCGCCAGCCGTGTGTGGCTAGTGGCGCTCAGCTGTGAAGCCCTGTCCGGCTCTGTGACCCCTGGACTGTGGCCTGCCCGGTCCCTCTGTCCGTGGGGTTCTCCAGGGAAGGATGCTGGAGCGGGCTGCCGCGCCCTCCTGCAGGGGCTCTTCCCGACCCAGGGGTTGGACCTGTGCCTCCTGCAGCTCCTGCATGGGCAGGCAGGACTCTACCACTAAGCCACACACGTGGCTATGGGACACTTGGGATTTGACTAGTGTGATGAGACTTTTACTTTTGTGTTTTTGACTCCTTCATATTTAAATATCTGCAGTCGCATGTGACTGGCGGCTGCCCTGTCAGATGGTGGGATTCCGGAGGGGCACGCGGTACAGGGGGACTGGGTGTGGGTCAGTGCCGACTGTGACCCAGCTCCACAGCCACCTGCCTACACGCAAGCACACACGCATCTAACCAAGCTAATCACACACAGAGGGCTGACACGCGAGAACTCTCTGCTGGGAAACTGGATGAGCGGAAGGAAGGGAGAGCGCCGCCCAGGGCATCTGCGCGGGACGCCGTGCCCGGCATGGTGACGGCTGTTCCTCAGAAAATAGCAAGCAGAGACCTGTGCCTCCCTCCAGCCTCCTGCTGTTCCTCTCTGTCACGGAGCGACAGCAAGACAGCTCTGCTCTGCCCTCATCCCAGAGTCAGCTCAGAAGCAAAGTGAGCTGCAGGTCAAGTGTTAGAAGGTCATAGGTGTGCCTGGCGACTGGCGTACAATGCTAGGAGATCCTGAGCGGCCACGAGCTAGCCGAGGGTGCGACTAAAATTAACTGACCCCAGGGAAGTTGTCAGGGCACTCGGGGAAGAAATGAGAGAGAGTCGCGCAGCTCAGTGCCCTAGCGGATGGAATCTTCTTCACCCACAGCCACTTGGGGCCCCAGATGACTGTGATTCTTGTTCCACCAGGAAGCTGACACTGTGACAATCTGAGACAGGAATGAGCATCTTTAAGTGTCTTGGACTGGATTAAATGCCATGTGAGTGAGTATTTGGGGACCCAATAAGGGCCTTGCCCAGGTGAAGGGTGATCCTTTTAAGCCTACCGTGAGTTGTGTGTTACAGTGTGTGTGTCACTTCAGTTGTGTCTGACTCTGCAAACCATGGACTGTGGTCTGCCAGGCTCCTCTGCCCATGGAATTCTCCAGGCAAGAATACTGCAGTGGGAATCCATTTCCTTCTCCAGAGGGCTTTCCTGACCTGGGGGTTGAACACATGTCTCCTTTTGGGTGGATTCTTTACCATCTGAGCCACAAGGTAAATATGAAAAGTAACTTACGTCTGAGTGCTGGACTGTGGCAGCAGTGATGCATTTTGGCATTATCCCTGGGGTTTAGAGATGAAACCTTTTAAGGCAGTTAAGGCATTCGTGAAAACTTAGTGTCTGACACCTTTGTAGCACCTGTGAAGCCAGAGGCGGAGGTTTCTGGCATGTTTCCTTATAGGAGCAGTGCCAAGCCTGGGACATGCTAATGAGGTCGTCTGGATGTCACAGTGGTCTGTGAGTCACAAGAGGCCAGCCGAGCATTGGGATCTGAACTCTGGGAACAGTTTTCCCAAACTCACACTGAAGAGGTCCGGGGGGAGCGTTCTATCACCTGGGCCTACTGCTCCGCACCTCCTCCTCTGAGGTCTCTGGCCTCACTTTGGTGGGGAAGCCTTGGGTCGATGGAAAATGCTCATATTTGAAGCCATCTGCCACCAGGAACAAATGACTGCTGCTGGTCCTTGTCACCTATGAGGTGTTGATCCACGGTGATCTGCGACTTTGGCACCGAGTACTCCAAAAGTCCTCATGATATCCAGAGAGAGTCCAAGGCTCAAAGGCTGTCTGCTGAGACAGGCTGGCCCCCCTGAGCTATCTGGCCAGCAGAGTGAGTGCCCACGGAGCCCTGGGCTCTGTACAGAGAGGCAGGCTTCTCTCTGCTCCAGAGGCTTGGGCACAGTCGAGGAGTTATATGACTTCTCCACAAGCAAAGGAGAGAATGTAGCCCAGTAAAGATTCTAACAAGGGAACCTGCTGCCAGACCCGTTTTGCATCTCCTCTGTGCCCTCTTTGCTGGTCAGTGCTGAGGGCCGGGCAGGCTCCTCCCACCCCGACACTCCCTCTCTGGGGCAGGAGAGGAAATGCCCTTTGCTGACACAGTCACGCCTGGCACCTCCCACACCTCACACCTGCAATGCACACAGCTTCTTAAGATGAGACTGGTTCTAGAAGGTACCACAAGGGAAGCTTGTGGTGACGAAAGAGCTCTGTGCTTTGGCTGTGGTATAGCCACATGATTCCAAATGTGAAGGATCACAGCAACAGACCCAGAGAGGCGCGCGTGCAAGTGAGTGTGTCTGAAGCTGGTGACACCTAGTGAGCCCTGACTGGAGCACTGCCCATGCTCCGGTTGTGATGTTCACTATGACTACGCACGACACCACCAGCAGCGGAAACGGGGCATCTCTGCATTGTTTCAACTGCACCTGAACCTAACAGTTATCTTGAAATAAAAATTAACACTACACCTTGAAAAAAAGTCTCATGGCGTGAAATGTGCTTAAGCTACTTTGAGAAACAGGCAGCTGAAGTCCCAGATGGAATCCTCTTCCACTGCTTCTGTCCCTTCTAGGGCTCAGGATCCTCACTCATCTTCCTCCCTTTAGCACGGGAATGAGAGAGGCTGGGGACAGTGAGCACCTGTGGCCTCCAGGTGAGCTCTGGGACCAGCAGGAGGGGTGGAGGGGGGCGAGTCTGGAGGGGGAGCTCACAGGATGCCTGGGAATGTGCAGTTGGTGCTGCTCACAGCAGGGCAGACGGCCTGGCTTCTGTGTCCTGCAAGGAAACAAGGTGGCCCAGAGCTACCCTTATCTCTCCCCAGAATGTCACCAGCGCAGACTGCCCCTCAGGATGGGGCAGAAGAAGACCTAGAGCAGGGACAAGGGAATATTATACTTATTAAAATTAAAAGATGCTTGAAAGGAAAGTTTGACACACCTAGACAGTGTATTAAAAAGCAGAGATATCACTTTGCCGACACAGATCTGTGTAGTCAAAGCTACGGTTTTGCCAGCAGTCATGTACAGTTGTGAGAGCTGGACTGTAAAGAAGGCTGAATGCTGAAGAATTGATGCTTTTGAACTGTGGTGCTGGGAAAGACTCTTGAGAGTTCTTTGGACAGCAAGGAGATTAAACCAGTCAATCTTTTCTTAATTTTTAAATTTTTTCTTACAAACCAGTCAATCCTAAAGGAAATCAGTCCTGAATATTCATTGGAGGGACTGATGCTGAAGCTGAAGCTCCAATACTTTGGCCACGTGATGGGAAGAGCCAACTCACTGGAAAAGGCTGAAGGCAAAAGAAGAGCGCAGCAGAGGATGAGATCGTTAGACAGCATCACCCTCTCAGTGGACATGAATTTGAGAAAATTCAGGGAGATAGTGAAGGGCAGGGAAGCCTGGCATGCTAGTCTGTGCGGTTGCAAAGAATCAGACACGACTTAGTGACTGAACAGCAACCACATACTTATTAAAACAACTCCCCTGAAAGTAGGTCATGAAAGAGTATTTCTAACTGATGTGATTTTTTGCCTCTATTATAGAAACACAAATTTGTTTCTCCTATTTTAAGGCAAGCATGATCTTGTTAAGTTTTGCTAATGTGCATTATAATTTTAGGAGCATCTCACTAGTGAATACTTTTGGGAGATGCGGACAGAGTTAGCCAGTGGCACCTTCGGAAGAGGCTCTGTGCATGTCAATTATGTCTCTGTAAAACTAAAACAATACAAGAATCCTCCAAGTTTTCCTGAGGCTACTTGCCCATCCCCAGGTCTCAGAGCTCTTTGTACGTGTTCTTGGGTAGCAGGACATGACTGCTGCAACATTACTGAGCTGGCTCGTGAATGGAGGCAAACCTTAGTTTTCACAGCTCAGTCTTGGGAAGGGAAGAGAGATGATGATTTAAAAACTGGGTGGTGTCTGGTTTAAGGTTCAGAAATCCTCCTTTTTGAAGCATGGCATTCCCTTGTGGAAGCTGTTGGTACTGGTGTGTGTGTGTGTGTGTGTGTGTGTGTGTCTACACATTTTGTTTTGTTTGACATTATGACATTTCCTCTGTTTACACTGCAAGAAAAGCAGAAATCAGCAAGATCAGATACCATTTCTCTTCTTCAAGTGTTAGCTAGGTCTGATTCCTTCCCTGAGGCCATGTCCTTTTTCCTCGCTTGGAGGAAACGCCTCAGATCAAATGTCCCTTGGTTGATGGAAGATATGAATGGAATGTGGACAAGAACAGGAGTCTCGGTTCGAATGCACTGACTCATTTGCATAACCACTGTCAATTAAACCTTAAAATATTTCCCAGATGCTCTTATGTGGTCATATTACAAGAGAGCAAATTAAAATTGCCCCAAGGTCAGCATCCTAAGCAAAAGCAACTGATCTGAGAAATACGAAGTAACACATACTGGAAACAGGTACCACATGAGGGTTTCGGAGCGGCCTGGAGCACACGCAGGCTGATGGGTGATTAGAAGGGAAATTGCCTGAGGGGAGCTTGAGGGCTATTAGGTTGCAGTTCAAGTTCATCAAACTTAAACACCTGGTTTGATAAAGTTGTGTGGTTTCTTAAGCCTTGATATTTGCTCCAAGCAAGTGTTTCTGCACAATTTGGGTCATGTTTTTCTTATGGTTGCCTGACCCATCAGCGCCCTGTGAGCTGTGGTGCCCACTTATCGTGGTGGGGACCTAAATGTGGGCCCTGAGACTCCACAGTGAGGACCCTGAACAGAAGACCATTAAAAAGATCTGATGGCTGCCAGGGGTTACAGGCAGGGAGAACACACAGGCAGAACAGAGAGGATTTGGGGCATGAAACCGCTGTGTGATGCTGTGATGATGCGTAAGTGCCATTATATGCTTTTCTGAACCCCCAAAATATATAACACCAAGAGGGAAGCTTATTTAAACTATGGACTTGAGCTGATCACTATGTATCAATGTAGGTTCATCAGTCATAACACATGTGCCCCTCTGGTGAGGTGCTGACCGTGGGGGAGGCTATGCGTGAGCTGGGGTGTATAGATGGGAAATCTGTGGACATTTCTCTCAGTTTTGCTGTGAACTGCTCTAAAAACATGGGAATCTTTTGTAAACAGTCCTGAACTCCTAGGGTTTTCAGCTTTGGCTGCTGGGGGACCACGAAGTTGGCATGTCCTTGAGCTGCCACAAGGCCTCGGCGCCGCTGCTAAAAGGCCCTAATCTGGATGTTTGAGCAGTCAGTGTTCTATTATTGCCAGTTCTTGTCTTTCTCATGAGTCTCCAGACAATCTGAATCCCCATCAGGGATCCATTTATTATACACAGTCTTCTTTTCTTGTTCTGGTCCATGCCAACCTTTCTATCTTGGCTTACATTATCCCAGCAACCTAAACATTAAACTTGCCCTTCTGCCTACTCAGAGTATTTTCTGTTTCCAGAATGTTCCAGGTTTTCAATAACTTCTGCGATTTTGTCCTCAGAAGGGTCCCTCTTAACACTCTTCAAAGGATCCTTTCCCCACATCCCGCCTCCAGCCACTCTATACAACATTAAACTATTTTATGGTCTTTAGATAATCTATCTCCTTCAAATGTATGATGCTATCTTCTTATTTACTGTCTTCCCTCTTCCCCCTTTTAAATGTAAATTCTTCCAGAGGAAGGATTTTTGTCTATGTTTCTGCTACATTCTGGTATCTAGACTAGTCCTTGGCACAAAGCATTTGTTGACTGGCTGGATACATAAATAGATAGATGAATGAATGGCATCAAGGGAAGTATATGCTGGGCTCCAAATGACTGCCTTGTCAAGACTTTTCATTTAAAATATAGAATTATTAATAAACACATTGTAACATGCTGCATTGATCGCTGAGGAAGGCTTTCTTATCTCTCCTTGCTATTCTTTGGAACTCTGCAATCAGATACTTATATCTTTCCTTTTCTCCTTTGCTTTTCGCTTTTCTTCTTTTCACAGCTATTTGTAAGGCCTCCCCAGACAGCCATTTTGCTTTTCTTGCTTTTCTTTTCCATGGGGATGCTCCTGATTCCTGTCTCCTGTACAATGTCACAAGCCTCTGTCCATAGTTCATCAGGCACTCTATCCATCAGATCTAGTCCCTTAAATCTATTTCTCACTTCCACTGTATAATCATAGGGGATTTGATTTAGGTCATACCTGAATGGTCTAATGGTTTTCCCTACTTTCTTCAATTTAAGTCTGAATTTGGCAATAAGGAGTTCATGATCTGAGCCACAGTCAGCTCCCAGTCTTGTTTTTGCTGACTCTATAGAGCTTCTCCATCTTTGGCTGCAAAGAATAGAATCAATCTGATTTTGGTGTTGACCATCTGGTGACGTCCATGTGTAGAGTCTTTTCTTGTGTTGTTGGAAGAGGGTGTTTGCTATGACCAGTGTGTCCTCTTGGTAAAACTCTATTAGCCTTTGACCTACTTCATTCTGTATTCCAAGGCCAAATTTGCCTGTTACTCCAGGTATTTCTTGACTAAATCACTGCAGATGGTGATTGCAGTCATGAAATTAAAAGATGCTTGCTCCTTGGAAGAAAAGTTATGACCAACCTAGATAGCATATTAAAAAGCAGAGATATTACTTTGCCAACAAAGGTCCGTCTAGTCAAGGCTATGGTTTTTCCAGTGGTCATGTATGGATGTGAGAGTTGGACTGTGAAGAAAGCTGAACACTGAAAAATTGATGCTTTTGAACTGTGGTTTGGAGAAGACTCTTGTGAGTCCCTTGGACTGCAAGGAGATCCAACCAGTCCATCCTAAAAGAGACCAGTCCTGAGTGTTCATCGGAAGGACTGATGCTGAGGCTGAAACTCCAATACTTTGGCCACCTGATGTGAAGAGTTGACTCACTGGAAAATACTCTGACGCTGGGAGGGATTGGGGATAGGAAGAGAAGGGGACGACCGAGGATGAGATGGCTGGATGGCATCACGGACTCAGTGCACATGAGTCTGGGTGAACTCCGGGAGTTGGTGATGGACAGGGAGGCCTGGCGTGCTGCGATTCATGGGGTCGCAGAGAGTCGGACACGACTGAGCGCCTGAACTGACTGAACTGAACATCATGTTGAGTTTTAAAAACCGCGTGGCCTCTGGTCAGATACAGTTGTAGTTTGGACTGTGCCGCTGTAGCTTTACAGCCTTCAGTGCCTGTTCGCTCATCAGCTCTGTCTGCCGTCTGTCAATGCCTACCTATATCCATCCGTCTATCTTCACATCCATACGGTATATATGCGCCTCTGTGATTTGCTCTTTGACATGATATGCTTTCATATAAAATATAGTTGTGCAATCTATAAGAAAGTTGAGGATTACACAGACTTACAGCCATGAGCCCTAAACTTAAGAATCTCCGAACCAACAAAATCTCCCATGGACTAATTACCATAGAAACAACAGCATGGCTCTGGGCCCAGCATGCCAGCCCCAGCAAGTCTTGTCCTGGCCATTCTGCAAGCAGTTGCCAGACTACGACACACTGGAAGCTTTGCACAACCGGTGTTTTCTCACAGTAGAATCTGCACTGCAAGAGTCTTAAGTATGCCCGAAATGTAGCCGACCCACTGCTAACAAACAAACAAACAAAAAAAGAAAAAAAAAAAAAGGAAGCTCAAAAATCTAACCAGTTGAGAAGAGCAATGATGTCATCACCTACATAATTTTAGTTCTCAGTGATTCTATTGCAAGTGTGAACTGGACATTGTGATACTACTCGTCAACAATAAGCAGAAGAACCCTGAGGACATTGTGCTAAGCTAAATAAGCCCGGTCACAAGAAATTAATAATACTGTGTGGCGTCAGTTACCTGGCGTCTCCAGCTTCACAGAGACAGAAGGTGGCATGGTGGCTTCTGGGGGCTGAGGGAGGAGTCGGTAGTTGCTGCTTCACGGGCGTGCACTTTCAGTTTTGCAAGATGAAACAAGTTTTGGAGACTGTATGCTCCAAAATGTAAATGTGCTTAACACTGCTGAACTGTATGCTTTCCAATGTATGAGATAGTAAATTTTATGTTATGTATGGTTTACCACCATGAAGAAAAAAGTTTTAATGAACACAAAGAGAATAACTGAAAGAGAAAGAAACATTCCTCGCATGTTATGCTTCTCTGTATTTTCACTTTCCCATAATTAGGGTTACCATTTATCCCAGGTTGCTTAGGACAGTCCTGGTTCAGTCGTGTCCTTGTGCAGTTAATCATTAACAGGTCTCCCTTTCACCCTTAAAAGTGTTGTGGGTGAAAATTAGTGTGCTTCTCTTGTCCAGTATGCCTTTGGTAGCAGAGGGCAGCCAGAGAACGGAAAACTAGAAAGCTAGCACCTCCCTTCACTAATTTACATCAGAAAGACCTCTGCGCCTCTACCTGTTATCACGCTGGACCCTACACTTGTGTTCAGGTGACTACCTTCCCAGATAGGCTGTAGGTGCCTCAAGGACAGGACGTAAGCCTAATTCACCCAGTGTCTCTTATCCCAGCCCAGTGCCGGGCACACATCGGGTTCCTAACAGATGCTTGCCGAACTGCAAGATGTCCTGGTTCTGGCTGAAGACAGCCGTGAGGAGCGCCGGCCTTCCTTAGTGCTGAGCCTCCAAATGAGCCTTCGTTGTGCGCTTGTTGGGGTGGTCCTGAAGGGTCTCCTTGGCTAGGTAGACAAGGGGAGGGCAAGAGCCTCAGCAGAAGCTTCTTTCTCTCACGCTTCCCACTTCCAAGTGCTTTGATAGGGTGCTTGTGCTTCCTGATCACGCCAGCTTGCTTTCTCTCTTTCTCTGAAAACAAAACAAAACAAAAACTAAGAAGCATCTTCACTTGTCCTGAAATAGCTGCTCACAGAAAGCCAGTGCATGCTCCACAGCGCCTGCACGTGCCCCCCTAACGCGAGCTGCTCATCTGTGAAGCCAGGCTCCGCAGCTCCGCAGTGGCTCAGCGAGCCGCGCTACTCTCAGCTCAGAGGCAAGCTTCGTAAAGCAGCTCTTGGTTTCTTCTTTCAAAGGCAGCACCGTCCTCAAGGTGCGTCTCAGGCAGCCACATCCCCGCCTCGAGTGCTGCGCGTTCGTCTCCAAGCATGGGATTGAGTTACACTCCTTGTTTGAGGTTTTTTTTTGACTCTTCTCTGATCTCTAATGATCCGTGGCCATTTAGGGACTCAGGAGCAGTGCCTCTCTCTTCCAAGTTGCTGACGGTCTCTGATTCCCGGAAAGAATACGGTTTCACCTGCTTCACGCCTTCTCTAGCTCCTTCTCCTCCTCCTCAGGAGACTGGATTTGAGGACCTATGACCCTACAGCAGTGGGAGGAGAGCTCTGGACCAGAGTGCTGCGTAAATGTTAATGAATCAGCAGCTTCAGACTGGAATGCCTTTTAGGGATTTAAGGCTTGTTTTCATAAAATAAGCCCAACATCTGGATGGCATTTGGCTTAAGAATCACCAAGAGCTTCCCACTTATCCCTTGATCAATCTTTCCCGGTGTGCATCATTTTTTATTAGTCTTTTCCAAACAACTTTGATTTCATTATCCTCTTTAGTGTATTTTTTTCTGTTTTATTACTCTCTATTCTTCTCTGATTATTTCCTTCCTTCTACAAATGTTCCCAACTTACTATGAGACTTAGTTCATTAAACTACAACTTTCTGGGACGCATTTTTTTCCTTTCTTGGTGATTGCCATATTCATTAGTGTCTTTATTTATTTTTGACACAGTACTATGGTCGTGTCTTGTGTGTAATTGGCTGATGACTTAAAGATGAGATAATTAACTCCTGGTCTCAAGAGGGTTCTATTTAAGGAAGAAGATAAGAAAGTACATGTTAAGTGCCAAATTAATATCACCGTAGAACCACCCAGAAGATTTCAGAGTAATGCTTATCGGTGACAGTTGTGAGGAGGGGACCAAACTCAGACCCTGCAGGACAGGGTGGACATGGAGTAGCTCAGAGGAAGCCCACAGGTACTGTTTCATGATTTAGGGAAAGGCCACTCCCAAGGCACAGAGGCTTTGAGGTAAAAGGCCAGAGAAAGGAGCCAGGAGATGGTCCATAGGACCAGGGCATACTGACTCCCTGGAGCATTGTCTGTGCAGCAAGGCAGCCTGGGATTGTCTCAGCAGCAACACTGTGATCGTCTAAGAGGACTCAGATGCTCCTGAGAGGCAGGAGAAGCAGGGGGCTGCAGGAGGGAGGAATGGCTGGCAATGGCACAATGAAAGAACTTTCCACCTGAGACCCCAGGTGCGGGGGGAGCTGGGGGGAGCAGGCATCACGTGTGAAGCTCCTCCAAATCCATCAAAGAGAGGCCCATGTATCAAAGAGCACGTTGTCAACAAAGCCACGAGCCCCACTTTGGACGGGACGGAGGTGGGGCTCTGCCAGAGCTGTGGGCTCAAGCCGGGCTGCGCTATTGCCTCCCGACAGCCAGTGCTTGTTCCGGCAGCTGCCACCTCCTTCCGGGGTCTTTGGCAGTAGCAGACAGGTATAACTGGGGCCTGTGTGGGTGGGCTTGGACTTCCTCCTCCCAGGTGCTTCTGATCCTGGCACTACCCTAAGCAGGCGGGTATGGTCCCCACGAAAGCAGATCCCAGGAGGAAAGCTCAAGGGCCACATCACTACGCTCAGCCTCCCCTTCCAAGAGAGGCTTCTCACATGCCAGGCGTGGGAGGGGACACACAGGGCAGGGTCCTCTTCCTCGGGTTTCAGGGCACCACCACCCTGCAGCCTCAGAACAGACCTTTGCGGCAGCACATTTAAAACGCTGAGCCCAGCAGGGGCTCGACCTGGGCAGGTGCACGCCACTGCGGAGAGCACAGTGCCCTCTTGCTGATGGGGGCTGGCCAGGCTGTGACGCCGAGAAAAGAGAGCCTTTGCCTAGTGAGTGCTTAGGAGCGGCCCACCCCGCGCCCACCCTCGCACCGCCCGCCTCCAGCCCTCACGCAGGCTAGGCAGAGAGCTTCCACCACGCTTGAGAACTTCCAGAAGATTTCTAGTCCCAAGGAGATGATGTAGCTGTTTCCAGAAGGTAAATGCTCAGGAAACTCACCCACAGAAAAGGCAGCTGCCTGACCCCCCCACAGACACCACATCTGATCTCTAATTCCCTGCCCACAAGCCCCGAGGTTTTCCCACACGTCGCTGCCTCCTCCAGGCTTCACTCCGTTCCCCGGAGCTCATCTCCACCAAAATCGGCATTCCTCTCAAGCCGGCACAGGCACTTTGCCAGAAATGCAGTCGCTAATCCCTTCATTCACCTGCTCTCAAAGGACATACTCCGTTTGCACTGAGCACCACAGAGGGAACTACCATCCGAAACGATCGACTCATCTACCTCATACATTAAGCTGACCCCATGAGCCTTCGAGGACCCTGTCCCTCCCTCTGTTCAGCAGCAGATCCACCCCAGCCAGGGGCCAAGCTTGTGGACCTTTGTCTCAGGGATTCTCTCCAGGGCCCCATCTCTGCTTATGAAGTGCTATGCAGCCTTGGATCATTTTAGCCTCCAAGACTATCTTTCAGGTAAAATGGTCATGTCTCCTAGTAAGTGCCTGGGATTTAAGGTGCTTTTGAAGGCCTTCCTGATTTGGGGTGCTAGAGAGTCATCAGAGGTAGGTTGACATGTTCCACTGTTTATATTATATAGGCTGCTCCTCATTATTACTGAGTTCTGTTTGACTATTGTAATACTTACTTGGCCTTAGAAATTAAATCTGCTTAGTCCTCTTGGCAAGTACTGCTAGTAAGAGCCTGCAGGTCCGTAGCCAGCACACATTGCGCCTATCGGCTTTTATGATCGAAATGTGGTTTGAGGGGGGTCTGAACAAGGCAGGCTGTGCAGCCTGGAGAAAGCTGTCAGCCAGCAGGCATGTCTGTGTTGAACCATGAGCTTGGGCTCGTGGAGATCTTCTCTGACAACCAATCTTAAACTGCCCCTTCACCTCGCCCACTGTAGGTCATGTCACCTACTTTCTTTAGAGAAATTATCATGAACTGAAATTGTTTTATTTGCCCACGAGTTTGCAGTCTCTCTCAATTACAAGGTGGGCTACGAAGGTGAGTCACCGGAGCAACCGGGTAACAGTGGGCCTGGGCAGACAGGACTCGATGCACCTTTATCGAAACGAATAGGCACAGCTTTACCCTCAGTGTCTTCATTTGTCACTTTGGACCCAGGCTGTTGTTCTCAAGGGGCGCCTGCACATTTTTGAAACGTAGTGCTGTGAAGTGGAGAGGTGAGCTCATTCTAGAGTCAGCCTCAGATGGATTTTAAGATGGCTTCTGATCCCTGGGAGAAAATTTCCCTCTTCAAAATAACGCTGAGTGAATAAAACTCTTCTCAGCTGAGGGTTCTAGGTACAAAGCCTTCCCTGTTTTGGTGTAGTTTAGAAGTTACAGATGTCTATTTGTTGCCAAATGTGCCTTGGTACATTATCACTCTGAAAGAGGTAGGCAGACCCACACACAGTGCTGGCATCCTGCGGAGCCGTGGGCCACCAGAACCGGGGAGGCCAGCTGGCCCGCCTCCATCCTCGTCACTCTTGTGACCTGGGGGACACTATCTAAGCTCTCTAGGAATGAACCTCTCATCTGAAAATCTGAGGAGTATTAGCCCTACTTCATTAGGTCGCTTAAATGGCGGAGTGAGGCAGGCCACGCAGAACGCACAGCGCGCAGTGAGCACTCAGCAGGGACCGGCTCTCTCTCTTTCTGCTCCTTCTCCTTCCCCTTTCTCTCTGCTTTTTCTCCTCCCTCCTTTTTCTTCCATCCTCCTGTTCCTCCCCCTTCTTAATGATAGTCCAAATAGTGAATATACATCCTCCCACAATATAGGAAAGCCCCAGCGTATGAGCCAAGAAGGGGTGTGCACAGGAGATAGATCAATTTTTCTACTAGCTCATCTGTTTGGGCTGCCTGGTACTCAGGCCAGGCTTCCTCCCTAAAACGTGGGCACCAGGACTAAAGCGTCTGCTGTGTGCGGAGTCGCTTCAGCTGTGTCCAGCTCTTTGCAACCCCATGGACTATAGTCCACCAGACTCCTCTGTCCATGAGATTCTCCAGGCAAGAACACTGGAGTGGGTTGCCATGCCCTCCTCCAGGGAGCTTTCTGATGCAAGGGTCAGTATCTATTCAGAGCAGAAAAGACAACAGCATCCCCGCTTGCCCATGACCTACACTAGTTTTCCTGTAGAGTAACCCCAAACAGCATGCATGGGGGCATGTCTCAAGATCACTGGTTGACTCACACTGAGCCTCTTGAAACCCTATGTAATAATATGAATTATCCTAAAATACAGAATAGAGATCAGGGCTGCAGAGGCCATGCTGTGCTAGCAAACCGCCTCCGCGACAAGGGGAAGGTCAAAAGCAGCTCCGATGGCAAACATTTGCCTGGCTTGTGCTCTTACCTCAAGTCTTGCTTTGTTTATCTGGAGATCACGGAGCCTTTCAAGTTCCCATTTGACAAGCGGCTGGAGGCCTGGACGGGCGACCACACAGCTTGGCAGATGTTAGGAAACTGGTCTGAGACACATTAGTTAGAGTGTCTGAGTAGATTCCCCAGAGCCAGGGTCTGGGAGGGAAGCAGGCAAACTGCTCTTGAGACAGTTTGCCTTCTCTGCACAGTCCCCAGTGCACAGCCCGTCATTGCCCGCTGTGGTTCCCTTCTCCGTGTGAAGCTCATGTCACTGACCACCTGCAGGACAGCAAGGCCTAGAACTATTCCACTGGTAAGCGGGCACAGTTTTACAGTCAGCATCAATATTTTGTTCTGAAAATGCTGTATTGCTATATTTGTTCTGAACGATATTTTGCGATATTTCTGGCTGGGATGAGAATGTAGCACTGACCGCATTCGCTGTGTGTTTTGATTCAAGATCTGAGTGTCACCTCTGTACTGTAGGGGAGGACGCCCGTAGCCTGTAGAACTACCGTAAATCTGAAAAGCACCACAGTTTTGTCTGGTGGAGGTGAGATCTCACGACAGTTTAACTCTTCACAGGGCACCTTTCTAGGGAATATGGGGAGTATGAAGAGAAGGGGGGAAGGGAAAGGCGTTAGTTTCTCAGTCGTGTCTGACTCTTTGCTACCCCGCAGAATGCAGCCCACCAGGCTCCTCTGTCCATGGAAGTGTCCAGGCAAGAATACTGAAGTGGGTTGCCATTTCCTTCTCCAGGGGATCTTCCCGACGCAGGGACTGAACCCGGGTCTCAATCCTGCCTGCATTGCAGGCAGAGTCTTTACCATTAGAGCCGCCACAATCTGACTCTCCACAGAGAGGTGTTTCTAAGGAATACGGGGAATACGAAGAGAAGGAGGGGAGGGAAGCTAGCAGTTGGCCATGCCCAACGTGAAGCTCAGCTGCTTTGTTTGTGATTTGGAGATAGTGGCGTAAGGCGATGGCACCCACCCCAGTGCTCTCGCCTGGAGAATCCCGTGGACGGAGGAGCCTGCTGGGCTGCAGTCCATGGCGCGCTGTGAGTCGGGCACGACTGAGCGACTTCACTTTCCCTTTTCACTTTCATGCATTGGAGAAGGAAATGGCAACCCAGTCCAGCGTTCTTGCCTGGAGAACCCCAGGGACAGGGGAGCCTGGTGAGCTGCCATCTATGGGGTCGCACAGAGTTGGACACGACTGAAGCGACTTAGCAGCAGCAGCAGCAACAAGATAGATGAGACAGAAAGGATTCTAAGTGTTGAAGTAGCTGATTTCTCTATACAGCACCTAGCCTGTCGTGGATAACCCCAGCCCTTTGCCCTAAAAGAGCCCTCTATGCTGAGCTTACCAGCCCAGCAGAACCCAGGACTACCCGCGAAGAGAAGAACAGTGAGTCACACTTGTGGGCAAGAGTAGCCCCGAGGGAGCAGGGGCCTGGGTGGAGCGCCCTCCGGCCATGTGTCTGCGGGTGGTGGCGGGCCTCCGGCTGGGATGACAGAGCCCGGCCCCTGCTTGACGGCAGGTATTGTACATGACAAAGCAGAGTCAAAGCCAAGTGAAATCAGATTGGACTTAGACCAGCCCAAACCCTGATCCTGGAAGAAGAGCTGCTCCTAGTCTTCCCTGTGCCGCATGCACACAGAGACACTCTGTGGGTCTCAAGGCTCTCCAGCCAGGACAAAGTAGAGTGAGGCCCCCCAGGAGTGAGGACGCTCCTCCAGCAGCTGCTGGAGCAATGAGTGACAGGCCTGCAGCAGCCGCAGTTACAGCTTGGAATTAACTCTCTTTTCTTTTTTTTTTAAACCCATTTAAATCTGTGTAGGGGTGACCATCATGGAAGTCAAATAAATCATCACTGGCTAATATTGCTCATTAAATCCTTCGCGCTTATTTCTGTGTTTTTATGTGTCTTTATACTACCGTTCAGAAAAATGAGACTGAGGCCGTTAGGCTGTCAAAATAAATTTGGTTCAGTTTGTAATGTGCTCAGAAATCTTTTGGACTTTAATATTTTCTAATTTTAATCAGAACTTGCCACAAAGCAAATGAAGTCTGGGCACTTGTGTCTTTTGTGATGAAAATGCTATGACTGGCATGTAATCGTATTTAGCATCATTTCTTCCCTCTTTTCAATCAATGTTCACCCTTAGATGAGCCCCAGCCAGGTATGACTGTGTAGTATTTTAGACACTTAAGATTTTATTAATAGATGTGTTTTTGCTGAAAATGTCCTGATCATTTTGACTTACTCCCCCTTCTACCACATGTTCCTTATTATCATTCTTGTAAATAAATTACACACAGAAATAGCAGGAATTTTGTTTTTCTTTATTCACACCTTTGACTTCCCTGATGGCTCAGAGGGCAAGGAGTCTGCCTGCAATGCGGGAGACCCGGGTTTGATCCCTGGGTTGGGAAGGTCCCCTGGAGAAGGAAATGGCAACCCACTGCAGTGTTCTTGCCTGGAAATTCCCATGGACGGAGGACCCTGGCAGGCTATAGTTCATGGGCTTGCAGAGTTGGACACGACTGAGCGACTTCACTTCTTCACTTTGTTTCCAGACCTCCAGGAAAGGAATATGTTCCAGGGAAGCATATATTGCATTTAGGTGCTAGGTATTGTCAGAAACACTTGTAGGTATTAAACTCTTCGAATTTTCATAACATTGAAGTAGGTACTTTCATCTTTCCAATTTTACAGATGATAAAACAGACAATGAAGTTAAGTAACTTGTCCAAGTGTGCAAATTCTGAATGACTGTGACAAGCCCCAGGACCAGGGTCAAGTTCCCGCACACTTGCACCATTGCAGATCAGGGAAATTTTTAGCCACTATTTCTTCAAATATTTTTTCTGGCCCTTTTTCTCTTACTGGGACCCCCATAATGGAAATGTTATTATGCTTGATGTTGTTCCAAAAGTTCCTCACGGCATCTCCACTCTTAGTCTTCTTTCATTTGCTGCTGTCTGGGAGAATCCCAGGGACAGGGGAGCCTGGTGGGCTGCCATCTGTGGGGTCGCACAGAGTCGGACACGACTGAAGCGACTCAGCAGCAGCAGCAGGGTGAGTTCTGTTGTTCAGTCTTCCAGCTCGCTGATTAATTCTGCTGCCTCATCCAGCCTGCTGTTGAACCCCTCTAGTGTATTTCGCATTTCAGTTATAACTTCTTTTGGGTACTCTAAAAAATATTTTCCATTATTCTCTTGTGTTCAGTGAGTATCTGCAACCATTACTTTGAACTCTTTATCAGACAGATTCTTTTTTAAATTTTTTTTAATATAAATTTATTTATTTTAATTGGAGGCTAATTACTTTACAATATTGTATTGATTTTGCCATACATTGACATGAATCCACCACAGGTGTACATGTGTTCCCCATCCTGAACCCCCTCCCTCTTCCCTCCCCATCCCATCCCTCTGGGTCATCTCAGTGCACCAGCCCCGAGCACCCTGTCTCATGCATTGAACCTGGACTGGCGATCTGTTTCACATATGATAATATATACGTTTCAATGCCATTCTCCCACAGGCAGATTCATATCTTTGTTTCATTTGTTTTTTTAAGTTTTGTCTTGTCATATCTATTGGAACATAATTTTCTGTTCCTCATTTTGCCTAATTCTCTGTATTTTTTTCTTATATATTAGGTAAATCAGCTCTCTCTCCCAATCTTGAAAGTGTTATCATTTTAGGAGATGAGCAGCAGCAACAAGATAGATGAGACAGAAAGGATTCTAAGTGTTGAAGTAGCTGATTTCTCTATACAGCACCTAGCCTGTCGTGGATAACCCCAGCCCTTTGCCCTAAAAGAGCCCTCTATGCTGAGCTTACCAGCCCAGCAGAACCCAGGACTACCCGCGAAGAGAAGAACAGTGAGTCACACTTGTGGGCAAGAGTAGCCCCGAGGGAGCAGGGGCCTGGGTGGAGCGCCCTCCGGCCATGTGTCTGCGGGTGGTGGCGGGCCTCCGGCTGGGATGACAGAGCCCGGCCCCTGCTTGACGGCAGGTATTGTACATGACAAAGCAGAGTCAAAGCCAAGTGAAATCAGATTGGACTTAGACCAGCCCAAACCCTGATCCTGGAAGAAGAGCTGCTCCTAGTCTTCCCTGTGCCGCATGCACACAGAGACACTCTGTGGGTCTCAAGGCTCTCCAGCCAGGACAAAGTAGAGTGAGGCCCCCCAGGAGTGAGGACGCTCCTCCAGCAGCTGCTGGAGCAATGAGTGACAGGCCTGCAGCAGCCGCAGTTACAGCTTGGAATTAACTCTCTTTTCTTTTTTTTTTAAACCCATTTAAATCTGTGTAGGGGTGACCATCATGGAAGTCAAATAAATCATCACTGGCTAATATTGCTCATTAAATCCTTCGCGCTTATTTCTGTGTTTTTATGTGTCTTTATACTACCGTTCAGAAAAATGAGACTGAGGCCGTTAGGCTGTCAAAATAAATTTGGTTCAGTTTGTAATGTGCTCAGAAATCTTTTGGACTTTAATATTTTCTAATTTTAATCAGAACTTGCCACAAAGCAAATGAAGTCTGGGCACTTGTGTCTTTTGTGATGAAAATGCTATGACTGGCATGTAATCGTATTTAGCATCATTTCTTCCCTCTTTTCAATCAATGTTCACCCTTAGATGAGCCCCAGCCAGGTATGACTGTGTAGTATTTTAGACACTTAAGATTTTATTAATAGATGTGTTTTTGCTGAAAATGTCCTGATCATTTTGACTTACTCCCCCTTCTACCACATGTTCCTTATTATCATTCTTGTAAATAAATTACACACAGAAATAGCAGGAATTTTGTTTTTCTTTATTCACACCTTTGACTTCCCTGATGGCTCAGAGGGCAAGGAGTCTGCCTGCAATGCGGGAGACCCGGGTTTGATCCCTGGGTTGGGAAGGTCCCCTGGAGAAGGAAATGGCAACCCACTGCAGTGTTCTTGCCTGGAAATTCCCATGGACGGAGGACCCTGGCAGGCTATAGTTCATGGGCTTGCAGAGTTGGACACGACTGAGCGACTTCACTTCTTCACTTTGTTTCCAGACCTCCAGGAAAGGAATATGTTCCAGGGAAGCATATATTGCATTTAGGTGCTAGGTATTGTCAGAAACACTTGTAGGTATTAAACTCTTCGAATTTTCATAACATTGAAGTAGGTACTTTCATCTTTCCAATTTTACAGATGATAAAACAGACAATGAAGTTAAGTAACTTGTCCAAGTGTGCAAATTCTGAATGACTGTGACAAGCCCCAGGACCAGGGTCAAGTTCCCGCACACTTGCACCATTGCAGATCAGGGAAATTTTTAGCCACTATTTCTTCAAATATTTTTTCTGGCCCTTTTTCTCTTACTGGGACCCCCATAATGGAAATGTTATTATGCTTGATGTTGTTCCAAAAGTTCCTCACGGCATCTCCACTCTTAGTCTTCTTTCATTTGCTGCTGTCTGGGAGAATCCCAGGGACAGGGGAGCCTGGTGGGCTGCCATCTGTGGGGTCGCACAGAGTCGGACACGACTGAAGCGACTCAGCAGCAGCAGCAGGGTGAGTTCTGTTGTTCAGTCTTCCAGCTCGCTGATTAATTCTGCTGCCTCATCCAGCCTGCTGTTGAACCCCTCTAGTGTATTTCGCATTTCAGTTATAACTTCTTTTGGGTACTCTAAAAAATATTTTCCATTATTCTCTTGTGTTCAGTGAGTATCTGCAACCATTACTTTGAACTCTTTATCAGACAGATTCTTTTTTAAATTTTTTTTAATATAAATTTATTTATTTTAATTGGAGGCTAATTACTTTACAATATTGTATTGATTTTGCCATACATTGACATGAATCCACCACAGGTGTACATGTGTTCCCCATCCTGAACCCCCTCCCTCTTCCCTCCCCATCCCATCCCTCTGGGTCATCTCAGTGCACCAGCCCCGAGCACCCTGTCTCATGCATTGAACCTGGACTGGCGATCTGTTTCACATATGATAATATATACGTTTCAATGCCATTCTCCCACAGGCAGATTCATATCTTTGTTTCATTTGTTTTTTTAAGTTTTGTCTTGTCATATCTATTGGAACATAATTTTCTGTTCCTCATTTTGCCTAATTCTCTGTATTTTTTTCTTATATATTAGGTAAATCAGCTCTCTCTCCCAATCTTGAAAGTGTTATCATTTTAGGAGATGTTCTGTGCAGCTCAGAGGCACTATCCCACCTGGGTACCAAGTCAGGCACTCCCGTGTGGGCTGCGTGGACTCTCCTGCTGTGGCGAGGCTGTGGCTTTTGGCTACAGCATGCTGGTGGCTGGGGTTATCTCTCTGCCACTGGTGAGTCACGCCCAGCCAAGTTGCAAGGACAAGCCGCGCTCTCAGCAGTACATACCTTCTGACACTAATAAGTTAGAAAGGAATTTAAAAAATGGCACCTGCCAGCAGGGCATTAGCAAAGTAATGACTCTCACCGGTGTCTCAGTCCCCAGAGGGAATCCCCAGTTTTTCCTGCCTGCACTGCCGCTGTTTCAAGATTAGTCAGGGGGCTCCCTTCACCTACGGCCCGGTCCTTTTTATCCCGGTGTTTCTGCGCTGGGTTTCAGGTTGGTGAGTTGGTATGTGCGTCCTCTAAGAGTGGCCATGCCTGGTGATTTTTTCCCTCCGACTCCTTTCAAGGTTTTTTCTTTATCCTTGGCTTTTTATGGTTTGCAAATGATATCCCTTGGGGAAGATTTGTTTGCTCATCTGCTGGCTTGTTTCCTTCATCGCTTATCCTCTTGGTGTTTTATGAGGTTCCTGAAGCTGTGGCTTGGTGTCTGGCATTAATCTGGGGGAAATCCCATGCTTGTCTCCAGCATGCTCTCTCCTCCTCCGCCTCCTCTCCTCTGGTGTCCCCGTCACGCGTATGCTGCGCCTTTTGCAGTTGCTGTGCCACCCTTGGATATGCTATTCTGTGTTACTTTAGCTTGTATTCTCTTTGCCTTTGGTTCGAAGGGTTCTACTGATATACCCTCTAGCACAGAGTTCTTTCTTCAGCCGTGTCTGGCCTGCTAATAATCCTGTCAAAGGCTCTCTTCACTTGGGTTTTGATTTTGATCGGTAGCATTTCAGTTTGGTTCTTTCTTGGGATTTCCAGCTCGCTGCCTGCATCTTGTCACTCTTGCTGGCTACCGAGCCATTAGATTCCTCGGCATATTAACCTTGGTTGCTTTAAATTTCTGATCTGATCATTCTAGCATCTCTGCCAAGTCTGGTTCTCATGCTGGGCAAGGGGAGGTCTCCTATAGTCCTGGCAATTAGGTCTTTGTGTTTAGTGAGCCTGTGCCTCCGTGAACTTCACAAGGCTTCTCAGTTTTATATCTTGGTTGAGATAGGATGACTGGAGTGGGCTGGAGTTGGGTATTCACCTTCTCCAGGCCAGTTAATTCTTGATAATACCCCAGCAGGTTAAGCTCTGGTTAACTAATCTCCCTGGAGGTGAAAGTGGAAGCCGCTCAGTCCTGTTCGACTCTTTGCAACTCCATGGACTATACAGTCCATGGACTATACAGTCCATGGACTTCTCCAGGCCAGAATTCTGGAGCGGGTAGTCTTCCCCTTCTCCAGGGGATCTTCCCAACCCAGGGGTCAGACCCAGGTCTCCTGCACTGCAGGCAGATTCTTTACCAGCTGAGGCATAAGAGAAGCCCAAGAATACTGGAGTGGGTAGCCTATCTCTTCTCCAGTGGGTCTTTCTGACCCAGGAATCGAGCCAGGGTCTCCTGCATTGCAGATGGATTCTTTACCAACTGAGCTATCAGGGAAGCTTCATTCCTGGAGGTGAGGCTTTATTAAAAAGAACAAAGTGCTCTGGTATATTCCAAAAATGGCTCATTTTCCCCTTTCTTCTGCCAGAAGCATGAGGAGATTTTTCTCTGATTTACGGTGGGAACTTGGTCAAGCTCCTGGAGGTAAATCTCACAGTGTCATGGGAGTTCTCCTATGTCTGGGTACTCCAGGAGTTTTTTTAGCTCGAAGGCTCGTCTGCACTGAGCCTGTAGCAATTCATCACCTACAGTTAGATTTTCCTAGCCCACCGCTGGTTCCCAAGGCCGTTGCCTCTTGCGAGCCTCGGCTTTTGTGTGCTGTGCCTCTCTGTCGGGCTGCTTGCCTCTCCAGCCCTAGGAGCAGTGATTTGCCCCGTGTCCTTCCCTCTTTTATGGATCAAGAAGAGTTGTTGATTTTTCAGTCTATTTAGCTTCCCCTCCCTTCCCATTATTGCTTTGGCAAATACTTTGAGGGAAACCCACCGAGTGTCGCGCTTACTCAGTGTGGTTTTCCTCTCTCAGGCATTTTTGCCCTTAATTCATAGCCATGCTGGTATCTATTCAACGTTCTCAAGAACTGTTTATTTTGCATTATATCTGGATTTTAAAATTTTTCTTGGCAGAAGTGTTGGTCTACTTCAAGCTACTCTATTTTGGTCAGACCTAGAAACCCCTTCACATTTTTACTTTATGAGAGACAGGCTAACACATAGCCACAGCTCTAGAAATAGGGAGGTCTGTGACCCATTTTTGGCTCTGTTACTCACTGATTTTGAGAACTTGAACCTATTTCTTAACCTCTTAGTGACCAAATTTATAAAGTCATATTTTTTTTAATGGATCTTACTTTTTAATGGAGAAAAATAATTAATAAGAATAAAATATAATTAATGATGGTATGAAAAATTATAATTATATATCATTACCATATAGATATTATTTAATGATATGGGACTAGATAGCATCTTTTATGGAAACAGGATAAAGAAGCAAAGATCTTCTAAAATAAAGTTCTGAGTAATTACATCAACATTTTAAAACTGGGTAGAGAAAGAAATTTGAGAATAAATAGTAGGTGAAAAGTTGTGCATATGTCTCATCACAAAAGATGGGCGAGGAGAATGTTGCGAGCATAAAGAGGGAGACAGCACCATTGAATGCTGCTACGGTATAGAAGAGGACGGGGGCGGGTGCTGATCACTGGATCTGATATGTGAAAATCGTTGGAAACCTTAACAAGAGCTATTTCAATAGACTTTTGTAGACAAAACCAGAGAGAGATGAGCTGAAAAATAAAGCAGAGGTTTAAACAAGATGGACAGCCTGTTTAGACAACTTTGTCAAGAAGTTTAGTTTGAAGAGCGGGCAGGCCGTGGAGTTAAGCTTATAAAATCTTGGTAGAGGGCTTTTTAAGATCCGCCCCTTTTCATCTCATGTAGAACTCAGCCTTGGTACTGGTTTGTCTCTCCCTCATCTTCTCAACAAGCCCTTGTATTTTTTGCCCATTCACAAGGCTTTTCTTTCTCCTTTCCTTTGCTTTGTGGTGCAAGCAGTAGTTAGCCTTTGTTTCTAACTGAGGGTGAGTTCTCTTTCATATTTTTAATTACTGTTTCAGATTATGATTACATTAGATAAATTAATTGGTAGTTAGTACCTTGAATTTATTTAAACTTTTCAAAATAGCACAATCGTTTGTCCTATAACAGTAACTATTAAATTGCAGAGTTCCTGTAGCAGGTTTAAAAGATAGATTGCGGCAAAGTATAGGGTAGAGTAGAAAATTCACAGGATTCTGAGCCAGAAAACCTTGAGTTCATGTCCAACCGCTGTATGTCAGCTTCAGCAATTGATTATTCTTAATTTTATAGATTTTATATATAGAGAGATATACAGATTTTTCCATATAGAGAGATTATAAACAAACTATCTCTCCTTATATGTAAAATATATGATTCCAACATGTCTATAGTCACTCACTCTCCAGTTATGTGTCTGTGAGCTGTTCTGACAGTTGATGGCTGGTAAGCTCAGTGTCCAGAGGAAAAACAGATGCGTGCTCCGCTGTCACCATGCCCTGAGGCACATCCAGCCCTGTAGGCAGCCCATGGACACCTTCATTAAAATTAGATCAAGGCGTCCTTTGCCACTGCTGTGATTTTTTTTTTTTGCTATTGAGTTGTATCAGTTCTTTATATATTTTGGATATTCACCCCTTATCACATCTATGATTTGCGAATATTTCTCCCTTTCTGTAAGTTGCCTTTTCATTTCATTGATTGTCTCCTTTGCTGTGCAGAAGCCTTTCAGCTCCGTGTAGCCTCATCTGTCTATGTATTTGTTTTCTTGTGCTTTAGGTGTCATATCAAAAAAATCATTGCTAAAACCCTTGTCAAGGAGTTTTTCCCTTATGTTTTTTTCTGGGAGTTTTATGGTTTCAGGCCTGACATTTAAGTTTTTAATTCATTTCAAGTTAATCTTTATGAGAAGATATTTTCCAAAGAAGATATTCAAATGGCCGAAAGGTACATGAAAAGGTGCTTGGCATTACTGATTTTCAAGAAAAAACAAGTCTAAACCATAATAAGATATCACCTCACATCTGTTAGAAGGGTTTTTATCAAAAAGATAAGAAATAAATACTAGTGAGGATATGGAGAAAAGGGAATCCTTGTGCACTGTTGGTGGAATGTAAATTGGTGCAGCCCCTACGGAAAGCAGTATGGAGGCTCCTCAAAAGATTGAAGATAGAGCCACCATCGGCTCAGTTCAGCTCAGTCCAGACGCTCAGTCGTGTCCGACTCTTTGTGACCCCATGAATCGCAGCACGCCAGGCCTCCCTGTCCATCACCATCTCCCGGAGTTCGCTAAAACTCACGTCCACCGAGTCAGTGATGCCATCCAGCCATCTCATCCTCAGTCGTCCCCTTCTCCTCCTGCCCCCAACCCCTCCCAGCATCAGAGTCTTTTCCAATGAGTCAACTCTTTGCATGAGGTGGCCAAAGTACTGAAGTTTCAGCTTCAGCATCATTCCTTCCAAAGACATCCCAGGGCTGATCTCCTTCAGAATGGACTGGTTGGACCACCATATGATCCAGCAATTCCATTCTGGGTATATATATATCTGATGGAAATAAAATCACTGTGTCAAAGAGATGTCTGCAACCATGCGTTAGCTGCAGCATCATTCACAGTAGCCAAGGCGTGGAGGCAATGTGAGTACCCACTGACAGACGAACGGACGAAGCCGCAAAAAAGAAGGGGATCCTGCTGTTTGCAGCAGCACAGACGGGCCCTGAGGACATTGTGTGGAGTGAGATAAGTCAGACACAGACACAGACACCACATGATCTCACTTGTAGGTGGAATAAAAAAAAAAAGTTAAACTCATAGAACAGAGATCCGATTGGTGGTCACCAGAGGTGGGGGAAGTGGTGTGGGAGAATCAGATGAAGATGGTCAAAAGGCACAAGCGTTCAGTCATAAGATCAATAAATGCCGGAGACATAACTTAGAACACGATGGCTGCAGTTAGCACTGTTCCATGGTGTATCCGGGGCTTCCCTGGAGGCTCGGTGGTAAGGAATCTGCCTGCGGTGCAAGACATGCAGGTTTGAGTCTTGGGCTGGGAAGATCCCCTGGAGAAGGAAATGGCGACCCACTCTGATATTCTTGCCTGGGAAACCCCATGGACAGAGGCATCTGGCAGGCTGCAGTCCACGGGGCACAAAAGAGTCAGAGAGGACTTAGTGACTAAACAGCAGCAATGGTGTATTTGAAAGCTGCTGAGAGAATAGATCCCAATAGTTCTCATTACAAGGGAAAAAAAATATATATTTATATATGTATGTATATTTTTGTAAATCTATGAGATGATGGATATTAACTAAATTATTGTGGCAATCATTTTGCAATATATATGTCATTATGTTATACACATTAAATTCATATAAGACTGGGCGTCAATCATATCTCAATAAAACTGAGAGGAGGGGTGAGAAGTCGCCACCACCACCAAGATGCCCCTTGCTCCAGACACGAGCATCCGTGGAAGCCGCCGTCCACGGGAAAGCGTGTGTTACAATAGGCATCTACAAGACGCTCAACGTGAGCTCTGTTCTGTGCTCAGCCTCCACAGCCAGGTGTGGCGACGCCAGGAAAAGACGCGGAGTCAGAGGGGCTCATCCACACCCAGAAGGGCAGCAAGACTCTCCACTGGAGGCTGAGGGCCAGAGGCGGAGTGGGAGTGAGCCAAGGGCGCTTATGGGGAGGGAGGCCCCAGCAGCGGCCGCAGCAGGTGAGGAGAGGGCCAGGGCTCTGCCTGGGGCAACCCAACTGTTCCCTCATCTCAGCCACCACCGAGCACTCTTCACTCTCCCACACAAGGGCTTGAGGAGGTGAAGGTCAGTAAGCAGCCTCTCGATGTGAATATGGCCATGTGAAGACTCTTCATGACAGAGTCCACCGGGTTCAGGGCGCAGGTTCCAGTCCCTGGACCACTCGAGGAGAACGTCTCTAGAGCTGGGCCTGAAACTGGAAGGAGAGGTCTGTCTGTCTCCAAAATCGCCAAGGTGCCCTGCCCTCCCGTCTTTCAGGATGTGCGGGTTTCAAAAGTAAGCACACTGGACACTTCCAAGCTTTTAAAGCAATGCTAGCTGTTTCCTGCCCAGAGTGCTGACCGCCACCACCCTTCACCACACGCTCTCCATCCCTAAACACCTGGCTAGAATGACTCAGAGAACCCCCAGAGAGCTGTGCCCTGGAAACCCACAACCCCGGGTACCGCAGGAGCATCCCCCGGCAGTCAGAGGAAGACATCCCTCTCCCGTGGACAGGGGCTGGTGCTGGGGCACACGCAAGCCTGGAGGGGAGAGGGGAGCAGGCGCAGCGCCTCCTGGGTGCCGCTTTGCTCTCTGGCCGCAGGACTTCAGCTGGCCCTTTAGGACCGGGACCTACAGCCTAGTGCGGCTGCCCTCTCCCCTCTGCTCACACTGCTTCTCTCTAAGCTCACTTCATGCCAGTTCCTGCGCCTTGTGTGTGTCAGTCACTCAGTTGTGTCTGACCCTTTGCTACCCCATGGGCTGTAGCCCGCCAGGCTTCTCTGCGTCCATGGGATTCCCCAGGCAAGCATACCGGAGCGGGTTGCCGTGGGTTGCCATGCCCTTCTCCAGGGGATCTTCCCGACCCCAGGGACTGAGCCCAGGTCTCATGCACTGCAGGCGGGCTCTGCATCACCTGACTCACCAGGAAAGCCCTGAGCTCCCATGCCTTAGAGCGCTTAAGAATCCGGACACCTCTCACCTCCGTCATCGCTGGCCCTCTCCTCTGTCTCTCACATGAGAGGGGAAGGTGGGTTACCACACTCGTTCCTTTCTTCAAGAGAATTCTCTTAGTAATGAGTGCACGCAAGAACTGCACAGGGAGGATTCTGACACCAACACAGACAGCTGTAGGGAAGCACTAGGATCTAACTGCTCAAGCTCTTATTTCATGCTGCCTGATTTTTAGTTCAGAAAAAAATCTGCAGCTATAAAGACACACAAGATTACCTGCTATACTCCCAACCCCCATGTTTACAGATGAAGAGATAGAACTGAGACCAGAGAAAGGACCCCATGCCCCTCGACACTGCTCCATTACGGTCTGAACTGTGTCCCTCCCTGCAAAACTCATGTTGAAATCCTAACCCCCAGTACTTCAGAATGTAACCTTATTTGGAGACAGAGTCTTTACAGAGGCAGTCAAGTTAGAAAGAGTTCATGAGGATGGACCCTAACCCAGTACACCCGGCACCCTCACGAGAAGGTGAAATTCGGACCCTGATGGCACAGGGGCAGACCATGCAAAGAGCAGGGAGAAAACGCCCTCCTTCACCAAGGAGAGCGGCCTCAGAAGAGATGGAACCACCACCACCGTGATCTCAGACTTCAGGAAAGTGAGGAAGCGAAGCTCTGCCGTCTGTGTCTCCCAGTCCATGCCACGGTGTTGGGGCAGCCCCAGCTCACTAAGGCACCCCACGTTACTCAGCAGGAGGTGGCAGGTGGGGCTGGCCCAGCGCTCTGCTCTGCCTGCCCAGAGGCTTCTGCCTGCTCAGTCTCACTCTCACTCTCATGAGCTTCTCTCCTCTTCCAGGGGGAGCACCTGGCGTCTGGATGGATAGACACAGATGCAGGCATAGGCGTATGTTTGGATGCTGAAGACTGAGTGTGTAGTTATTCAGGGAGAGAAAGGGTCATTAGAACCAGCTGGCAGAGACCCTACGAAAAATTCAGGAAGTGTCTGGAGATCAGGGTTAGGCACTTGACTAGAGAATCTGGCCTCCCAGGTAAGGATCTCCCACTTTATTGCATGAAAAAAGGATGCCCTGAAAGACTGTAGACAGCCAGCGACATGGTCAGATTTAGTCTCGACGGTTTGCTCTGGCAAGAGAGCACACCTGGACTGCCGGATGGGGATCAGCTCAGGAAACCACAGGGAGCCCGCACCGATGGCTGCTGTGAAGAACGCTGGCGTTCTGCAGGCCTGGCCATATGCCACAGGAAGGAGAGCAAGCTTTAATGACTGCCTGTGGCCCTTCCACTTCTCTGATGCCCCCAGAACTCCAAGGGGAGAGGTCTGAGGGAGGGCAAGTGTGTTTTGAAGCCACTCAGGGCAGGAGTGGGAGCCCAACCTCGGGGCTATTTAATAACGCTCAAGTTAAAACTCAAAGCTGTTTGCAAAGTTTTAAGAGCGTATGGCCCAACACCCCTCCTTATGGGTATTTACCCAGAGAAAATGGAAACAGGGTGTTGAAAGGACACTGCACTACCGTGTCTGTCGCACCAATATTTATAGTAGCCAGGATGCAAACTCGTCCATCGACGGATGAACGGACAAAGAAGATGCGAGAACGTGTCTATGTATAATCTCCTGAAGGCATTTTGCTAAGTGAGATAATCATACAGAGAAGGACGAACACTGTATAGTAATCACTCATATGTGTAACCTAAAAACAGCTAAACTTACAGAAACGGAGAGTCTGAGGATGGTACTTACCAGGAGCTTGAGTATGGGCACTGAGATGTTGTTGAAAGACAAATATGCAGCTAAAGATAATTACCTCCTGGAGAATGGAATACAGAGCATAGTGATTATAGACAGCAAAATACTTTATTATGCACTTTAAATATGAGACTAGATCATAATTGTTCCCACCACAAAATAGGAATTGTAATGGTGTGACATGATTGAGGCATTATCTAATCTATGGTGACAATCATATTACAGTGTATAAATGTATCAAATCAACACACTGTGTAACTTAACCTACAATATAATATATCAATTAATCTCAATAAAAAGACAGACGTCTGAAGAGCAGCTGAGCCCATTTGACAGCAGTCCTGTGCGAAACGCATAGAGAGGCTGCAGAAACTGTGAGGAAGCGGGGCTTCCCTGTTGATAAGAGTCCAACAGATCAGATCCACGTCATTCACATTTGTTTGGCCCAGTGACCTTTTAGCTCCCAAGAGCTATCAAGACACAGAAATAACTGTTAGTGACATGGTTTCGTTTGAACCATGTTCCAAGTTCTCAAGCTAAGAGGTGACTATGGGAAAGGCCTAGGAGGAGGTATTAAAGAGCTTGAGAAGCTTGGAAGTAGACGGGAGCAGCAGCAGACGGCAGTGCATTCACAGCAAGATCACAAAAACTGGAGGGCTTTCCCGCTTTTCAATAATGTGATAACACTCCTATAAATGTAATTCATAGCCAGACTGCTGGCAAAGCTGGGAAGCTGAGCCTGTGGGTTTTCCAGAAGAACCCACACGCTCCAGCCGGGAATTGAGTTTATGTTTCATGCTTGAGGTTGCTGTTCTCAGATTTCAAAACTGTAATGTAGTAGGCACCAAGCCGGTTACAAACCCTGTGAATCAGGAAGGAATCTAGAGAATTTCCACATCCAGAAGTGTGCAGACGCAGGTGATGCTCTGTGAGTTTCGTGTGTGCTGAAGTGACATCGTCATGGGAGGATGCGGGACCTGGTGTTTAGGACTGTGGGAAACAGAAGCTGCCCGGCCCTGCTGCTGGTGCTCGCTTTCATTCACAGACAGAAATGGAACTGGGGAGTCGCTCTGCAAATGAGATGAATGGAAAGAGCAAACCTCATCTCTTATTTTATTAGGGCGACACTGCGATTCCAGATCAGTAAGGAAGCTGGAGTTTGCGGCTGACACAAAGGATCAGATCTGGTCTGGGACTGAGGGAAGGAAGGCCTCCTCAGGCTGTAACGTGTGCTTAAGGCCTACAGACCTAGACGGACATAGGCGTCTGGGGGAGCGTTTGCCAGGCGCAGGAGCTGCACACGCGAAGGCCCTGAAGCAGAAAGCAGTTCGGCTGGTTTCAGAAGGGAGAAGCCTGTGGCAGCTGAAGCTCAGAGAGTGAGAGCGCCAAGGCAGAGGCTGCCGCTGAAAATCGGTCTAGACCCTCACCACTCAGGGTTCTCTGCCACGATGTGGGCACGCCAGACACTGGTGAAGAAGGACTGTCTCTTCAGAGGCCGCAGAATGCTGGGAAAGCCCTAGCAGGCTTAAGGATGGGGCCACTAGGAATGGAGGCTCTCTCCTCTTTAGGTCTCAGCTCTGCTCCCACCAGGGATGTGCCGTGCGTCACTGGACTTCAAAGGACAGACTGGGTGGACGACCTCCAGCCACCCACTCACCACCGTGCAGCCCAGATCCACTCTGACCCTAGAGAGAATAGTGTCCTCACATATTTTCCCTTCTTTTCTTTTCCCCCTCGGTTTTTCTCTTCCTCTTGCCCGTCTATCTCAATGTCTCCTTCTTTTTAACACCTACATTGAGATAGTATTCACAAAACATAAGCCGCACGTATGGATCCATACATACGCTCATGGAGCCATCGCTGCGGCGAGTTTGACGGACACACGCATCACCCCAGCAAAGTTTCCTGCGGCCCGTTTGTAACTCACCCCCTGCTCTGCCTCGTGCCCCAGCAATTCTTTTCTCATTAGTGACTGTTTGCCGTTCCTGGATTTTCTAAGCATGGGATGCTACGCTGGGTGCTATTTCTGGCCTGGCTTCTGTCATTCAGTGTCATCTTCTGAGATTCGCTCATAGAGCCAGGAGCGGCGGCTCACGCTCTTACTGCTGAGCGGACCTCTGCATGGATGCAGGAGCGGCGGCATCTCTGCGTGGATATGGGAGCGGCGGCTCACGCTCTTACTGCTGAGTGGATCTCTGCATGGATACAGGAGCAGCGGCATCTCTGCATGGATGCAGGAGGGGCGGCATCTCTGCATGGATACAGGAGCGGCGGCATCTCTGCATGGATACAGGAGCGGCAGCATCTCTGCGTGGATATGGGAGCGGCGGCTCACGCTCTTACTGCTGAGCGGACCTCTGCATGGATGCAGGAGCGACGGCCCATGCTCTTCTTACTGCTGAGCGGATGTCTGCATGGATACACTGCCGCATGTGTGTCCATTGATGTGTTGACGGGCACTAGGGTTGTCGTCGGGGTTTCTCCTTACAAATAAAGCTGTATGAGCGTTCATGTGCCAGGTCTTTTTATGGACACAGGTTTTCATTTCTTCTGGGTGAATATCTAGGAATGAAATGGCTGGATCATTTGGTAGGTATATGTTTAATATATATATATTTTTAAGAAACTGACAAACTGTTTTCCGAAGTGGTTGAATCATTCCATGTCCTCCTCCCTGCTACCTGCAGGGTCGTTTGGTATGGACACTCTCCTTAAATGAGCCATTCTAGTAGACTTGAAGAGTCATCTCAGTGTGGTTTTAGTTTGCAGTTTTTAAATAGCAAATGATGTTGAGCATCTTTTCTTGCCTTATCTGCTCCTGGGTGAAGCACCTCTTCAAATATTTCACCTGTTCTTTTACTGAGTTGTTTGCTTTTTCATGATTAATTTCTGAGAGTCCGTTATATACCAGGTGCAAGTCCTTCATCGGTTATCGGCTCCACAATTATTTTCACCCAGTAGTGGTTTATCTTTTTTTTTTTTCTTGTCACAGTATCTCTCAAATAACTGTTTGCAATATTTATGAAATCCAACTCATTAGTTTTTTTTTTTTTAAATAGCCTACTCTTTTGGTGTCAGAGCTAGGGAATATTTGCCTAACACAAGGTCACAAAGGTTTTCTTCTTATACAGACATTTTATCATTTAGACTTTGCAGTTAGATCTTTTTAAAATGAGTTTCTGTATATGGATCTGAATTCATCATTTTTACATATAGCAGCCCAGTTGTTGAAAGACTCTCTCTCGCCACTGAATTGCCCCCGCTCTCTTGTGAAAACTTAGCTGTCCCGCATGTGCACCAGCCCGTCTCTAGACTCTACTGCTACACTGACACACTTCACCATTATGCCAATTCCACACTGTTTTGATTAGCACAACTTTATAAGCCTTAAAATTAGCTTTCACTAGCCTTCTAAATTTGCTCTTCCTTTTTAAAGGCATTTTGGCAATTCCAGCTCTGCTGTATTTCCACATGAATTATTATAATCAGCTTGTACATTTCAATTAAGACAGTCTGCTGGGATTTTGATCAGGATTACATTGAATTCATAGATACATTTTGGGAGAATTGACATCTTAGTAATACTGCATCTTCTGATCCACAAACAAGGTATAGCTCTCCACTTCTTAGGTCTACTTAAATTTCACTCAGCAACATATTTTTAAAATTTTTTCATTGTACAGATTTTTCACACCTTTTGTCAGATTTGTCACTGAGTAGTTAATATTTTTGATGCTATTATAAATGTTGCTATTTTAAAACACTTTGTTATTACCAGTATATAGAAGTACAATTTATTTTGATTCTTTATATTATCTTATTCTATAAATGTGTTTAACTCACTTATTAATACAAGTAGCTTTTCCTGCTGATTCCATCAAATTTTCTACAAAGGTAATGATGTCATCTACAAAGGAAAATCATTTTGCTTCTTCCTTTCCAATCTGGATGCACTGCCCAGAAGTTTCATTACAATACTGAATAGAAGTTATGAGACTGGACATCTTTATCTTTTTCTTGATCTCAGCAGAAAAGCATTCAGTTTTTTACTAATTGGTATGATATAATCTTAGGGCTTTTGTGATGTTCTTTATTAGGTTGAAGAAGTTCCATTCTGTCCCTAGTTTGCTAAAAGTTTATCAGCAAAGGATGCTAGATTTTGTCAAAATGATGTTATGCTTTTTTTCTTTCTAGTTTATTAGTATGGTAAGTTATATTGATAGATTTTCAAATGCTAAATCAATCCTAATCCTGAGGGAAATTTCTTTTGGCCATGATGTGTCATCCTTTTGTATACTGTTGATTTTGATTTTTCTAAAAATTTTGTTAAGAACCCTTGCATTGTTTCATAAAAGATACTGGTATGTAGTTTTTTATTTTGTCATGTCTCTGTCTGAATTGGTATCAGAGTAACAGTGGCCTCTAAGAATAAGTTAGGAAGCGTTCCCTCCTCTTTAATTTTCTAGAAGTGTTTGTATCATTTTTTCTTTGGTAGATTTCACTAAGGGAGCTCTCTGAAAGGAGGAGTTTTATGGGAAGGTTTTTCATGACAAATTCAATTTCTTTAATAGATACAGGAGTCTTCAGATTATCCATTTCTTCTGGAGGAAGGTTTGGAAGTTGGTGCACTATGAGACTCTGTGAAAACTTGGATCGGGAAGAATGGGTGAATAAAAAATGAAGGGGCAAGCAGTTGACTTTGTAGAGAGACCGATTACGTACGTATCTGGACAAAAGTGCAGAATCATTCTGGACTTGCCAGGTGGCGCTAGCAGTGAAGAACCCACCAGCCAGTGCAGGAGCCGTTAAGAGATGCGGGTTTGTTCCTTGGGTGGGAAGATGTTCTGGAGGAGGAAATGGCAACCCACTCCAGTATTTCACCTGGAAAATCCTGTGGACAGAGGAGCCTTGTGGGCCACAGTGCAAAGGGTCGCAAAGAGTCAGACACAACTGACGCAACTTAGCAAGCTGAATCTTTCTAATGTGGAAAAAGAAATCTCCTGGCTGCTGCTGTTCCCTGAACTAAAAGCTGGTACCTCCTGGAGAAATCAGGGGATCCGAGTTGGAAGTGTTTGGAGGTCCTTCACCACTGGACCCTGTCCCCTTCCCTAGGAACCCTGCACCCAGCCTCAGACAGGATGCCCCTTAAGCTATCTGGAATATTCATCTGGTGCTCAGGCCATGATAACCACAGGTCTCATGGGCAGAGTGACCCCATCACCCTATAGATGTGGAGTCTCTTAGGGTCAGGATTCTCTAACTTTTGCAGAAACCGTCTCTCTAGGGAGTAAATTAGCCTCCCCAACCTTGCCATCTGCCTGGTAAATTTTCCTTCCACAATTAAGCCTCTGGTGGTGGGTAATACAGACAGAGAGCTGCCTGGATAAGACAAGCAGTGCTGTGTTTGTCTCTGGTCCTCAAGGTGCCCTGCTTTCCTGGCGTCAAGATGGAGTGGAGAGGACAGTCTGGGTGAGGAGTGTGTGTGTGTGTGTGTGTCTGTGTGTGTCTGTGTGTGCATCTGCTGGTAGATGTGTCGTGATGGTGGGGGAGGGAGTTCTTCCTCCAATCCAAGGAGCGAGCAAATAACCAACAGCTCCAGCCTGGGTCTGGATGTGAAATTCTTGGGTCCAAGGTTCTTATTAAGGAGGGAGGCTTCCTGGCCAAGACTCTGTCTGAATACTGGATCAAGTCTGTTAATGCTGAGATGTACAGTCGCCAAAATTGTCATTGTTTAAAGAAACTACTTGGTAATGGATTTCTGAAATGGTTACAACCAGCTTTTTATTATTAAAGAAACCAAAGCCAACAGTTTCCCTTTATAACGTATATGGAGAAGGGAACATTTAAAAAACAACTCCCCACTGAGACATTGCCTCAAAATAAGGTCCGTTCTGTACCCCTACACACCTGGATAAGAGCTGAAGGAAAGGACAGCAACGAGGATGTGTCTATTTCTGCACAGCTCTGCCCTGCCTCCTGCATGGGATAAATGGATTTCTGGGCTCTGGCATTCTCTTTAAAAGACGAAGCCACAGACCTGGAGCCAGGGTTTGAAATGGGAAACTCAACTCACGTAATCCTTGGAAGAAACCATGGGGTCGTCAGCTGGGCTTGCAGACACTTTCCCGTCTTGCAACATACAATCCTAGCTTGGCCAGAATTATTGTCCCCCATATTCTTTGAAAGTATCTCTTCCCATGGATAGAAAAAGAAGACAGTGTGTGTACTAAGGTTTCTCTCCATCTGTATCACCAACAGTGGAATTGAATCCCACATGTCCTGTCAGAGCTTGATGTGCAATTAATTTAACATAAGGATCAAACCAACACTAAAAAACATACCTAAGTGGAGGTTTCAAAGCCACAGAGTCTCATATAAATATTGGAAAATGTTTTCTTTCCTTGTGCCTCCTTCCTATCTGTAAATAAATGGCATCACAAATGAAGGGATGAGTTCAGTGGGGATTTAAAATGGATGGGCTCTGAGGGGCCTCTTTCTCCTGCCTCAAATGCCCTTCCCCCTCATGTCTCCACGAATCAAGGGTCTTACTCATCAGTGCATTTCCTCTCACGTTCAGCATAGTGCCCGACACACAGGAGGGGCTGAGCACAGGGTAAGCACAGCCTGTCCTTAATTAATAAACACATTAATTATTTTTTTCTATTTTACCTTTTGAGACAACCAAAACACAGAACGTAATGTCAGATGAGTTGGATTCATGATGAGCTCTAAATAGGCTAAAGGAGCCTTCTTATTGCCCCACCATGAGCGCTTGTTTGAGCTCCAGAACTATCCCACGCTTATCTGGGTCATCTTTCTAGGCAATCGTTTCTTCTTCTGTCGAGTGGAAAGGTCCCCTCTCCCCGTTAAACGTGGAAAGAGCACAGAAAACGTGACCGCTCTGCCCTGTGACTGTGCTAGGTTTACCCAGGATGAGTGCTTTAGAGAGAAGGGCCCAGAGGAGCGTGCTCTGGCCCCGTCACCCTATCTCAAGTGTTGTCCTGGAGCTGCACTCTGCCTCCTCCCTGGTCCCTGCCTCTTTACCAACCTTTTCTCTTCTTCCTTCCCTCCAGCCTTTATTCCTTCCTGCCCTTTTCCTCCTGGCTCACTTGCCACCCTGCAGGTTTGCCATTGTGGGACCCAGCTCTGTAACTCTAGTCTCTTGTATGAACCCCTTAACAGAGCCTCCTTTTCCCCTCGCTCTATTACCTGACATGGAAAGTTTTCAGCCGGGCGTATGAGTCCTTCCGCTACATTTCAACTCATCATCTTGTAGAGGTGAGTGGGGCTGGGAGGTTCAGGGTGTTTTCACATCAGAGCATATGAGGAAATCACATATAAAGTGTGTGTGTGGTGGTGGTGGTGGTGGGGTGGGGGGGTGTTGTAGGCCTGTCAAAGAAAGGATGCTGAAGAGAGCTAGGTGGGAAACCACACCAATTCAAGGCCTCCTGGTTGCCTGCTCCTCCCCGCCCTTCCTGGGCTCTGGCCATCCGAACTCTCCTCATTCCTGACTGTCTCCAGCACTCCAAGTCTTCATCTGTCTGCATTCCTGCCCATGAGATTTTCTCCCCTCTTCCTAGAGTAGACCTTCCTTCACTCACTCCTGAGGGAGACCCCATCAGCATTCCAGATGCATGTTGCCTCCTCTGAGTAGCCTTTCCCGACCCCCTCCAAAAGGTTCAGATTTCTTCCTCGGAACCACAGTCACATTCCTCAATCTCTTCTGTTCCAGTTCAAGCGAACACATGATGATTCATGCTGTGCGATGCGGGAGTGGGCTCTCGTGCAGGAAGGGGATGAAACAGGGAGTGCGGGGCACGGACATGTGAAACCACGGAGCCAGGTGGTGTGGGATCAGAGGAAGGTGCTATTCCCAGCCCCAGCCACTCATCACTCATCACTCATCCCCCCACCCACTCTGAATCTGGAAGGGCTGACTGAGACTGAGCAGTGCATTTACACAGGAGTGAATGCAGTGTATGTCATAGGAGCCGAAGCTGTTCTGCTTTTAAGAACTGTGTGGATTGCTTTCGCAGAACTCGTATGAACGCCAGGGCAACAGATCTGACTGTAGGGACCACGGGGATGCTGAATCGCAGGGCAGCTCTGAGCCCGGCCATCTGGGCAGGGCTTCAAGCTCTCCCAGGATCAGCTGATGACATGGGCAAGGTCTTCACCCTTCCTGTGCCTCAGTTGGTTTGTAGTGGGGATTAAGTGATTATGTAGATGCTCAGGGTAATAACTGCTGAAGACGAGACATGCTCCAAATATCGATCACCTCTCTGTGTTAGATCAGATCCAAAGCCACTGGCATCCAGCAGAGCCACACTGACCCCTTCAAAGCCTGATCTGAGCACGTTCCTCTTGTTCTGTGAAACTCGACCAAACATAAGCAAAGTCACATTGAGCAATAGGGCCCCTAGAAATAGTTTTGCTTTGACTTGCTGCAAAACATTCTGTGGTGCCAGCTAAGTTCACAGAAACAATTGCTAGGGGAGTCTGTTTTCTTAACTTCAAAATAATAGCTCTGCATTGTCCAGGGGAATGTTATTTACAGTTGAAAATTTAAGGTTTGTGAAACAATTTGCCTTAATAGAATTTGAAAATTCAGCAAGTTCTTAGCTTTGGGCCCAGTTTTTTAAGTTTTAAAATTTCCTTCAATATCATACAAAGCTAATTCTCATATCCAAATATTGCAAATAGCTCAGGGCAGTAAATGCCTTTCCAATCATTAGATCTTTAAAATGTAGCTCTGAGCTTGGGAGAATCACACGTGCTCTCTGTGTCTTGATGTTGTCAACTCAAGTTGGGGAAACGAAACTCATATCAACATTTTTATGAATCTTAAAAGACACTGAAAAGTACATGCTATCCTTGTGTTAAGATAAAAAGCTGAAAAAATGAGTGGATACTGCTTTGGGGGTGGCTGGATGTTCCTATGTGCTCTGCACTTTATATATGCCCATGAGATTTTGGACTCTTCAAGAACAGAAACCTTGAAGAAACAGAAATTTAGGCAGAAAGCCAGGCGGAGAATGGGAGAAGTGTTTAAAGTGGGCTGAAGGAAAAGACACAATGCAAGAATAAGGATGAAAAGTATCAAGTGGAGAATATTGAGATAAACACAGAAAGTCTCTTAGATTTGTTACACATGACTTTGGCAACATTATATTGGCTTAAGGTAAATTTGCCTAAAGTAAATTGGCCCCATTCTGGTTGGAAAACAAGACTGTTTGGTCAAACAACATCTGGGTCAAAAACAAACATCTAACTACTAGGTCATTTTGAATACATTTCACTAAGTAATTTCATAAATCATAATTTTCAGAAACTTTTTCTAATGTCTTTAAATGTGACTCAATATAAGCTTGCCGCTATCCTATTGAACTTAAAGTAGCGAAAAGACAGAGCAAATAATGTCCAACAGTAGATTATCTGGGATGATTTCTCAGAGATATAAGAGTAAGTTACACAATTTAGTTTTCATAGAAAAGCTTTGTAAAAATATACTCTAAGGTCGGCTGGAGTTGTCCCAGTGTGGTGGGGAGATTGTTGTTAGTGGTATTCTTTTGCTTTTCTGTATTTTCTAATGTTTTTAGTGAACTTGAACACTAGAAGTTCAAGTTCATCAAGAAGTGAACTCTTTAGTTTCCTTTTATAATTAAAAAAAAAGACTAAACATTTGAGAAAAAGATCTGGAACATTCAGAGATATTTAAAGAACATATTCTTTAAAGAATATTTTCACTCCATTTGAAGTTAATGTTATATGGCTCTTAGGAGGAAATCCCAGAATTCAGAGCAAATAAAAAGAAAAAATAGCAAAGGAAAAATGGCTAGTGGATGAAGTTTGGAAAAGACACCAAGGCCACTGATATGCTAATTTCTCCCTCCTCTCCTTCCTCCTCAGTCATTTGGTGAAAATCATTGTCATTGCTGAATATCCAAAGATTTGGATTCACATTACAGGATTTATACACGTGCCTTTCCGCCATTCAAACCTGAGTGCTCCCAGAGGGGTGGCATGCCTCCTCTCTGGGCGCCTGCACAGCAAAAAGATGAAGGAAAGAAACTTCACGACTTTTGTAGTATTTTGTTATTATCATCAAGTTTTTCCAAAAAGAGCAGGCAACTAGTACTTCCTCCCATAAGAACCATTCATAGGGAAGCACAGTAACAAGGTCTGAGTCTACACAAATTTTGCCAAATGAAGACGTAGGTGGAAGAATCGGCTGTCACGTGTATATTTGGCACATAACACGTGGCTGTGTCTTCACGGCAACGCTGCTACGCATGATGTATAAACAAAACGAAAACATCACATTCTCAGTGTGTTTCCTGCTACATCAAATCTCTCCCGCTCAGCAGAAATGTGGTAATTAGCCACTGATTTTGATTTGGATTATTGCAGATTTAAGCTCTAAAGACAAATGAAGACATTTCTTCCACTGCATGTGTTCGAGAGCGGCAGCTTCTCAGTTAGACGCATTTATTGTTTAATTCTGCACGACTCTGAACTCTTCAGTGGGGCGATGCCTTAATTACTGAATCACGGAAGTGCAAACCATAGTTGAGTGAAACATGTGTCTGAACTTTTAGCTCTGATGGATTTGCAATACTGGCATCTTCCTCTTTCTCAACTCTCCTGGCCTTTTGGCTAATGCCTGCATCTGCTCCTCATTAGAACGCGGTCTCTCATTTAGGCTGGAGTTCTCCGTGCCTTAGACAAAACTCAGAAAAAAATTTTTTTTCTTGCACCATCAGGGTACTTTGCCAGAGCTGTTCAAGAAAGGCAAAAAGGGTCAGGATCTCTGAAAAACTGATAAAATCCGCTTTATGGGGTCGGGGGCAGGGGGGTGGGAGGAGACGGAGCACGTGGAGTTTGACAAGACGCTCATTCAAAGGACGAAGTCGGATGGGCTTTTGGAAACAGAACCAACTGCACTCCAAGCATCAGCTGTTTGCCACAGCGCGTGAACCATCAGAGACAAATGGCTCTGAGAAATAATTCTGAAGCCCAGAGATTAGTGTGAACATGGAAAGGAAAATCTCGCCGGAAGCACTACTGCGGCCTCAGTCAAGTAGCCGTGATGCTATTTAGCAGGTTTGTAGCAGCAGCTCTGAAACGGGACTGTGTCGGATCCATCAGGCAGACTTGCAATTACTGAGCTTCATAAAAGTCTCCCTAGGTCTGTACCACCAGTGATCTGTGCACAAAACTGGGTCCTAAAGATTGGATCTTACCACTTGGAGCTATGCAAGCGAGGCCCAGGTCACTGGACCTCAACGAGAACACAAGAACACAGTGAGAAAAAGGCTCGTTAGCGTGTCAGGCGCCATAACAAAATACCACCGTCTCGGTGGCTTAAACAACAGAAATGTATTTACCTTTCTAGAAGCTTGAAGTCAAAGATCACAGTGCCAGCAGGGCTGGTTTCCTCTGAGGCCTCTCTTCTTGGCTTGCGAGGGCTGTCTTCTCACCGTGTGTTCATATGCTTGTCTGTCTGGGTGGGGATGTGTCTGGTCTCCCTCTGTATCCTAACCTCCTCTTGTTATAGACACGCCAGTCATGCAGTAGAGCCCACCCTGCTAATTATTTTAACTTAATTATCCCTTTAAAGGCCTCAAAGACAGTCGTATTCTGGGGTCCCAGTGCTCGTGACTTCAGCACACGGATTTGGAGGAGGGATGGCTCAGCACACAACAAAGAGCGAAAAGGGATTTGGTTCCACTTGGCCTTTCCTGATGGAGAAAGGGCTAGAATCCCCAACTTCATCTTCCAGTGCTGCTGCTAAGTCACTTCAGTCGTGTCCGACTCTGTGCGACCCCATATACAGCAGCCCACCAGGCTTCCCCGTCCCTGGGATTCTCCAGGCAAGAACACTGGAGTGGGGTGCCATTTCCTTCTGCAAAGTGCAAAGTGAAAGTGAAGTCGCTCAGTCGTGTCCGACTCTCAGCAACCCCATAGACAGCAGCCCACCAGGCTTCCCCGTCCCTGGGATTCTCCAGGCAAGAACACTGGAGTGGGTGCCATTGCCTTCTCCGCTTCCAATGTTAGGTATCATATTTGAATATAATAGTAGGAAGCCACTGAGATTAACAAGGCCACCAATTAAAACATGTCTAACTTCCACTTAAGGAGTAATAACTATAATCTTATTTTTGTCTTTATATCTCAGTGTAGTGGCTGGGACTTCCAGAAAAATGGTATATAATAATAGATACCCTTTCCTTGTATCTGATTTTCAAAGCAATGCTGCAAGAATTTCATCATCATGATTAATGACATCTATTGAATTTCATTAGATATTCTTTGTCACTCTCCTTACTGTTTTGCCTACAGTTTTCATAAGAATGTATGTTGAAATTTATCCAATGATAAATTTTTCACTTTTTAAAATGAACTTGTATCCTTTTCCCTTTGCCCAATTTAAGTAACCTCCTAATAGATGCATTTTCAACCTATCAGAAATACTTTCCTAAGGAAAACTTAGACACGGTCTTTCAATATAGTGTTGAATTTTATTTGCTAGTCTTCAGTTTAGAATCTTTATCTTCCTATCCATAAATGAGCTCAACCTAGAGTTTATTTCATTTTTGGTTTAGTGTCTTTGAATCTGAATACCACTGCTATGCTAACAGGTCTTCCTGCACAGTGCAGTGGGACAGAATCTGCCTGCCAATGCAAGAGACCCAAGAGATGCAGTTTCAGCCACTGGGTTGGGACGATCTCCTGAAGAAGGAAATGGCAGCCCACTGCAGTCTGCTTGCCTCAAAAATTCATGGACAGAGGAGCCTGGTGGGCTCTAGTCCATGGGGCTGCAAAGAGTCTGGCAGGACTGAGCGTGCATGTCCAGTTATATTAACTGAGTTATACTAACTCAGTTATACTAACAGGAAAGGCCGTTTGGGAAGTTTTTCACGTTTCTGCATTCTCTGGAACAGCTCACCTGATGTAAAGGCTGTGGATGTCGCAGCTTTCAAGCACTACCCACGCCATCACCACAGGAGCGTCCCGCCACGCTCCTTCCTCCCGTGTCTCTGCAGCTATGACTTGGTTCAGGCTTTATGCTCCTTTTGTTCATCTTGGCCATTTGTTTTCTCTGGAAAGTAGTGACTTTCATAGGTATTTTTAAACACAGTGTGATTTTACTCTTAACGCTGTCTTATAAAATTTGAAGTCCACACCTGTGGGTAGATACTTAGTTTTTTCGTATTTATACGCCCCCTGTTTTTTTTTCTTTCATTTTTACTTGCCAAGTATGTCCATATAATTGTGGTTGATTTTTTCACCTCTGAAGTGCCTACTCTTGCATCTATCTGAGTACTTATAAAGTTCTGACACAGGAGTGGTGATGGAGGAATTGTCCACATGAGTCTGGAGAGAGAGAAACACTGGGCCATCTCTTCATGGCTTAAGGCTGCGAGTTCCGCTTTGGAGGCTTTCTGGGGCGATGACGTTGACCGTCTCCATAAATAACTCTCTCACCCGTTGTTTATGTCTCACACAGCCCCAAGTCTCAAAGAATCTGTTACTCTAAATATGGGACACATTAGGATGAAGTCATAAATTGGTGTGAAAACCATGCCCATTCTAGACAGTTAATGACTTTTCGATTGTCCTCATTTGATGAAATTGAAAAGAGGAAATGGAAAACAATCCCCCCACACCCCAACACACACGCTGAGTGTTCTGCATGAGTGAAAGGAAAGAAAGAGGGAAAAAATCACTGAAGTCAACCTTTGGGGAGTTTGCTTTCTATTTTTGGTGAAAAGAAAAGCAAAATAATAAACATTGAAGACGAGTGCTATAATAATAGCTGCTGTGTTGAGTGATTGTGGTCTAGTGTGTCAGCCAGACTTCCATGATGGGGAAAGACTTGAAAATGAAAAGACCCAGCTTTTCACTGGGAAAACACTCTGATGTAGATGTCCTGGCAATTCGGTTGCCCTGGGGCTAATCATCTCCCAGCAAATGCTAGAGTGCCCCTCAGTGCCACGCGTGCTGCCGGGAGCCGCTGGCGTCGAGGCGCACGGACCCAGGCTCCAGAGGCTGAGTGCTCTGCACGGCGCCGCACCAGCGTGGGGAGCGTGCCGCCTGCTCGCTGTGCCCCCTCTCCAGCACACGTCGGCTGGACTCGGTGTCTCCAGGCCGCATCTACGTCGGCACCTGCCTGCCCCTCCTCCTGGTGGACATGCCCAGCGTCCCATCTAGTTTTTCTGTCCTGTGCTTTTACCAGTCAGGTCTCCTCATCACCAAGCTAAAAGGGGGCTCTTGCTCACCCCAAACTGACTCTCCTCCATTCCTGTCAAGTGCTAGCGCATGACACTCTCCCCAGACTTCAGCTTTCCCATCTCTCTCTGGGCGTATGGAGTATATTGTACATGGTTTTGTGGCGCAGTGATGTTCCAGATTGGCATATGCCATGACAAAATGAATGGCTCCCTTCAGCTGGTAAGGTCCTGCCAGATAAGGCTCAGGATGAAAAGCCCACCCAAAATGGAGCTTTGATGAGAACGCACTCTATTTCATGCAGACAGTGTGGTTTATGGACTCAGGGGCATAGAGAATATAGACTGCTATTTTTTTCAAGTCCTTTAAAAAAAAAATTTTCATTTTATATTGGGGTACAGATGATGAACAAGGCTGTGACTGTCTCAAATGGACAGCAGAGGAACTCAGACACACACACGCATCTGTCGATTCTCCCCCACGCAGCCCTCCCGTCCAGGCTGCCCTGCAACATTGAACAGGGTTCCCGGTGCTCTGGACAACAGATCCTTGTTGGTTATCCCATTAAACATAGCAGTGCATACATGTCTCTCCCCAGTTCCCCGTCTCTTCCCCCAGTCCTTCCCCCTGGCAACCATAAGGCTCTCTATGACTGAGTCTGTTTCTGTCTTGTTCATTTGTTTCATTTCTTTTTAGATTCCATGTATAAGGTCTATCATATGATATTTCAGAATAGAGACTCCTGTTGATGAAGAATCTGATCATGTGAGTGTATTTAACAATGTCCAGTGACATAGGATTGGGGATTATTTCCCAGCTGGACTCACGATTCAAAGTGTACTAGTAAAAATGGGAATATGTTCTCTGACGCGCGTAGTGTCAGTGCCTGGAACGATGACTCATCTGCACCTCTGCAGGCCTGGCTCTTGGAGCAAATAGACATCTACAAATGGAATAGACTTATTTCAGTCTGTGATGTCTCTGAAGCATTTTTGTCTTTAATCTCACAAATCTGGGAAAATGAGGTGACAATCTGTAAAATGAGATGAACCTCACCTAATGCAGTTATCAAGATCAGAATGAGGAAGATGATTATGATGGTATACCATAAATTGTTTGTGAACTGCTGAGAACATATGAGGAACATTTGTTACCTCATTTGCAGGAAAACATCCCAACTATACAACTGCTCCTAACCCCAAACTAATATGGACGCTGAGACAACTTTCTTTGTTGTATCTGAGCTATAAATCTTTGAACTTCAGGCCTAAGTGGAATTCCATCTCTCACATTTTTTAATGAAATCAAAATAAATACAATTACTGAACAGAAGCCAAAGATCACAGGAGGTTAGAAGTGGGGCGAGGATATGGCCAATACTGTTTGTTTGCATTCTGGCACTGTTTTCTTGGTGAATATTTCATTAATGGGAGGGCTTACAAGGGGGCAAGGATGGCCCCTCCTTCCTTCTGATGGGTGTCTGCTGCTGATTAAATCTGAGCTGGGGTAGCCTTGTGGTGCCCGTGAAATTTGAGATCCTAATGAGGACATAGTCCTGTAAAATGTGAGAGATTGAAACCATAAGATATTAAAATGCTCCCAAGTAGGAGCTTTTCCAAAAGACTAGGCATTTGCCCTTGAAATCATGTTCAGGAATACACTAACATACTCTTATATTTCTGTATTTTGTCCTTCAATTCATCCTCTAAAGACCTTGAGACCCAATTTTTTTTTCCTTTTTCACCCAAGTAAAAGTAAACATGAGTAACTTATTCTTATGGAAGGTCCATTATTTAATTAAAGATGTGGCTTACAATTAATATTCTGGTTTGTGATTAAATCTGCTGTTTATTCCTCATAATAGAGTCAGAGATACTTGGTGAATGCAATATTAATATAATTGCATTTTCTGCAGAATAATAATGGCTACTAAAATGTAAAGGAGTAAAATATCTGAGCAATACGGAAAAAACAAGTAATTATCCAAAGCCCATTTCAATAAATGTCAGTTCTTAAAGAAACTGTCTTGTTAGACCATGAGTAATTTCTGCTGGTCCAAATCCCCATTCACCCTTATTAAGCCATATTGTATACTCACATAAATGATCTTGGTTTCTCCTCCCAGAGGCCTCTGTCAATATCTGTATTCCAGGTATAGAAAGTGCCCCGGATCAGAGAAATTCAAAGAAGGCCAACAAATCAGGGCCACGATTCACTAATGCAAGCACGTTTTGTTTAACTTACATCATGGCTCTGAGATATTTCTGAACTCTTTCTCAAACTCATAATTTCTCTTCAGAGCAGAGAGTGGTGTTGCTCAAAAGAAACACACAGTGAGTTCAGCTAATATTTTTCTTCACCAAATTGCAAACATCAAGCTGCTGTTATCTCGCAAATTACCATTACTTACCCCAAACGCAGACACTAATCAGTGGACAAGTGATAGATTTTGGCCTACTGTTTTCCAACGAGACCAGGGTGGTCTTTCAATCTCAAAGGAGGCATAGCCACCGCCTTCTGTTTGTCTATGCCTCACTTAAATTTACCTTTGGGAATATGTGTATGTGAAAGAGTCCTTCACACGCATCTACTGTTTATATTCGTGTGAGGCTGTAGGAAAGATTGCTATCCCAGGGCATCCTGTCCAGCGTGTCCAAATAGATGCAATAGAGTGAGGGAGATGTTTTTTGTTGATTGCACTGCTAAATCTTTTTCTTCTCTACTTCACTGAGAGTACAGCTTCAGACCAATTGTTGACTTAAACGGGAGTGGAGCAGGCGTGTCCAGTGCCCTCAGGCGTATTTGCTCACTTCGGCTCTCTCCAGAATCACTGAAAGGTGATGGGGCAAGGCCACCAGGAGTTGAGAGCTGCTGTAGTGGGTCAGACGCATTTATGGTGCATCCATCTAACTCTGGACCGAGTCCCGAATCTTTCCATCCTTCTCAATGGGCTTTTGCTCACAAAGGGAAATGGTAACGTAGAAATATTTAGGAAACCAACTTCTAAAGTGGTTCAAAATCCCGCTTCCCACCTTTTAAAAATTAAAATACTTTAGAACTAACAGAGAGTTTAAATAACGTATATTGGGCTTCCGTGCAAGGAAGAATGAGTGGCTACCTGTTAATATATACATTTTGAATTGGGTTCCTTCAGGCAACACATTCAGGTTAGATTCCCTTCTCTTAATTAATAACAGAATGACTCGCTTTGAAAAGTGAGGTAGTGATGTCACTAAATAACCACAGTTGAGCAGTCGCATTTCAGATGTCTGGTGTAACATTCCTGCTTCAGACACAGAGGCCAGATGGTGGCCTGTGAGTAATTATGGGAGTAGTTGATGGAAGTAGAGTTTGGGAGTAGAAAAAAGCATTTAGAGCACAGGTTATGAACTAGTTTTATTTGGCCCAACACGTATTCGTTGGAAGGGCTGATGCTAAAGCTGAACAATACTTTGGCCACCTGATGCAAAGACATCATTAGAATAGACCCTGATGCTGGGAAAGACTGAGGGAAAGAGGAGAAGGGGAGACAAGGATAAGACAGTTGAATGGCATCACTGATTCAATGGACATAAGCCTGAGAAAACTCTGGAAGATAGTGAAGGACAGGGAAGCCTGGCATTCTGCAGTTCTTAGGGTCATAAAGAGTCAGACACAACTTAGCAGCTGAACAACAAGTTCCTGGTGTTTAGAGAAATGTGGTTTTCCAATTAATAACTAATACTTGAACAAGAAGTTTCACATACAAATCCAAATGTCTGCCATCTCTTGGAAGAATCCCTTGCTTTCACTCTGGTGTGACACCCTTAACTAGCCTGAATCCACCATCTTTCTATATGTAGGTACCAGAGACTTAAACTCATTCCTATGGATCTTTATAACCTACCCCTGTTATTCAATCTGGTAGAGTTATGCTCGTGTTGAATATGTGCAGTGAATGAGAGAATGCTCCAGGAGAGTATCAGAAACTTGAAAAGATAAGCTCTCAGCCTAAAACCTCTCGTGAGTAGGAGACTCTCCCTCGAATTCTAATCCCATGTTCAATTCTAAGGCAAACCATTCAATATCATGGTAATCCAAGTCTATGCCCCAACCAGTAACGCTGAAGAAGCTGAAGTTGAATGGTTCTATGAAGACATACAAGACTATTTACAACTAACACCTAAAAAAGATGTCCTTTTCATTACAAGGGACTGGAATGCAAAAGTAGGAAGTCAAGAAACACCTGGAGGAACAGGCAAATTTGGCTTTGGAGTACAGAATGAAGAAGGGTAAAGAGTTTTGCCAAGAGAATGCACTGGTCATAGCAAACATCCACTTCCAACAACACAAGAGAAGACTCTACACATGGACATCACCAGATGGTCAATACCAAAATCAGATTGACTAAATTCTTTGCAGCCAAATATGGAGAAGCTCTATACAGTCAGCAAAAACAAGATCAGGAGCTGACTATGGCTCAGATCATGAACTGCTTATTATCAAGTTCAGACTTAAATTGAAGAAAGTAGGGAAAACCATTAGACCATTCAGGTATGACCTAAATCAAATCCCTTATGATTATACAGTGGAAGTGAGAAGTAGATTTAAGGGCCTAGATCTGATAGATAGAGTGCCTGATGAACTATGGACGGAGGTTCACGACATTGTACAGGAGACAGGGACCAAGACCATCCCCACGGAAAAGAAATGCAAAAAAGCAAAATGGCTGTCTGGGGAGGCCTTACAAATAGCTGTGAAAAGAAGAGAGGTGAAAGGCAAAGGAGAAAAGGGAAGATATACCCATTTGAATGTGGAGTTCCAGAAAATAGCAAGGAGCGATAAGAAAGCCTTCCTTAATGATCAAGGCAAAGAAATAGAGGAAAAGAATAGAATGGGAAAGACTAGAAATCTCTTCAAGAAAATTAGAGATACCAAGGGAACATTTCATGCAAAGATGGGCTCGATAAAGGACAGAAATGGTCTGGACCTAACAGAGGCAGAAGATATTAAGAAGAGGTAGCAAGAATACATGGAAGAACTGTACAAAAAACATCTTCACGATCTGGATAATCACGATGGTGTGATGACTCATCTAGAGCCAGCATCCTGGAATGTGAAGCCAAGTGGGCCTCAGAAGGCATCACTATGTGGAGGTGATGGCATTCCAGTTGAGCTATTTTAAATCCTGAAAGATGATGCTGTGAAAGTGCTGCACTCAATATGCCAGCAAATTTGGAAAACTCAGCAGTGGCCACAGGACTGGAAAAGGTCAGTTTTCATTCTAATCCCAAAGAAAGGCAATGCCAAAGAATACTCAAACTACCACACAACTGCACTCATCCCACACGCTAGCAAAGTATGCTCAAGCCAGGCTTCAGCAATATGTGAACCATGAACTTCCAGATGTTCAAGCTGGTTCTAGAAAAGGCAGAGGAACCAGAGAGCAAATTACTAACATCTGCTGGGTCACCAAAAAAGCAAGAGAGTTCCAGAAAAAACATCTATTTCTGTTTTATTGACTATGCCAAAGCCTTTGAGTGTGTGGATCACAATAAACTGTGGAAAATTCTGAAAGAGATGGGAATACCAAACCACCTGACCTGCCTCTTGAGAAACTTGCATGCAGGTCAGGAAGCAACAGTTAGAACAGGACATGGAACAACAGAATGGTTCCAAATAGGAAAAGGAGTACGTCAAGGCTGTATATTGTCACCCTGCTTATTTAACTTCTATGCAGAGTACATCATGAGAAATGCTGGGCTAGAAGAAGAACAAGCTGGGAATCAAGATTGCCAGGAGAAATATCAATAATCTCAGACATGCAGATGACACCACTCTTATGGCAGGATGTGAAGAACCAGAGAGCCTCTTGATGAAAGTGAAAGATGAGAGTGAAAAATTTGGCTTAAAGCTCAACATTCAGAAAACGAAGATCATGGCATCTGGTCCCATCACTTCATGGGAAATAGATGGGGAAATAGTGGTAACAGTGGCTGGCTGACTTTATTTTTCTAGGCTCCAAAATCACTGCAGAGGGTAACTGCAGCCATGAAATTAAAAGACGCTTACTCCTTGGAAGTAAAGTTATGACCAACCTAGACAGCATATTAAAAAGTAGAGACATTACTTTGCCAACAAAGGTTCGTCTAGTCAAGGCTATGGTTTTTTCAGTAGTCACGTATGGATGTGAGAGTTGGACTGTGAAGAAAGCTGAGCGCCTAAGAATTGATGCTTTTGAACTGTGGTGTTGGAGAAGACTCTTGAGAGTCCCTTGGACTGCAAGGAGATCCAACCAGTCCATTCTGAAGGAGATCAGTCCTGAGTGTTCATTGGAAGGACTGATGTTGAAGATGAAACTCCAATACTTTGGCCACCTGATGTGAAGAGCTGACTCATTGGAAAAGACCCTGATACTGGGAAAGACTGAGGGCAGGAGGAGAAGGGGACAACAGAGGATGAAGTGGCTGGATGGCATCACCGACTCGATGGATATGAGTTTGGGTAAACTCCGGGAGTTGGTGATGGACAGGGAGGCCTGGTGTGCTGTGTTTCATGAGTTCGCAAAGAGTCTGACACAACTAAGCGACTGAGCTGAAATGTGCTTTGTATTTAAAGGCTCAGCTCACATAAATGGGATTCCCAGGTGGCTCAGTGGTAGACAGCAGGAGATGCAAGAGTGTATCCGTGGGACGGGAAGATCCCCCAGAGCAACTCACTCAGGCATCCTTGCTGGGAGAGCCCCACGGACCAGAGAAGCCTGGGGGCCTGCACTTCACGAGATCGCAAGGAGCTGGGCATGACTGGGCAACTGAGCGACACACTCCCAGAGACATCGGGCCCCCAGGGCTCTGAACCGCCCCAGGCGGGCGCTGTTTACCAACCCCACACAGGACAGTGACCAAGCATCCAGTCTAACGGCTGTGTGTTTGCCAGTGATATCTTTATAAGATGTGCAACACTGACATCCTTAGCTCTTAGCTTTAGCTTTTAAAAGAAACACATAGGAATTCATTCAGTCCTAATATTTGGGAAAGTCATGACAAGCTGAGAGTTGATTTGGAATTATTTAAGCTATTCGGAGACCTCCCCTGAGAAAGAACTAAGCCTCAGAATGCTGAAGGAGCTTAGAAACTGGTGATTCTAAGTGTCCCTTTGTCCAGAGTCCATTTTATTTAGGGAATAAAATAACTAAATCTGGTTAAACTCGAAAATTACACCAGCACCAAAAATGAGTCAGTTTCCTCAGACAGTGATCTTACAAATTAACTAATCTATAGATTTTTAGCCAAAGTTAGTTTGTAATCATTGAATGTTATGCAGTTAAATTCTGGCTAAAAATTTGCCTTAATTTATTATACTTAAAAAAAAAAACTTTGTCAGTGTGTGAAAGAATGAAGAAATAATGGACTCTGCTTCATAATAAATGAGTTTGCCCTTGGGCACAACCCCTACCCGCTCATGATCTCATTAATCATTAAGCATCGAGGCTTCACTGGGCAGACAGATGTGCAGCAATGAAATCTGATCCCCATTTCACAGATGAGGAGGTCAAGGCAGCAAGAGGTTAAGTGAATTTTGGAGACCACACAATGAGAGGCTGGAAGAGTGGGGCCTGGCCGCTGCCCTGAGCTCCCTGGCGGGCTCCAGGAGGCCATCATGAGGATTTGCAGGGCTTGCCAGGAGCCCGACAGGAGCACCCGCGACTCAGGGGGCGTCACAGGAGGACCCCACAGGGCTGCCTGGAAAGTGACTCTCCCAATCTGTGGGCTATGGCCTTGGCGCAGGTGCTTCTCTGAGTGCTTCCCTCGCCTTTAAAATCGTCACAGCGACACTCACAGTTCTGTCTGCAGTGAGTTCACTCAGAATTCATGTATGAAGAATCTCTAGGACAATGAGCATTCACAGTGTCTCCCTTTGGCCCTGCATCTTGCTCACAGGCAGAAAACCGCTCCTTTCTCCCATTTCTGGGTAAGAGCCCTGTGTCCTCCATGCCGTTCCTCACGAGGACTGGGAAGGGTGCAGGAGGCCAGCCTAGGCCGTCTGCCATCCTGTCAGGAAGGGCCTTTGGGATGTCAGCTGCCTCTTGTTATCTGCGGCATTCACACTCCTTTTACAGCACTGAGAAATCACTAAGGTTATAACCATCATCTTCTCCAGCCTCTCACCACAAATGCTTGTCACTCACAAGTGTGCTTTAGCCCTCCCCACACTAATAAGAAGTCTTCCTTTCTAAAGAGGCCTCCCACCGTTTACACAGCAGATAAATGGTGTAGGCGCTCTACCGCTACTTGTTTACGTAACATTACCTTGCAAAGGAAAACACTGGAACCAAACCAAACATGAGTTTCCTTTCAAGATTATCCATAATGGTGAGTTAATAACTATGAATCAATGATGCTTGGTGCTGCCTACTTAAAGGGAGATATTGAAATTCTAGGAGATAGTAATGAGTGAATAGACCGTGAAATATATGATAAAATTTGTGTGGCTATAAGGCTGGAAGGCTTATGTGCTCTGAACAGGCGTCCCTGTTCCCTGGCCAGACCCATGGAAGTCATCCCTTGCCCTTCTTCCCTTTCCCCCCAGAAATCGTTCTGCACGTCACCTGAGCGTCAGCCCTCCGCAGGGCGCCCTCCTCCCACCCTCAGCATCCACCGCAGGCTTGCGCTGTGGCAACAGCCTGCCAGTCCATGCCCCTGATTCTGTTTCTCTCTGCTTCCTGTCCATCCCCTGCACAGAACGGGAGTCCAAGTTTCGCCCGCCTTCGCTGTGCTTAAAGCCCTTGGTGGCGCCTGGGCGTCTCGGGAAGAATGCAGAGCCCCTCACAGCGAGCTGCGCCCTCCCTGCAGCCCTCCCTCTCACCACAACCACCTTCCACCCTTGGACCCCACAACAACGGCCTCACTCCCCCAGAGCCTAGCAAGCTGGTCCCGGCCTCGGCGTCCCATCACCTGGCTCTATGTGGCTCCCAAACCTCCCCACTGGGCTTCTCAGGTGGCAGTGTTGGTGAAGAACCTGCTTGTGAGTGTGAAAGAGACATGGGCTCAGCTCCTGGGTTGGGAACACCTATGCCGGTGTTCTTGCCTGGAGAATCCCATGCACAGAGGAGCCTAGGGCCGCAGTCCACAGGATGCCCAGGAGCTGGACACCTCTGAAGTGAGCGTGCATGCACGCCTCTGCCCTCAGCTTCCTGGAGCGGCCCCGTCACTCAGCCCGCCTCTGACACGCCTGCAGCAGCCTGGCCCGCTCCTGGGCCCGGAGGCGCCTCCTCAGCACCTGGTCCTGAAGTGCCCTCCCCACTCGCCTAGGGGCCGGCAGTGATGTGTGGCCTGACTGTCGTGCTCTTGACGTGGACCCCTTTTTCTTTATTCTCCTTGGGGCTTGGTTACACAATGTCAACTCAAGGTGTGTTATGTCTGGCAAATCCTCAGATATTAGGACTTTGGTATGGCCTCCCTATATCCTTTCTCTTAATACTTTTAGAACTCCTATGAGATTTATGTTAGATCTTCTTATTCTCTGTATCTCTTAAACTTGTGTTCATATTTTCTATCTTCAGTTACTTTCTTCAGTTCAATCTCCCAAGCATTCATTCTTTTCTTCAATTAAGTTCAGTCTGTTGGCACATTTTTATCTTAACTATTGGATATTTATTTCTGGAAGTTGAATTACTTAGCTGTGTCTTGCTTTTTTTTTTTTTTTTTGAAATCTATTGTTTCATTTGAGTTTCAAGCCATTCTTTCATCTCTTTGAAAGTGAAAGTGTTAGTTACTGTCATGTCTCACGCTTTGAAACCCCATGGACTATAGCCCGCCAGGCTCCTCTGTCCATGGAATTCTCTAGGAAAGAATACTGAAGTGGGTAGCCATTCCCTTCTCCACGGGATTTTCCTGACCCAGGGATGGAACCCAGGTGTCTCACCATGCCGGCAGATTCTTTCCTGTCTAAACCAGGAGGGAAGCCCGTCTCTTTAGACAGGCTTAGTCTTAGCCTCTTTCAAACAACTTGATGATCTCAAATGTGTATATACTATGTCTATGTTTGCCGTGTCCTCTGATTCTCTCTCATAGTTGATAGCTCTCTCATGTAGTTCGCAATTCCTGTTTTAAAGTTTGTCTACTATGGGATTTACTGATACGCGAGGACTGGGCTCTCTAGACTGTGGAAAGCCCCTTACAGAGAGGCTGTGCCTCTGCTTCTGCAGGGGACCTGATTAGGCCCAGTTTCACATTCTTTTCTTGGGGCTTCTCACAGCATGTGGAATAATGCATGGCATGGATGGGAGGTTTTGGTGCCACAGAGGTTCTTTTTCTCCCTACTGATATCTGCTCAGAGCCCCAGGTGCACAGTAGCTTCCCTATTGCTTCCACGTTTTGAATGTCCCTTTATGGAAACACAGCCTTTTCAGATTCCTAGCTCTGTGTCGACTTGGATCCAACTTCCAGCTTTCCGCAGATCCCCCACTCCCTCCCTCATCCTGGTTGGGTATTTAGTCCCCATCCTCAGCCAGTGGACCCACACGGAGATTCCACTCCTTTGCTGGCCTTAAGCATCTGACCGCAAGTTACTTATTCTAGCCTCCAGTTTCTTTTTCATTTCTGGCATGTGAGAATTTTCCTTTTTTTCTATTAAGCTCAGCTATGTGTTTTAAAATACTTTATCCTGGTTACATGTATCCAGTATTTTTTTTTTTTTTTTTTTGTTTTATAACTGGAAAGGTAGTGCACATCAACTCTGTCCTCCTGTTTCATGAACTAGAATCTTCCCTCTGGACTCTACTGACCTTGAATTAGGGCATGTGGTTTATTGAGCATTCATCAAATGCCTGCAACATAGACACTTAGACTTTTTGGCTACTGAACAAATAAAACCTGAGATGAATCTCACCTTCTCCATTTAGAAACCAGATCTTAGAAAAGCCATAAAATCCCTCTAGGCTTCATTTTCTTCATTGACAAACCAAGTGAAAATCATTTCTCCCTTGTTGCCTCACATAAAGAAAGTCAGTGCAATAATACTATGAACAAACTTTAAAAAGCCACGGCCCTAGTTAAGTAAAAGAAACGAAAGGAAATTAATGCTCCATTAAGCAATCATCCACTCAGTTCTTCCTAGCCAGTCCAGAGAGAACCAGGGAGGCCTGAGTCCCTCTGGCATCTGTTAGCTGGTGTCAGCTCTTAAAGTGACAGAAGAAAAGTAGGACAGACACTTTGGACACTCACATGTTTTGCCTCAGATGCGAGCCCTTTTCCGTAGTCTTGCATTTGAATATTACATGTATTAAGGCTGAAGCTCTCTCTTGCACCCTGGTTCTGTCATTTGCCCTGCCTTTGCCCAGTGCTGGGAGAAACGTGCCTGCCGACGGCCTTGGCCTCCCCGGCACACGGGCCACCGAGCTTAGTTCCCTGCCCGACTCTCACTATGCATTTCCATTTATCCAGTGGCTTAGTTGGCAAATACTTATTGAATGCCAACCATGTAATGATAAACATGAGAGGTGTTATATTTTCCTTTCCCTTTGGGGCTTAAAGGTTCAAATTAAGTGGGTAGAAACAAGTTTAATCATCCGAAGCGTTTGCTGTAAGTCTTTTTCCCAGCTTCTAGCGTTCTGGATCTGATTAAACACTGCTCACCATGTCAGCTGATCTCTGCTTCTAACACCCGGTCCATCTTGTCAGCCTCATCTCCCGTTCCTCCCCCTCGCCTGCTTAGCTACCTGTTAAACCCGTCTACACACTAGATGTGGACCACACGTTATGGTTCCATGACCTTCTGCCTTTGGGTGCTGTTCCTTCCAGTCACAAACTCAGCTCCCCTCCTGAAGCCTCGTCTGGCCCCAAGGCCGAGCGCCCGCTCCATCGCAGCCCGAGCCCCGCGGTCAGCTGAGCAAGCGTTCCTCTTCCACGCCACCGGGCCAGGCTGCTTCCGCCTCCCCCGCAGCCCTTAGCCCGTTCTGGGGGGCGTTGCATTCAAGGTCCGCAGCTAGAAGCTGTCTGCGAAGCGCCTCTAAGTGGTTGTTTACTTACTCTGGCAATTTCACAGTACCAGTCGCAATATCTCACCTAAAATTAGTGCTGGTAAACATGTACAGAAAGCGGTTTAATTTGAATGAGGTTTCAGTGCATGTCTAGAAGAGACACGCTTTATGTTCAAAGACAAAAAGAGGTTGAATACTAAAAGATACGAAGAGAGACGGCATGTAAAGAGTGGCCAGAGGGGAGCTAGAGTGGCTGCGCCAACAGCAGGCAAAGCAGCCTCAAGGCAAAGATTGCCACAGAGACAAAGAAGGACCTTTCATACGGTGAACTGCCATTCCACTAAGAAGATGCACGCACAGGTGCGCCTGGAACAGAGCCCCAGTTACTTGAAACAAAACCTTAGAAATGTGACTGGAGAAATAGACAAGTCCGTAATAATTGAGATTCCAACAGCATACTTTCAATAATGAATAGAACAAAAGACAGCAGGTTAAAGGGGAAATAGGAGACCTGAGTAGCACTGTACGCCAAACTAGACCTAATAGCTTGCTATGGACCCTGCCCAACAGCGGAAGATACAAACTCTCAACATTCTCCAGGATAGACGCTATGTTAGGCCATAAGATAGCCTCGTTAAATGTTAAAGGATGAAATCGTGCAAAGTATGTTCCATAATCACCATAGAATAAAATTAGAAATCAAAGCAGAAGGAAACGGGAAACTCACAATAAGGTAGAAATTAAACAGCAAATAGGCAAAGAAGGAATTATGAGGGAAATTAGAAAATGCCTTGAGATGAATGAATGTAAAATACCACATATCAAGTCTGTGGGATGAAGTTCAGTTCATTTCAGTCGCTCAGTCGTGCCCGACTCTTTGCGACCCCATGAATCACAGCACTCCAGGCCTCCCTGTCCATCACCATCTCCCGGAGTTCACTCAGACTCACGTCCATCGAGTCTGTGATGCCATCCAGCCATCTCATCCTCGGTCGTCCCCTTCTCCTCCTGCCCCCAGTCCCTCCCAGCATCCAGGTCTTTTCCAGTGACTCAACTCTTCGCATGAGGTGGCCAAAGTACTGGAGTTTCAGCTTCAGCATCATTCCTTCCAAAGAAATCCCAGGGCTGATCTCCTTCAGAATGGACTGGTTGGATCTCTTTGCAGTCCAAGGGACCCTCAAGAGTCTTCTCCAACACCACAGTTCAAAACCATCAATTCTTCAGTGCTTAGCTTTCTTCACAGTCCAATTCTCACATTCATACATGACCACGAGAAAAACCATAGCCTTGACTAGACGGACCTTAGTCGGCAAAGTAATGTTTCTGCTTTTGAATATGCTGTCTAGTTTGGTCATAACTTTTCTTCCGAGGAGTAACTGTCTTCTAGTTTCATGGCTGCAGTCACCATCTACAGTGATTTTGGAGCCCCCCCCAAAATAAAATCTGACACTGTTTCCACTGTTTCCCCATCTATTTCCCATGAAGTGATGGGACCGGATGCCATGATCTTCATTTTCTGAATGTTGAGCTTTAAGCCAACTTTTTCACTTTCCTCTTTCACTTTCCTCAAGAGGCTTTTTAGCTCCTCTTCACTTTCTGCCATAAAGATTTTTTTTTTTTTTTTTTTGCTTTTATAACTGGAAAGGTAGTGCACATCAACTCTGTCCTCCTGTTTCATGAACTAGAATCTTCCCTCTGGACTCTACTGACCTTGAATTAGGGCATGTGGTTTATTGAGCATTCATCAAATGCCTGCAACATAGACACTTAGACTTTTTGGCTACTGAACAAATAAAACCTGAGATGAATCTCACCTTCTCCATTTAGAAACCAGATCTTAGAAAAGCCATAAAATCCCTCTAGGCTTCATTTTCTTCATTGACAAACCAAGTGAAAATCATTTCTCCCTTGTTGCCTCACATAAAGAAAGTCAGTGCAATAATACTATGAACAAACTTTAAAAAGCCACGGCCCTAGTTAAGTAAAAGAAACGAAAGGAAATTAATGCTCCATTAAGCAATCATCCACTCAGTTCTTCCTAGCCAGTCCAGAGAGAACCAGGGAGGCCTGAGTCCCTCTGGCATCTGTTAGCTGGTGTCAGCTCTTAAAGTGACAGAAGAAAAGTAGGACAGACACTTTGGACACTCACATGTTTTGCCTCAGATGCGAGCCCTTTTCCGTAGTCTTGCATTTGAATATTACATGTATTAAGGCTGAAGCTCTCTCTTGCACCCTGGTTCTGTCATTTGCCCTGCCTTTGCCCAGTGCTGGGAGAAACGTGCCTGCCGACGGCCTTGGCCTCCCCGGCACACGGGCCACCGAGCTTAGTTCCCTGCCCGACTCTCACTATGCATTTCCATTTATCCAGTGGCTTAGTTGGCAAATACTTATTGAATGCCAACCATGTAATGATAAACATGAGAGGTGTTATATTTTCCTTTCCCTTTGGGGCTTAAAGGTTCAAATTAAGTGGGTAGAAACAAGTTTAATCATCCGAAGCGTTTGCTGTAAGTCTTTTTCCCAGCTTCTAGCGTTCTGGATCTGATTAAACACTGCTCACCATGTCAGCTGATCTCTGCTTCTAACACCCGGTCCATCTTGTCAGCCTCATCTCCCGTTCCTCCCCCTCGCCTGCTTAGCTACCTGTTAAACCCGTCTACACACTAGATGTGGACCACACGTTATGGTTCCATGACCTTCTGCCTTTGGGTGCTGTTCCTTCCAGTCACAAACTCAGCTCCCCTCCTGAAGCCTCGTCTGGCCCCAAGGCCGAGCGCCCGCTCCATCGCAGCCCGAGCCCCGCGGTCAGCTGAGCAAGCGTTCCTCTTCCACGCCACCGGGCCAGGCTGCTTCCGCCTCCCCCGCAGCCCTTAGCCCGTTCTGGGGGGCGTTGCATTCAAGGTCCGCAGCTAGAAGCTGTCTGCGAAGCGCCTCTAAGTGGTTGTTTACTTACTCTGGCAATTTCACAGTACCAGTCGCAATATCTCACCTAAAATTAGTGCTGGTAAACATGTACAGAAAGCGGTTTAATTTGAATGAGGTTTCAGTGCATGTCTAGAAGAGACACGCTTTATGTTCAAAGACAAAAAGAGGTTGAATACTAAAAGATACGAAGAGAGACGGCATGTAAAGAGTGGCCAGAGGGGAGCTAGAGTGGCTGCGCCAACAGCAGGCAAAGCAGCCTCAAGGCAAAGATTGCCACAGAGACAAAGAAGGACCTTTCATACGGTGAACTGCCATTCCACTAAGAAGATGCACGCACAGGTGCGCCTGGAACAGAGCCCCAGTTACTTGAAACAAAACCTTAGAAATGTGACTGGAGAAATAGACAAGTCCGTAATAATTGAGATTCCAACAGCATACTTTCAATAATGAATAGAACAAAAGACAGCAGGTTAAAGGGGAAATAGGAGACCTGAGTAGCACTGTACGCCAAACTAGACCTAATAGCTTGCTATGGACCCTGCCCAACAGCGGAAGATACAAACTCTCAACATTCTCCAGGATAGACGCTATGTTAGGCCATAAGATAGCCTCGTTAAATGTTAAAGGATGAAATCGTGCAAAGTATGTTCCATAATCACCATAGAATAAAATTAGAAATCAAAGCAGAAGGAAACGGGAAACTCACAATAAGGTAGAAATTAAACAGCAAATAGGCAAAGAAGGAATTATGAGGGAAATTAGAAAATGCCTTGAGATGAATGAATGTAAAATACCACATATCAAGTCTGTGGGATGAAGTTCAGTTCATTTCAGTCGCTCAGTCGTGCCCGACTCTTTGCGACCCCATGAATCACAGCACTCCAGGCCTCCCTGTCCATCACCATCTCCCGGAGTTCACTCAGACTCACGTCCATCGAGTCTGTGATGCCATCCAGCCATCTCATCCTCGGTCGTCCCCTTCTCCTCCTGCCCCCAGTCCCTCCCAGCATCCAGGTCTTTTCCAGTGACTCAACTCTTCGCATGAGGTGGCCAAAGTACTGGAGTTTCAGCTTCAGCATCATTCCTTCCAAAGAAATCCCAGGGCTGATCTCCTTCAGAATGGACTGGTTGGATCTCTTTGCAGTCCAAGGGACCCTCAAGAGTCTTCTCCAACACCACAGTTCAAAACCATCAATTCTTCAGTGCTTAGCTTTCTTCACAGTCCAATTCTCACATTCATACATGACCACGAGAAAAACCATAGCCTTGACTAGACGGACCTTAGTCGGCAAAGTAATGTTTCTGCTTTTGAATATGCTGTCTAGTTTGGTCATAACTTTTCTTCCGAGGAGTAACTGTCTTCTAGTTTCATGGCTGCAGTCACCATCTACAGTGATTTTGGAGCCCCCCCCAAAATAAAATCTGACACTGTTTCCACTGTTTCCCCATCTATTTCCCATGAAGTGATGGGACCGGATGCCATGATCTTCATTTTCTGAATGTTGAGCTTTAAGCCAACTTTTTCACTTTCCTCTTTCACTTTCCTCAAGAGGCTTTTTAGCTCCTCTTCACTTTCTGCCATAAAGGTAGTGTCATCTGCCTATCTGAGGTTATTGATATTTCTCCCAGCAATCTTGATTCCAGCTTGTGTTTAGGGAAAGCCTATATTACAAAAGAAGAAATTTCAAATCAATAACCAAAACTTATACCTTAAGAAATTAAAGAAAAACGTAAACTAAACCCAAAGAAAGAAGAAGGGAGAGAAATAATGACTAGGATGGAAATAAATGAAACAGAGAATAGAAAATCATTAAAGAAAATCAATGAAGTCACAAGTTCACTCTTTGAAAAGATGTCTCCTGGATTTTTAGCCTTCTGGCCACTCTGCAAATTTTAAACTAACCAGACTCCATAATCACATAAGCAAATTCCTTGTAATGAAATCAGTTTATATACATACACACAATCATATAAGCAAATTCCTTATAATAAAATCTGTTTATACACGCACACACACATGCTCTGGAGAGCCATGGTGTGCAAAAGGTAGAGAGTCTCATGTAACGATTAATGCCGGCTCCGGAGTCAGACTGCTTATACTCAAATCGCGGCTGCTACCGACTGACTCTGTATGTCTTGGTACAAGTCAGATCACTTCCCTTCACTTCAGTTTCCTCAACTGGAAGTGAGGAATGACAATAGTAGTCTATTTTGTAGGGTTTCTGTAAAAAAGACATTAGTTAATTAGCTAAAAGTTTATTATGGTACACTTGGCATATAGTTTGTGTGCAAAAAATATTAGCTCATATGATTTTGCCGGGATTTCCCCTAAAATTTTATTTTACAAGATTAGTCACTACTAAAAATGTATGCAAACCACTGGACTTTGTTCAGGCTATGGTGCTGCTTTGGTTTGCTTTCTTCCCTTGCTGTTATACCAACCAATGCTGCCAGAGTTCAGTGGCCAAAGCAGAGGTAAGATGCTGTTCTAACCACTCAGAGTCACAGTTGTTTCACGTTTGTAAATCAGTTCAGTTAGGGAAGTTTAAGCACATTAAACATATATAAAACACAACATGTACACACATACGCACACACATGTATGATACTAACGTGCGTAATACGGAATTCAAAGGCCATCTAACATATATGTGTACATAGTAGTCCAGGTTCTTCACATGGTGATATTAAGAACCATTGGTGTCACTTTGCAAGTCATTTTAAGAACAATGGCTCTCCATTTGACTTAATGCATTTGGCCTGCTATGACAGAAACCACAGATTGTGTGGCTTAAATATTTATTTCTCACAGTTCTGAAAACTTGGAAGTTCAAGGTTAAGGAGACTTCGGATCCCGTGTCTGGTCAGACCCCTTCCTATTTTGAAGTTATTCATCCTCTGTCTTCACACGGCTGACAGAGCGAGAGCACTCATCTTTCTCATGTCTCTTCTCAGAAAGGCACTACTCCCGTTCATGCAGGCTCCACCCTCATGGACTGATTACTTTCGAGAAGGCCTCACTTCCAAATACCAACACATTCATGATTGGCTTTCAACATGAATTTGCAGTTCACAAACATTCATTCCTTAACACCACTAACCGGAATTCCATAAGAGGAAAAGTCAAGTTATTACAATTAAACTAGCACTCCTTGAAGGCCAGTATGGATGAGCAAGAGCCAGGCTCCACTTTCTGGTTGCTTACAACCTGAGGCCTAAGAAACTTGACATCTAAGTTGCTTTGGCAGTTGACAGAGTAAGAGGAGGATACATAAGGCACGTAGCTCTCTCTGTTTCTGAAATGAATGCCTGTATTAAGTGCACAGCAAGTGCTTCCCTGTGTCCCACGCATGGGTGGTGTCCCAGGCTCTAAATGAGGAAGGCCTAAAATATTAGGGAAAACTGTAAGGGCTCTCTTTTTTATGCAGCCAAGAGGTAAATTTCAATTGCTTGCCAGTGACTCCATTTTAATTAATTTATTTATTCATGGCTGCCCGCAGGCTTTCTCTAGCTGCAGAGCGCAGGGGCTGCCGTGGGGCTGCAGCTGCGGGGCACGGGGGCTGCTGTGGGGCTGCAGTGTGCAGGCTCCTCGCTGTTGTGGCTTCTTTTTGCTGAGTGTGGGCTCGCTGCATGGGCTCAGTAGTTGCAGTACAGGAGCTTAGCTGCCCTGTGCATGTGGAATCCTCCCGAACCAGGGATCGAACCTGGGATCCCTGCATCGACAGGCAGATTCCTAACCACTGGACCACCAGGGAAGTCCCTGATTCTTGCCTCCAAACTCATCACCCTGTTCTCTCTTGCAAGGTGTGGCTCCTTCAAGCCTTGGCGGCCGTGTCACAGGGCCTGCCCTAAATTAATCCAGGCTATATTAATACTGCCCAGTGAGTCTCTCTAACCATGAAAAGCTTATTTGAAAGATGTCAGGTCCATATTTCCCTTAGGCTTTCTCCTTGAATATGACCCATTTATCCCCCAGATTGTGACCTTCATAAAGTCTGGGGTGGAATTTCTTTAGATTTCCTTTACACACACTGGATGCTTAATATTTGCTATGAATGTGATTAATTGATGAGCACTTTGCATGCCTTTAAGCAAAAGATTTAGTTTCTTCACCCGAGAAAGGGAGGATTTGAAATATAAATTATATAAGAGAATGGGTCACCTCATAAAATATTTTATTTATAACCTCTGGCAATAAAAGTCACTCACTGTTGTGATGACACTTGTCATCTATATATGGTAAAAATTCCGTTCCCAGTTTTACTGAATGGGATTTGCCAAGACCACAGCGACATTTGCCCAGGATACTTCCCAAGGTGGTCAAAATGAAGCAGAGACCCTGAGGGATAAAATGATGCGAGGATAATGGGCCAAGCAGAGATGCTTCCTTCTGGGAGAAATTTCCATTTGTCTTCAACAATGGGCTGGAAGAAAATCCTCATGGGAAGCCCCTGGATCAGACACTGTGTATCATGGTCCAAGCAGACTTGCCCATCACAAGCCTGAGTATAGGAATTTACCGACAGAGATTTCTTCAAAGGCCCTGTGAAGAAAGTGGAGTTCACAAGGAAATAATACCTGAATTCTATCATTATACAAACTCACCCAAGCGTTAGCATATATGCTTTTTCCTAAAGGGAAAAGGTACTTAAGCAAAGGACATACACATCTACATAAGCTGCCTTCAAACTGGTTCAGATAACAGAATATTAAAGAGTGCAGTTTGGTTAACACATTAAAAAATGCTGATTCACCAAGCCTGGAATTACTGCCATGACATGCTTCACTGGGTGAAACATCAACATACATAGGAATGCAGGCAAGCAAGGGTGATCAGATAAGGAGGCTTTTAGAGAAGTTTGTGGACTGACTACGTCAGACTCAGGACATGCTATTCTTTGCCACGGTTTTATTTCTCCCTAAATTGAGTGAATAATATCGATGGTGTTTGACTCCAGCCCATCACGTTTCTGTATTCTAGGAGATTATACCTAGATCAGGTTCTATGAGGCATCCTGATTTTACCTGTGGGAAATCATTTTTTAAAAAAGGAGATTCAAGAAAGAGAAGACCAGCCAAGAATGTTTTCATTCTTAAATTAGTGAAATCATGACTGTGGTTTGGTACCTGTCAAATTTTGCAAGATTCTCAGCCAATTATTTCAAAATTTCCTCTGCTCCATGGTTTCTTTCCCTTTTAGTGTTCTAGCATTCATGCATCACACTTTCTGAAATTCCCCTGCAAGCCTTGGACGCCCTATTCCATTTTCCAATGTGCTCCACCTTTGCATCTCGCTGTAGGAAGCCCTGACTGATCTGTCTCCAACAGGCAGAGTCGTCTTTCCTCAGCCACAGTCAGTTACTGGTGAGCCCATAAGAATAGTCTTCATTCTCATGATAATATTTTAGATATCTAGCCCTTTCTTTCACTATCCTTAGAATGTCCATCTCTGTTTACATTTCCCATCTGTTCCTGCTGGTGGTTGACCTTTTTCATTCAGTTCAGTTCAGTTCAGTCGCTCAGTCGTGTCCGACTCTTTGCAACACCAAGAACTGCAGCACTCCAGGCCTCCCTGTCCATCACCAGCTCCCGAAGTCCATCCAAACCAATGTCCATTGAGTCAATGATGCCATCCAGCCATCTCATCCTCTGTCGTCCCCTTCTCTGCCTGCCCTCAATCTTTCCCAGCATCAGGGTCTTTTCAAATGAGTCAGCTCTTCACATCAGGTGGCCAAAGTATTGGAGTTTCAGCATCAGTTCTTCCAATGAATATTCAGAGTTGATTTCCTTTAGGATTGACTGATTTCATCTCCTTGCTGTCCAAGGGACTCTCAAGAGTCTTCTCCAACACCACAGTTCAAAAGCATCAGTTCTTCCATGTTCAGCCAGGTCAATTATCCATTCATTAAGTATGGTAGGTATGACAGTGTGTAAGGCGCATAATGTTACTGTCCTACAGAAATGTTTTTATTTTCTTTTAAAAACAGAAGACAATGAGTATAATAATAATAAATATATAATAATGAACCTAGCCTGGATTTTACTCATCTTTCTACCAAGGCAGTTATAAAATATTATATATATATATATTTAATTGGAGGGATTCACAACAAGAAAGTGCTCAGGGTCAACCAAAGTCCGAATGAGGCGGAAAATGGGATGGAGAGGACTATAGTGTGAACTGTCAGCAGAGCTCTGGTTCTCGCCTTGGACAGCAGGTCACGGTGCCTTTGTTACATCATCAAAGATATATTGCCTACGTAAGTCCACAAGAAAAGCAGGCCACGCACTGATCAGTAATGATAGCCTCACGAATCGAAAACTATATTGTGCACTTGAGGCAAGAGAGAGGGAGAAGGGGAGAGAGAGAGGGAGAAAGAGAGAAGGGGAGAGGGAGAAGGGGAGGGAGGGAAGGGGAGGGAGGGAGAAGGGGAGAGGG
>SJYG01000696.1:512940-527683 GCA_006410535.1 Litocranius walleri
GGACTGTAGCCCACCAGGTTCCTCTGTCCATGGGATTCTCTGGGCAAGAATACTGGAGTGGGTTGCCACACCCTTCTCCAGGGTGTCTTCCCAACCCAAGGATTGAACCTGCATCTCTAAAGTCTCCTGCACTGGCCTGGAGGCTCTTTACCACTAGCCCCACCTGGGAAGTCCCTGAGACAAAGGCTGCAGATGATTATGTGAATGAAGGAGGCGTTTTGATTTTCTCCCTGTCTGGTGTGGCCGAGTCCACCCTACCATAAAACGCTAAGAAGGCTGTTCTCAAGTGCCAGGGTCCAGCCCCGGTGGATCCAGGGTAATTCGAAGGTGGGGGCAGAGTAGGTGTCCTAGGAAAAACTATCTAATTGCAGATAGAGAGGGACTAAGAATTTGGCAGAGAAAAAGAGGCCGAATAACTTGGTTAACACAGGGTACCAATCACCACCTACGTAGGCCACAGGCGTCTTCCTGTTCTCCCGAAGGAGAGGAGGCACTGAGGCCCCTCCGGTCTGATCTTAGAAGCACAGGCAAAATTAGTAGGCTTGGTGGGTCCTATGCACCAGATGGGAATTCGGCCAGAAAATAGTAGGAGAGAGAGAAAGGGCTAAATAACTTGGTTTATGTGGGGTACCAATAAAATTCCAGGCAAGGAATTTGCACCATCTGCATTAGGCCACCGGTGCCTAACGTTAGGTACTCCTGGTGCCACGTGTGGGCTTGAAAACCAGGGCAAAGAAGCAGACATGGAGGGCACCCACGGTCCATATGGGAATTCAGCCAGAAAATTGGGGAGCAGAAAGGAACGACATGAGGGAATCAGTCTTTCAGGAACTGATCCGATTTCTTTATTTTTCAGGTTTGTTTTTATACCTTTTGTTACACATAGGGATGAATACAGAGTCACGCGGGGGTCAGCAGACCTGACCCTTGTCACAATCAGGTGTTTCATATAAAATTATACAAAGGTGTTATGAGTTTTTACATCATCTTCTGACCATGAGGTCTGCTGACATTTTATGGCCCTTTCTGATACTGGTCAGTTAACCAGAAAACTTATTTTTCCAGGAGTGATTTTTTCAGGCACCACCCTCCAAATAAAGTTGCATTCTTATAGGGTGAGAGTGTACTGAGTTACAATCAAGAAAGGAATTTACTTAACCTAAGGTTTAACATGATTAGTCTTAAAGGTTAATACTTATTTCTCTTATATGCTTAAAGGTTAATACTTATTTCTCCTATATGCTAGTTATATTCATTATAAGGGCAGGGAATATGGAGATTTAGCAGCAAATATCAGCCCAACAAATGAAAACCCTTCACCAATGTTCCCTTTACAATCTATTTAGTCTTAAGATAGTGATAAGGTTACATTTTGTATAGCAAGGACACAGTGATTTATAACAAAGTACAGTAGTCTATAACGAGAAAATTCATTAACTCAAAAAGTCTAATATTGCTAACATCAAAAACTACTATGTTTCCTTTTCTATATTCCAAATACATTGATTAATATATTCCCAGGTGCCTAAGGATATGAAGGCCTGGTGGCAATCAAATGAGAAAAGCCCTGTGCTAATACTCCAAACTCTCTGTGCTGTTTATGGTTGAGAGGTTGTCACACAAGCTAGTCTGTCAGCAGAGAGGTTTGACCTGAGACACCCTTGTCACACCCAAGGCAGGGAATTAGCAGTAATTATTGGCATGACAAATGAAAAAACCCTTCACCAATATAATTCCTAATCAACCCACTAATACTATACTAATAATCTTCTAACTTCTCAAAAGAGTCTGTATTTAGAAAGTTTTAAAGCATCCCATGCCTCTCACAGCCTGGACGAACCTGATCAGGCAGGCCAGAGAAACTTCAGAGTTTGTAAGTTGAAACACTCTTGTCACGCCCAGGAATTTTTCTTAACTGGGGCTGCAAGTTAACTCCTTCTCCAAGAGAAATGGTTATGGGGGAGAGCCCCAGTAAAGTACTCTGGTTTTGGGGGTAGATGCTTGGGAACAGGGGGTTTCCTGAGGCTTGATCACGCCTTTGCGTATGCCAAGCATCCTTCCTCATGACCTTTGCCATGGGTGGAGTTCCTCACGCTGGCCTCCAACACCCAAGCCCACTCTGAATCCACACAGGGGCAACCCCAACATTGGGAACCACTTGCTTCGTTTGTCTGTGTCTGGCTTCTCGGCCCGTCCTCTGTCAGGAAGATCCAACTGAAAAAGAACGCTGTTCTCCAAAGATCACCACACTGGTTACCTTGAGGCAGGTGATAATCTGCACTACAGAGGGGCCATGGGGCTGGCTGACTGCGTGGATACTCCGTGCAAGGAGGGAAGACGTTTAGACCAGGATTTGCAAGCGCGAGCTCTGGGGCCTGCTCATCCAGGTCCGACTCCTGGCTCTGCCACTCACAGCTGTGTGGTCACACCAGCAAGTTGTTTGCCCTTGGGTTCCTTGGTCTCTTTGTCTAGCAGGTGGTGGTAACAGCAACCCAGAGTATAAGTGCCCTTCATGTCTCCAAAGGCCTTAGCTTAACATACACAGCACCCTCGAATAGCACTGGTACAAAGCAAGTGTGACATACGCCTCTGCAATGATGACTGCCTGTTTTCTGTTCTCCCACCTGTTTATGCTTCAGCAAGCAGTGGGTGCTGGGTTCTGAGAATCTCTGTTGCCCTGTCAGAGCTCATCCACTGTTTTCTCAGATGTGACTGTAATTGTATCCCCTGCACGATTTGGGCAAGAAAGGTCTTCGGGAGAGAAGCTTTGTTCTCTGTCGTGGCGTGCTGTGCAGCCCCTTCTGAATGCTCTCCAGCTACCTCACAGCTTCTCCGCTGAGCTGTCTGAGGGGCTGCAAATGTTGAGTCCTCACAGAGTGATGCCTGAGGTGCTTCAGAACACACCCGGCCCATTTGGATCAGACCTTGAGGAAAGCAGTTTCCGAATGTGAAACCAGCCGGACCTCGCTGCTACTATCACTATACATTTCAGACAATCAGAAAACATCCAACAACTTCAAGCATCCCCAAAGGTCTGATAGACCTCTGCAACAGGCTAAAGAGAATTAAGGCTGAGATCCCTCCAGAGACAACTGGCTTGAACTCAAATAGCTCAGAGTGTTTTTGTAAAACATCTTGTTCTTGACAAAGACCAGGATTTTGCCAACACATTCTTCCCCTTTAAAATCCCTAGGTCCATTCTGTGTGGTTCTGGTTCCTTTTTCCCTGGCTCCATCTGAGGTTATACAAGGGCCATGAGATTATTTTATGTCCGTGAACCTTTGACTCATCCTGCACCCATGTCATCATGATTCTCCCAAGCGGGCTTCACAGTGTGGCCCAGCTCTTCTCACCCACCCCCAGTGGATGTTTGCCCAAGGTCAGCCAGATGCCCACGCCTTGTGGCTTCACAGTTGAAGGTGTCATGACCTCCCGCAAGCACCCCACCATGCCCTCTGCCTTAGAGTTCCCTGAAAAACTCTGGGTCTTTGGCAAATACAAAACCACAAACAGAACTGAAGTTCACGGACACAGTCGCTCAAAGGGGATTTCCTCAACGTGCATTCTTCTCTGAGAACCTCACTGATTGTTCTCCTGAGGCCGATTGTGGAAAAAAATTCTGAACTCATCCCATTTGGGCTGCCCACGGACTTCATTAAGAAGAAATTAGCAATAAACAAGCTGAGATGAGGCACCTCAGATGTCCTGCAATTGAAAGCCTTCTAGCACAGCTTTGTAGTTGCTAAGGAACATATTTTAGAGATAAAAATGATAGCCAAGTCTCAGAGTCTACAGGGAGATACAAAGACCAGGAGAGCTGGGGGCTCTGTGCTGGGTGACTGAGACTTGGAATCAGTGTGCTTATATTTAATTACAATTACAGTTATAATTAAAGTAACACATGGACATGATCAAGAATCAATGCACCCCCCCAACAAATGACTTGAAATGAAAATACAGGTATATTTCTTGCCCCTGTCCTACTCCCCAGGGACAAATTTGGGCTTATATAAATCCAGTTTGGAGTTATTCCCCTCTCTTCTGTTTTCTGGATGAAATTTTGTAGAATCAGTATTATCTCTTCTTTAAATATATTTCTGAATTTTCCTGTTTGTATCTGGACATTTCTTTTTCAGAAGAATTTGAGCTACAAAGTCAATTTGTTTTACAGAGGTTATCTGTTCAATTTAGAATGGATTTCAGTAATTTGTGATTTTTAAGGGACTGACCCATCTTTGGTTGCTTTTAATTGAGGTACAGTTGATTTACAATATTATTTGTTTCAAGTGTACAACATAGGGAGCCACAATTTTTAAAAATTATAGAATGCTGAACACGTTCCCTGTGCCGTACAACACACCCTTGCAGCTTATCTATTTCACGTGCAGTAGTTTTTACCTCCTTATCCCCCCCACTATATTCTGCCCTTCTCACTCCCTTCTCTCCACTGTTAATGACTCATTTTTCACATTGTCAAAATTATGAGCACAAAGTAATCCCTATTACTCTCATTAATTCTTCATGTCTGCAGCATCTATAGTGAGACCTCCTTCTTTTATTCCTGATATTAACAACCTGTATTTTCTCTCCTTTCATCTTTGTCAGTCTTTCTAGAAGTTTTATTTTTTTTAAAGAACAAGCTTTTGGCTTTATTGATTTCCTCCACTGTTTTTCTCTTTTAAAGTTCACTGACTTCTGGCCGTGCCTCTATTACTTTCTTCCACTTACTTGCTTTGAAATTATTTTGCTCTATAATGCTTTCCCCAAGAGCATTAAGATGGAAGCTTAGATTATTCATTTCAAATTTTCTTGTTTTGCAACATAAACACTTAATTCTATAAATTTCCCTGATAGCACTCCTTTACTCCTTTACATGCTACAAATATGTTTTCGTTTGTCTTCAATTCAAGTATTTTCTACTTTCTTCTGAAATCTGTGTTCTGCTGCTTATACGAACAACTCTATAAACATAGATTGGGTCCATTCAGCTGATAGTGCCATCCATTCCTCTATATTCGTACTGATTTTCTTTCTGTTAGTTCGATCCATTAGTGTCTAAGCGTTACTACTAAGTGACAGAGTGTTGAAGTCTCCAGCTAAGACCATGGGTTTGTTTATTAATCCTTTCAGATCTGCTAGCTTTCTGGTTATGCATTTTGAAGCTCTTATTTTAGGTTCTACACATTGATGATGTGTGAAAATCACACAGTGATTTTCTCTTTTATCATTACATAATGTTCCTCCTTGTGCCTGGAATATTTCTTTGAAGTTAATTTTTTTTTAATATAACCATTCCCACATTAGTGCTTGCATGGAGTATATTCTTCCATCCTCTACATTTTAACCTACCTGTATCCTTACCATTTGGGAGGATCCCCTGGAGAAGGGAATGGCAGCCCCCTCCAGTGTTCTTGCCTGGAGAATCCCAGGGACGGGGGAGCCTGGACAGTTAGATTCCATGGAGTCGCACAGAGTTAGACGTGACTGAGCGGGCCGTCTAACCCTCCACTCCCCGCATCACCATCAGAGACGGCTTATAGCTGCATCATGCATTTGTTTATCCGTCCTAACAGCGTCTGTCTCTAAATTTGTGTTTGATGTAATTACTGGCATGTTTATATTTAGTTTAACATCTCATATTTTACCTGTTACTATCTGCTCTCTATGTTGCTTCCTCCTTTTGCCTCCTTCTGTCATATCTGAAGATTCTTTAGTGTTCTGTTTTCTTTTATCTCTTCTGTCTTGACTGTATCTCTCTGCATAGCTTTGCTTGTGTGTTTGTTTTAGTGGTTGCTCTGAGGATTATAATAAACACATAAAAAATATAGAGGGGATGCTCTCCATCTTCAAGAGGAAGCTAGGACCTCCTCAGTATACAGGTCCCTTCACCTCCCCCTCTGATGTGGTGGTCATGCGAACTATTACATCCATGCACAGGGAAACTCACCGCTGATGTTATAATATTTGCTTTCAGTCATTTAACATATTTTAAAGAACCAAAATGGAAAAAGTGGTCTATCACATTTACCCAGATATATACTATTTCCGTGGCTCTTCCTTCATCCTTGATGCTCCAAGTCCCCTTCTCATGTGATTTCACTTCTATTGAAAGAACTTACCATAGCAGTTGTTTTAGAGCAAGTCTGCTGGCAACATTTCCTTCATTTGTGAACACCTTTATTTACCTTTATTCATGAAAGATGTTTTTGCTGAACATAGTATTATAGACTGACAGTTCTTTGCTTTTAGCCCTTTTAAAAATGTTGTGTGACTTCCTTATAGCTTCCATGGTTTGTGATTAGAAATCGACGCTCATTCAGATCACTATGTCCTTTTCTCTTGCTGTTCTCAGGTTATTTCTCGTCTTTAATGTTCATTAATTTTGTTATGTTGGGTTTAGCTTGGGTTTCTTTGGGTTTACCCTGATGTGGTTCACTGAGCTTTTATTAAATTTTTATGGGATTTGGGAAATATCTAGCCTTTATTTCTTAAAGCTTCTCCCCTGTTCATTCACATCCCAGACCACAGCAGCTCAAAGGCACCTGAAACACGCCACGGCCATGAAGCTTCCATTTGGAGAAACTATGATCACGGAGATCCCATGTTGCTTTCTCCCTTCCTCTGTTGTCTCGCATCTTTACCCTGCGTGGGGAGCAGTTGCAAGAATTCTGTGTCAGAGCAGGGTGAATGAGACCCAGTTTTCTGGCTGTAGACGGTCAGTAGGAGGGTGCCAGGAAGTTAGGGGCAGCGCAGGGATTGTCACTGTGTCTTTGTTTTTTTTATTTTTTATTTTATGCCGACTCTGTTTCATGTTAGGAAACTCCTGGCACTCCTCGTGCTCAACGAAGTGCGCCAGTTTCTCTCTCCCTGCTTCCTTCTCAAACATGAGCAGCAGCATTGCTTTCCGGTGCCAGTCCACACTCACCATCCTCCTCACGCTTTCCCACCCCCACATAGTCAAGACTCCAGCCCTCTTTGGCCTTGTATCTTCTGTGCCAGAATGCTGGAGCGGGGAGCCGTTCCCGTCTCCGGGATCTTCCTGGCCCCGGGATGGAAGCTGGGTCTCCTGCGGCGCAGGCAGGCGCTCCAGCGCCTGAGCCACCAGGGAAGCCCGCTGCGCGCTTCTGTCTGTCATTGTGCTGGAGAGTCCAGCCAGGGCAGCTGGACAAGTAAGAGAAACAGACGGCACTCCCACTGGCAGGGATGAGACCATCTTTCATAAATAATCTATGAGATAATAAGAGACAGTGAAACTATCTCTATTTGTAGATGGCCTCTGTATACGGAAAATCCTAAAGAGGGCACTAAAAGCAATCAGAACTAACGAGATATTGTAGCAAGTTTGCATTTTACAACATTAACACAGAAACTGTGTATCTATACACTTGTGATGAGCAATCAGAAACTTATATTTAAAATTACTTACATTGTTGTATTCTATTTCATCATTTAAAGATGAAAACTTACAATCTGAAAACTACAAACATTGGTGAAAGAGATTACAGGAGACCTGAATGAGATCCAGTCCAATCCCTCTCAAAATCCCAGTTGCCTGTTTCACAGAAACTGACAAGCTTATTCTAAAACATCAAAATGCAAGAAACTCAGAAGAGCCGAAACATTCTTGAAAAAGGAGAACAAAGTTGAAGGACTCACAAATTCCCAATTTTAAAACTTACTACAAAGTTATAGTAATCAAGACAGCATGGCACTAGCATGAAGATGTACACAGAGGTCAGAGGGACAGAACTGAGAGCCAAGAAATAAGCTTTCGCCGGTTTTTGGCAAGGGCGCTAATGTAAGTCAACTGGAAGACAGTGATCTTCCTAAGAAACACGTGTGGACACGGGGCAGGTGGGGAAGGAGAGGATGGGGTGAATGGAGAGAGTGCGTGGGACACACTGCCTTGCGTAGGGCAGACGGCCAGTGGGGCCTGCTTCACACTCAGAGGGCTCAGGCTGGGGCTCTGCGATGGCCTGGAAGGGCAGGTGCAGTGGTGGTGGGAGGGCCATCTTAGAGGAGTTTTTTATTAAAAAAACATAGTGCTTGACACAGTATACTCAATGCAAAAGAATAACTTTGGACCCCTACCTCACATTGTATGCAAAAATTAACTTATAATGGAATAAACAGCCAAATAGAAGACACAACCCTATAATTCTTGGAAGAAAGCATAGGTACAAATATTTGTGGCCTTTTATCAGGCAATGGTTCATTAGATACAGTACCTAAAGCACATGTAACAGAAGAAAAACAGGTAAATTGGACTCTAATAAAACTAAAAACAGCTTGTTTCAGAGTGTTGCTAGGAAGTGAAAATGCAATCCGTGGAATGGAAGAAGATATTTGCAAATCACATATCTGATGGGTGATTTTTATCTAGAATATGTAAACAACTCTTAAAAGTGAATAATGAAAAGACAAGCCAATTGTAAAGTGAGCAAAGGATCTGAATAAACATTTCTTTAAGGGAGATCTAGAAATGGTCAGTAATCTTATGAAAGCATGTGAAACATATTAACCATCAGGCAAATGCAAGTCAAAATCACAGTGAGATACCACTTTACATTTATTAGGATAGCTGTAGCCAAAAAGACAGAGAGTAATAAAAGTCAGACAAGGATGTGAAGAGTTTGAAACTTTCGTACATTGCTAGTAGGAATGAATGTAAAATGTTACAACCACTTTGCAAAACAGTCTGGCATTCCTCAAATGGTTAAACACAGTTACTGTCTGACTGGGAAATTTCATTCCGAAGAGTATACCCCAAAGAAATGAAAGCACATGTCCACACAAAGACTCGAATGTCCACAGCAGCATTATTCATAAAAGCCAGAAAGTGGTCAACCAAATGCCCGCCAGTTCATAAATGAACATATAGCACATGCTGTGTCCCCAATGGAACACGACTGGACAATAGAAAGTAACGAAGTATTGATACTCGCTGTGATGGGCGTGATTTCTAAAGCATGACAGCCACAAAATATGCCACACATTATATAATCCCACTTAAATGAGATTTCCAGAACTCACACACACACACACACACACACACACACAAGTAAATGAGTGGAGAGGAGCCAGGCAACGGGAGGTGACTGTTAACAGGTGTGGCATCTCTCACTGTGGTAAAGGAAACGTTCCACATTTGACTGTGGTGCTCAGTGCATGATTCTGTGAATACCCTAAAGCCCGCTGCACGGTACACTGTAAACAGGTGGATTTTCTGACATGCAGGCTACAGCTGAATAAAATTATATATATATTTTTTCAACTGATTTAAAAAAGTGCCCTTAATACAACTGTGCCTTGGGGACTATATATACAATTAAAGGACATGCCAACTCTCATTTAGCAAAAATGATGGCATACGTCTATTTTTTTCCCATCAGATTCACTGAATTCAGTTCAAGATTCACTGCTTCAGAACAACTGTTCTCAACTCTAGCGCACACCAAGGGCATCTTATAACACAGATGTCTGGGCCCCATACCCAGAATTTCTAATTCAGTATGTCTGGGATGGAACACAGTAATCTGTATTTCCAACAAGGTCTAGGTGATCCTGGTGCTGCTGGTTAAAGATCCACACTTCAAAAACCAACCCTCTAAAGGAAAGGTGAGGAGGAAAAATATTTAACCTTCATTTGCTATGGAAAGCTTTTCAAAGGAGACCATCTCATTTTGAAATACTGGCTTTGTCTGGCTTTCATCTCTCAAGAACCACCCCCCCAGCACTTTTTTTTTCCCTGTTAGTCTATTTTATTTAAAGGATCATGAACACAGACTGCCAGGATGGATGAAATTAGCCAATCAGCCTTTCTGTGAAGTCAGTGAAAACTAACAACCTCTCTTAAACGCTGAGAAGTACACCGGTACTATGGAGTTTCCACGGTTTAGTTCACACAGTTAGACATGAACTTTCATATTCAGCCAAGACGTAAAGGATTTCTAGCCTTCATTTATCCTGCTTTGATCAAGGAAAACACACACACACACGCATGCACGCACGCACAAACACACAACTTGTCATTCCAAATGACTTCTGCCAGAGAGCGTCCCATCAGTCACACAGGTGCAGCCTGCTGTCTGGGCCTCCCTCGCCTCTTCATAGTCCCCCACCCCAGTCCACACACACCGAAGCAGGAGTGATGGACAAAGAGCTGGCAGAGCGGGCTTGCATCATCCAACCCCAGCGTGACAAACCAGAACAAACACGAGCGGACACTTCTCTGCCCTTTTCTGGATCTGTTCTCCCCTCCAGCGCCCGTAACCATCTCCCCCGTGGAGTCAATATTTCTTTTTTTCTCTTGCTCCTTCATCTTCCCTTCTGATTTTGTCTCGGTAGGAACATCAGATTCCTCTCTCTCTCGTTTATTAAGCAGGGTTTTTTTTTTTTTCCTTCCTTATGGAAACTAGGCACCAGCCCAAGACCCAGGTCCTAGAAACTTGGTTTTATCCCCTCAATAGGCTTATAAAACAAATTTCCCAAAAAGGCCAAGCCCCTGCTGAGTAACGAATTCTTGTAATAAGCCCTACGAAGAGAAAACATTTCTTCACTTTATGACATGTGAGTCTCAGAAGAGACATTTGTTTTCAAGTTCTAGTTTTCCTTTAGTCCTCAGTGTTCCATCAGAAGCGAAAGCCCAGGGCAGCAAATTCCAAGGAGTGTGGAGGGTGTGAGAAGCTCTGTTTCCTCTAAAGGATGCGTGGTGCTCCCTGTGGCTGTCTTCCCTCTACTCACTGGGAGGAGCACGTTGCACTCTGTGGACCGTGCTGAGTCCCAGGCCAGTCTCTCCTTCCCCAGCTTCTCCAGCAAAACACCCGTGGGAGCAGCCAGCCACCCCTTTAACTGAGATGGACAAGTCGCAGGCTTGCCCAGCTTCAGCCAACTTCCCTGCTCAACAGTGTGAAAGGTCTCACCCTAAGGTTACTCACTGCCAGCAGGCTGAGGGCACAAAGCACCTGCATCTCACGTGAACTCAGCAAGTGGCGCAGGCAAACCAGGGCGGGCCTGGGAAGCGCTGTGGCAGCGGGCACGGCCGGTACCTCGCCCCTGCCCCTGCGGCGCTCTGCCCTGCCCCGCCGGCTCCTGGCGCGTTCTCCGCTGTGACTCTGACCTCCTGACCCCTACCCCAACCCCTGTGGCTTCAGCTCGGAAAACGGCGCGTGGTCCTCAGTCCTTTCTGATTTCTCCACTAACTCCCTGGTTCTTCATCCCATGTGATAACCAATGTCCTGCTCCACTCTTACTGGACTAAATGGCTGGGATGAGGCATTGACTGGGAGGCTTTCTATCCCCAGATGTTAATAAATGGTGTAAGCATTACAGTGGAGAACAAGGGTGTTCAAGGCCATGTTCAAGGCAGGCCTGGTCCTTGACTCGAGACTACCAATGACATTCATTGTCATCTATTTGTATGCTAAATTACCAAATAGTTATCACTGTTATTACCTTACACAACTGTATTTTACATAAATTGAAAATAAGAAAAATTGAAGGCTCTATTCTACCTCTGTTTATTCCCTCTGAACACTCTTCTTTATGTAGACCAGTTTCTTCCCTGTGTCATATTTCCTTTTATCTGAAGAATGAACATTATTTATAGGACAGATCTTCCAGTGATGAATTTCTCAGATTTTTGTTTTTCTGAGAAAGTTTTTATTTCTCCTTCTCTATTGGAGCATGATTTTTCGAGATATGGATGGTAAGAGAGCTTTTCCACTCGCAGAGTGTCAGCTAACAGACTGTCTGGGGAAAGAGACCAAAATGTTCCATGCTGTGATGGATTTGAGCTGGGGAAATAGTAGAAATTCATGTTAAGATTAATATAAATACAGATCATTATACATAAGCATATGTGGAACACGTATACACACGCGTGTGTACATGCAAACGTGCATACGGGTCAGTATACACACATGCATTTCCTTCCCCTATTCCCTCAGAGGACCTGGAAGCAAGGGCATTGGAAATATGTCAATACGGTCTCCCATGGAGTATGAACAAATGTATTTTATTATTTCTAATAACTATATAAGTATATAACACAAACTTACCTAAATGTACCTTGTTTCTGCTATTTTCAATTAAATATTATTTGAAACACTTTTTGTTGAAACTATGTGTTTCAACATAGTTTTATAATTTTAGAGGTTAGACAAAACTTCATTGCACTGAAGCACCATAATTTATTAACCTCCAATGTTGGGTATTTAGGTTATTTCCAGTTTCCCCTGGATTTAAGTGCAAATTTGAGAAGCATTGGGTGTGGCATTGTGCACAATCTAAAACCGGCAACAAAATGAAGCCCAGATTTTCAGAGTCACCGTGAAAGGGCACACTGACGCCACTCAGCGGTGAAGGCTGCGTATGCGGCTCTCTGTTAGACCCCAAAGCTCAAGTCCCACAGCAAAGGCCGGTGGATGATGATTTTTTCCATCTACTTCTTCATCACCGATATAGTAAATTTATCTAAATTTTTATTCCACATATACTGTGTTCTACACACTCTTCTGGGTTCCAGTGATATGGGTGGAATACCTCCTCTGACCTCGTGGGACATAGTATAGTCAGGGATACAGACAGCACAGCGTGAAACAAGAATACAGGAGGGAGCGTGCACGTGTGGAAGGAGGCGTCAGCTGTATTTAAGCTACTTAATGCGTATCTACTCTGAGAAAGTTACTTAACCTCTCTGTAATTTGGTTTCCTCATCTGTAAGATAGAGAATAGTTAATGTGTAAAGTGCTTTAAAAAGTCCTTGGTGGATGTGAAGGACTCAACGCATTTTAGCTGTTATTGCTGTTTGTAGTAATTGTTCGTTGCTACATAACAAATTAGCCCAAAGTTGAACAGATAAAATCCACAAGCATTTATCGTCTCACATAGATTCTGACCAGGGATCTGGAAGCAGTTTAGCTGGGTGGTTCTGACTGAGGCCACGCGTGAGGCTGCGGTTATCTGGCGGCTTGCCTGGAGCTGGTCTCTCAGGATGTCCCCGCACAGGGTTCCTGGCAGGAGGCCTCAGCCCCTCATCGTGTGGATTTCTCTACAGGGCTGCTTAAGAGCCCTGACACTCTGAGCATCAGCTGTCCCTGGAGCGAGTGACCCCAGAGAGAGGAAGAGGACTCAATGCCCTTCGTGACCCAGTCTTAGAGTCCTACACACCACCAGCTCTCCCCACATCTGCTTCTCAAAAGTGAGTCATCAAGCCTGCTTTCACTGAAGGAGAATAGAAACAGAGTCCACTTTTTGAACAGCATCAAAGCGTTTGTGGAAACACCACTCAGATGCAGAAGGGCCAGTGCCGGACAGGCAGAAAGGGTCCTCCCCCTCAACCCTGGCGACTCTCTCGGCACGGTGGCGCAGCCGGCTCAGCCGCTCCACGCTGCTCACCTGCTGAGATGGGCTTCGTGAGCCTTTTACTGTTGCTGAAAATCCAGATCATCCTCATCACCATTTACACATAGTGACTCTTTTGGTCCGATTTTATGTTACATCAAAACAATGGCTCTTTCAAACCCAAGCAAGCTTCAATTTCTTTCAATACATATCTCCTAAATTTCTTTATTTTAGTCAAGAAGCATCTGTAATGTCTTGAGAGACGCGGAGCCAGTAAAAATCCATAGCAGGGACAAAAGGCAGCTCCCGACACACCAGGACAGGCCAGGCTGCGCCCAGAAAGCGTCGGGCGCTCTCCAGCACTGCCCGCAGGTCCCCCCAGCCTTTGGTTTAAGAGACTTATTCTCTTCAATCTTATCAGTCTTCTCTTGAGAAGATTTTGACCAGTATTACTGGATTACTCCTTATTGCCAAATTCAGACTTAAGTTGAAGAAAATAGGCAAAACAACTAGACCATTCAGGTATGATCTAAATCAAACCCCTTACGATTATACAGTAGACGTGACAAATAGATTCAAGGGATTAGATCTGATAGACAGAGTGCCTGGTGAACTATGGAACGAGGTTCGTGACATTGTACAGGAGAAAGAGATCAAGACCATCCCCAAGGAAAAGAAATGCAAAAAGGCAAAATGGCTGTATAGCAGTGAAAAGAAGAGAAGTGAAAGGCAAGGAGAAAAGGAAAGATATACCCATTTGAATGCAGAGTTCCAAAGAATAACAAAGAGAGATAAGAAAGCTTTCCTCGGTGATCAATGCAAAGAAATAGAGGAAAACAACAGAATGGGAAAGACTAGAGATCTCTTCAAGAAAACTAGAGACATATATATGTGTCAGTATACTGTATTGGTGTTTTTCTTTCTGGCTTACTTCACTCTGTATAATCGGTTCCAGTTTTATCCATCTCATTAGAACTGAATCAAATTTATTCTTTTTAAGGGCTGAGTAGTACTCCATTGTGTATATGTACCACAGCTTTCTTATCCATTCATCTGCTGATGGACATCTAGGTTGCTTCCATGTCCTGGCTATTATGAACAGTGCTGCGATGAACATTGGGGTACATGTGTCTCTTTCAATTCTGGTTTCCTCGGTGTGTATGCCCAGCAGTGGGATTGCTGGGTCATAAGGCAGTTCTATGTGCAATTTTTTAAGGAATCTCCACACTGTTTTCCAAAGTGGCTGTACTAGTTTGCATTCCCACCAGCAGTGTAAGAGGGTTCCCTTTTCTCCACATCCTCTCCAGCATTTATTGCTTGTAGACTTTTGGATCGCAGCCATTCTGACTGGTGTGAAATGGTACCTCATTGTGGTCTTGATTTGCATTTCTCTGATAAT
>SJYG01000696.1:528903-583313 GCA_006410535.1 Litocranius walleri
CCTAACAGAAGCAGAAGATATTAAGAAGAATACGAAGAACTGTACTAAAAATATCTTCACGACCCAGATAATCACAATGGTGTGATCACTCATCTAGAGTCAGACATCCTGGAATGTGAAGCCAAGTGGGCCTTAGGAAGTATCACTATGAAAAAAGCTAGTGGAGGTGATGGAATTCCAGTTGAGCTATTCAAATCTTAAAAGATGATGCTATGAAAGTGCTGCACTCAATATGCCAGCAAATTTGGAAAACTCAGCAGTGGCCACAGGACTGGAAAAGGTCAGTTTTCATTCCAATCCCAAAGAAAGGCAATGCCAAAGAATGCTCAAACTACTGCACAATTGCACTCATCTCACACGCTAGTAAAGTAATGCTCAAAATTGTCCAAGACAGGTTTCAACAGTACATGAACCATGAAATTCCAGATGTTCAAGCTGGTTTTAGAAAAGGCAGAGGAATCACAGATCAAATGGCCAACATCCAGATTATCAAGAAAGCAAGAAAGTTCTAGAAAAACATCTACTTCTGCTTCACTAACTATGCCAAAGCCTTTGACTGTGTGGCTCACAATAAACTGTGGAAAATTCTGAAAGAGATGGGAATACCGGACCACCTGACCTGCCCCTTGAAAAATCGGTATGCAGATACGGAGACAACAGTTAGAACTGGGCATGGAACAACTGACTGGTTCCAAATAGGAAAAGGAGTGCGTCAAGGCTGTATATTGTCATCCTGCTTATTTAACTTATTTGCATAGTACATAATGAGAAATTCTGGGCTGGAAGAAGCACAAGCTGAAATCAAGATTGCCGGGAGAAATATCAATAACTTCAGATATGCAGATGACACCACCCTTATCGTAGAAAGCGAAGAACTGAAGAGCCTCTTGATGAAAGTGAAAGAGGGGAGTGAAAAAGTTGGCTTAAAACTCAACATTCAGAAAACAAAGATCATGGCATCTGGTCCCATCACTTCATGGGAAATAGATGGGGAAACAGTGGAAACAATGTCAGACTTTATTTTCTTGGGCTCCAGAATCACTACAGATGGTGACTGCAGCCATGAAATTAAAAGATGCTTACTCCTTGGAAGAAAAGTGATGACCAACCTAGATAGCATATTCAAAAGCAGAGACATTCCTTGCCAACAAAGGTCCATCTAGTCAAAGCTATGGTTTTTCCAGTGGTCATGTATGGATGTGAGAGTTGGACTACAAAGAAAGCTGAGCACAGAAGAACTGATGCTTTTGAACTGTGATACTGGAGAAGACTCTTGAGAGTCCCTTGGAGTGCAAGGAGATCCAACCAGTCCATCCTCAAGGAAATCAGTCCTGAATAATCAATGGAAGGACTGATGTTGAAGCTGAATCGTCAATACTTTGGCCACCTTATGTGAAGAACTGACTCATTTGAAAAGACTCTGATGCTGGGAAAGATTGAAGGTGGGAGGAGAAGGGGACAACAGAGGATGAGATGGTTGGATGGCATCACTGACTCAATGGACATAAGTTTATGTAAACTCTGGGAGTTTGCAATGGACAGGGAGGCCTGGCATGCTGCAGTCCATGGGGTCACAAAGAGTCAGACATGACTGAGTGACTGAACTGAACTGAACTGGATTTTTAAAGTTCATGTGTTTACAAGGTGCCACATCCTTAGTATAAATTATCTTCAATTTTTACTTAAATTTTGAAAAACAAATATTATCAGTCCTAATTATAAATGAGAAGCCCAAGTCTCAGAAAGTCAAAGTACTTGCAGGAGATCAAATAATGACGGCACTAAGGCTCAAAGCCACGCTGGATGGACCTCACATCCAGCTCTTTATGATGCCGCCATTCCTTGGCGTTTTATTTCAGAACCACGTGACTACCAAACCCTGCCATCAATCACATCATCCCCAGATATGCCAGTTCATTGGCCAAACATTTTCCAGAAGCTTCTCCCACTCCCATGAGTGATAATGAGACGTCACCCACACATGCGGTTGTCAGGTAAAACACAGCATGTCTAGTTAAATGGCATTTTAGAGAAATAGCAAATAATCTTTTAGTGTAAATCTGTCCATGCCATTTCTCTAGATCCTGAAACATACTTAAGCTAAAAAGAAAGTTGTTGTTTCTCTGAAATGCAAATTTAACTGGGCATGAAGTGATAAGGGACAGAAATGCTTACCATTCTTTCTTTCACCATGTCAGGTGTGGAAGTCCAAATAGATTCTAAGGTTTCTGATTTCTCCACAAAGTCAGAATGGGATTTTCACCTGGGTTACAGACACTTTCAGTTCTTCCACAGGGAAGAACAGAGTGGAATCTTGGAGAAGCTGGAGTGTCTGATAACACCGAGATAAAATGCCCTTGAATGCTGCCCCTTGAGTAAATGCAAGACAGGTGTTTCCCCGCTGTTCAGTCAGAGGCAAGTTTGCACGTGGAGATCAGATTCTGTGAGGGTTGCTTGTGGCAAAGTTGTCGCCGTGAATTCGTTCATGTTCTTTCATCACCCGTGTGCCCTTAAAGGGCCCCACAGCCATTTGGTTAAGCAATGATCTTGGGTGTGAGCCACAGCTGGGAAAACTCTCCCACAACCTCCAATAAGGCAGGAATTAAAATTCATTCTTCGTGTCAAACAAAGCTGGCCAGAACAGTTGGACACCAGTGTGGTCCTGCTCTGAGCTTGCCCCAATCCTGGCCGACTTGTGCGTCATCCCAGCAGCAGCTGTGGCTGGAGCAGAGGATGTCCTCCCAGGTGGCTCTGCACTCTCAGGGCGTATGCATGTTTTCAGGAGCGAAGCCCACCAAGAATCCCTTGGATAAAGTGCCAAAGTCTTGGGGTGTGCCCGCCCCTGTGTGACTCTCCCTGCCTACAGTGTCTCCCTTGTCTCCTAGTTAGAGTCAGATTGGTCAATCAGATCCCCAGATGAAGACACTGCAGGATGAGGGATGTTAGCGTAGGATGGGAAGGGTGGTGGCCATCTGTTCCAGGGCAGAAAATATGGATCCACTGAAAGAAGGGGGACACATTCCAAGATAGCTGAAAGGAAGAAAATAGACAAGCAAGACCGTGTGTGAATGTCTGGTGGAGACTGAAAGCCATAAATAAATGAGTAGGGGCACCCGTTTCTGTGGATGGGTGCTCAGAAGCCCGTGTGCAGATGCTGAGAGGAAAACACCTAGACGGGTGGAGCGGCAGCATGCTCAAGCATTTTAGCTCACACGGCAACTCCTAGTTTTTATTAATATGGTCAAATCGGCTCTTTCTTGAGCCTCAATTGCTGGTGAGTGAGGAAAGCAATATTCTATGTATTCAAACTAATTTAGTCTGATCTTTTATTCAAAACAGTCTTGATAGGGTGGAGGGAAAGGCTGAGTCTCTTAGATACCCTCACAGCTCTTCGTTCCCTGAAATGACATTTGGGGTCGGAGGTGACGCGTATGTGGAGGGGAGGAGCCTCAATGGAAACGGCTTTGATCCATGCTGCCAACACCCTTATTCTCATATGTCAGGCTTCTTTTTGCATTTTGTTCAAAAGAACTCTCATGATTTGGTTTTTGGTTTGCTGGCTAGTGGAGGAATGCTAGACAGCTTTCCATTCTGAGATAGAAGGCAGAGGAGGCATTTACACTGAGTGCTGGAGAAAGCGGCCGCCGAGGCCGTCAGGGAGCCGAGAGCTCAGGGCTCTCCTGTGGGGACGAGGGGTTCCCACGCTGGCTGAGCCTCTTCTGTGACCACGTTCTGGTTCTGGCTCCCCTTTTTCTTTCACAGGCTTAGATTCTGCCATTGCCTTCCCATTGCCTCAAATCTTTCTGCAGTCCCACATTAGATGATGACCCGCCCTAACCAAACCCATCCATCCCCTTCATTTTAAAGAATTTGTTCTCTTTGGTTATGTGGAGAATTTGTTTCATTGGTTATGTGGAGAAGATAAGGAAAAAAAAAAATTCCTGCCTTCGATTTTTCGCTATGATTTACTAAAAGCTTTGAAAGTCACAAAATATCCCTGGCAGTGATGTGCAGGCTCCAGCCCACAGACCTGGCTGTGTAATGCTCTGATTCTTGATCTGCTTCAGTTTTGATTTCTGCTTTAGGCCAAAAATTTGATATAAACTTGTTTTAGTTTTAAGTTGCTAAATGGTAAGGATTACTTTGCTTTTTATTTGCTTTGTTTTCTGGGGTTTTGTTTTTGGACGTGGATGAGGGTGATGGGAGTGGGTATTTAATTTTTTTTTCTAAAGATGCGTAACTGCACAGAGTCAATGAGTGTGGACTGTGTTCTGCTTTGAGGACTTGCTGCCCAACCTGTCGACCGATGGGGCATCCTCAGTGTACTAATCACAGGCTGTTTGTGAGTGTTCCTGGGGAAGCCAGGAAAACAATGTGTGCTGAGCTGTATATTTCATGTGTATAATAATGTGTGCTGAGCTGTAATTTCATGTGTATAATCTTTCAAGGGTCTCGTTCTGAGGATTCTGCTTTGGCGGTCATATTTAGAAATTCTATCTTCTCATCAGGATTATATAAAGACTCATCTATATTGTTTGGGGACGTAACGTTTTCAGGTTTTATATTTAAAATTATAGTCAACCTGAATCACATCTGGCAGGAGATCGAGGTCTACACCAGTTTCTATTCCTTCTGAGAGATTATCCCATCAGTCTTGATTTCTAAATAACCAAGCCATTTTTCACCTCTCACTCAACCTCATGCTAAATCCCATCAATATGCCTGTTTATCTCTGAACCATACAATGCTTTTACATCTGTTAGTAAAAATCTTCCCCTTGAATCGTCTCATGTAATAATTTATCTAGTTAACTTCATGTTTTTCTTTCTTGCTAGGTTTTTAAAAAGTGGGGTCAGGTGGTGTATTTAATTGCAATTGCTCTAAATACGGAAAAGGTTAGGGAGAATCAACATCCTTCTATAATATCTTCTCATTGAGGCATTTAATACCAAATCCATAGTCACTAATGCATGTACATAAAACTGCCCTTGAATATCTCTGAAACAAACATGTTCTATAAGAACATTATTAATGAGGTAATATTGTATGATGTGGTAAAAGAGGAATGTGCCTCCTACAGACGTCCCTTTAAATTTTACCTAGGCTGTTTTTAGATAAATTGTAACTATACTTTCAAAAACAGTCATAAATGTAGCGACCCCCAACAGTTCACTAAAACTTGTATCTAATTTCAGTCTGAAAGAATGAATTGAGATCTGTTTTTCTAACCTCCACATCAGCCACCTGCCGACATTAATTGGATCCTATCTGACACTTGTGCTCCGTGGGTCAACTCCGCAGTTACCTGAATGTATACTTTTGCAACTGATTTATCTTGGAAGTTTCATTAGAAATGGCACTGCTTAAAATTAATCATTTTCTGTGTAAATGATTGGAAAGTTTTATGGTCACGGTGGGTGACTGTAAATACTTGGGCCATTTTCAGAATCACCGAGGCTGCATTTATGGTTCAGAACTGGAGGCACTGCTCCGGAGTGTCTGCGTTTCGAGCATATCAGGGCTGTTTTCTCAGCCTTGTGCAAATGTGTTTCTTTTCTACCTATGTGTGAAGACTGAATGGCCGTCTTTTCAGAAACAAGTCTTTCAGACATTACAGTTTTTCCCAAGATAACTCAGTCTACCATTTGTGCTTTTGAACATTTGGATCTGATCATCTTTGGGACATATTAATTTCTCTCTACATCCCTTTTTTTTTTTTTTTACAATAACCCCCACTTGTTCCTCAACATTTGTCCAGAACACTATTGTGAAACATGTTTCCTGAGCTACAGCCATCTTCTATGACATCTTTGTGCAAATTAGACAAAGAAGACTCTCTGGACGGACATGGCTCTATAAAAGTGTGGCTGGAGAGAAAACTACCTTTTAAAAAAATTGTAGTAAAATGCATAGTGTAACATTTGTCATCGTAAACTATTTTAAGAGTACAGTTGGACTTTCTGGTGGTCCAGTGGTTGAGAATCCTTCTGCCAGAACACTCTTTGACATAAATCACAGCAAGATCCTCTATGACCCACCTCCTAGAGTAATGAAAATAAAAACAAAAATAAACAAATGGGATCTAATAAAATAAAAGCTTTTGTACAATGATGGAAACTATAAGGAAGGTGAAATAACAACCCTTAAAGTGGGAGAAAATTACAGCAAATGAAACAACTGACAAAGGATTAATCCTCAAAATATGCAAGCAGCTCATTCAGCTCAGTACTGGAGAAAACAAACAACTCAATCAAAAAGTGGGAAGAAGACATAAATAGACATTTCTCCAAAGAAGACATGCTGTTGGCTAATAAACACATGAAAAGACACTCAACACCACTCATTATTAGAGAAATGCAAATCAAAACCACAATGAGGTAGCATCTCACACTGGTCAGAAAGGCCATCATTAAAAAATCTTCAGATAATTAACGCTGAAGAGGGTGTGGAGAAAATGGAATCCTCTTGCACTGTTGGTGGGAATGCAAATCGATACTCTCACTATGGAGAACAGCATGAGGATCCCTAAAAAAACTAGGAAAACACTGTCATATGACTCAGCAACCCCAGTACTGGGCAGACACCTTGAAAAACCATGATTGAAAAAGACACATGCGCCCCAATGCCCACTGAAGCACCGTTTACAATAGCCAGGGTGTGGGGGCAACCCGTGTGCCCGTCGACAGACAGTGGATGAAGAAACTGTGGCACAGGTGCTGCGGAACATCACTCAGCTACAAAAGGGGCACACTTAACACAGTTCTGGTGAGGTGGGTGAGCCTAGAGACTACTGCTCAGAGTGAAGTGAGTCAGAGACAGACTTACTAAGTCTACACCCAACCAGTAATGCCGAGGAAGCTGAAGCTGAACATTTCTATGAAGACCTTCAAGACCTTCTAGAGCTAACACCCAAAAAAGCTGTCCTTTTCACCATAGGGGACTGGAATGTAAAAGTAGGAAGTCAAGAAACACCTGGAAGAACAGGCAAACTTGGCCTTGGAGTACAGAATGAAGCAGGGCAAAGGCTAATAGAGCTGTGCCAAGAAAACGCACTGGTCACAGCAAACACCCTCTTCCAGCAACACAAGAGAAGACTCTGCACATGGACATCATCAGATGGTCGAACCAAAATCAGACTGATTATATTCTTTACAGCCAAATATGGAGACGCTCTATACAGTCAGCAAAAACAAGACTGGGAGCTGACTGTGGCTCGGATCATGAACTCCTTATTGCCAGTTTCAGACTGAGATTGGAGAAAGTGGAGAAAACATAAGACCATTTAGGTATGACCTAAATCAAATCCCTTATGACTATACAGTGGAAGTGAGAAATAGATTTAAGGGCCTAGATCTGATAGACAGAATGCCTGATGAACTATGGAAGGAGGTTCATGACATTATACAGGAAACAGGGATCAACACCATCCCCATGGAAAAGAAATGCAAAAAAGCAAAATGGCTGTCTGAGGAGGACTTACAAATAGCTGTGAAAAGAAGAGAGGTGAAAAGCAAAGGAGAAAAGGAAAGATATACCCATTTGAATGCAGAGTTCCAGAAAATAGCAAGGAGAGACAAGAAAGCCTTCCACAGTGATCAATGCAAAGGAAAAAGGTAAAACAACAGAATGGGAAAGACTAGAGATCTCTTCAAGAAAATTAGAGATATCAAGGGAACATTTCATGCAAAGATGGGCTCAATAAAGGACAGAAATGGTCTGGACCTAACAGAAGCAGAAGATATTAAGAAGAGGTGGCAAGAATACACAGAAGAACTGTCCAAAAAAGATCTTCACGACACAGATAATCACGATGGTGAGATCACTCACCTAGGGCCAGACACCCTGGAATGTGAAGTCAAGTGGGCCTTAGGAAGCATCACTATGAACAAAGCTAGTCGAGGTGATGGAATTCCAGTGGAGCTATTTCAAATCCTGAAAGATGATGCTGTGAAAGTGCTTCACTCAATATGCCAGCAAATTTGGAAAACTCAGCAGTGGCCACAGGACTGGAAAAGGTCAGTTTTCATTCCAATCCCAAAGAAAGGCAATGCCAAAGAATGCTCAAACTACCGCACAATTGCACTCATCTCACATGGTAGTAAAGTAATGCTCAAAATTCTCCAAGCCAGGCTTCAGCAATACGTGAACCATGAACTCCCTGATGTTCAAGCTGGTGTTAGAAAAGGCAGAGGAACCAGAGATCAAATTGCCAACATCCGCTGGATCATGGAAAAAGCAAGAGAGTTCCAGAAAAACATCTATTTCTGCTTTATTGACTATGCCAAAGCCTTTGACTGTGTGGATCACAATAAACTGTGGGAAATTCTGAAAGAGATGGGAATACCAGACCACCTGACCTGCCTCTTGAGAAACCTATATGCAGGTCAGGAAGCAACAGTTAGAACTAAACATGGAACAACAGACTGGTTCCAAATAGGAAAAGGAGTACATCAAGGCTGTATACTGTCACCCTGCTTATTTAACTTCTATGCAGAGAACATCATGAGAAACGCTGGGCTGGAAGAAACACAAGCTGGAATCAAGATCGCTGGGAGAAATATCAATAACCTCAGATATGCAGATGACACTACTCTTATGGCAGAAAGGAAAGAGGAACTAAAAAGCCTCTTGATGAAAGTGAAAGAGGAGAGTGAAAAAGTTGGCTTCAAGCTCCACATTCAGAAAACAAAGATCATGGCATCTGGTCCCATCACTTCATGGGAAATAGATGGGGAAACAGTGGAAACAGTGTCAGACTTTATTTTTTGGGCTCCAAAATCACTGCAGATGGTGAGTGCAGCCATGAAACTGAAAGATTCTTACTCCTTGGAAGGAAAGTTATGACCAACCTAGATAACATATTCAAAAGTAGAGACATTACTTTGCCAACAAAGGTCCATCTAATCAAGGCTATAGATTTTGCAGTGGTCATGTGTGGATGTGAGAGCTGGACTGTGAAGAAAGCTGAGTGCCAAAGAATTGATGTTTTTGAACTGTGGTGTTGGAGAAGACTCTTGAGAGTCCCTTGGACTGCAAGGAGATCCAACCAGTCTATCCTAAAGGAGATCAGTCCTGGGTGTTCATTGGAAGGACTGATGTTGAAGCTGAAACTCCAGTACTTTGGCCACCTGATTCGAAGAGCTGACTCATTTGAAAAGACCGTGATGCTGGGAAAGATGAGGGCAGAAGGAGAAGGAGACGACCGAGGATGAGATGGCTGGATGCATCATCGCCTCACTGGAAATGGATTTGGGTGGACTCTGGGAGTTGGTGATGGACAGGGAGGCCTGGTGTGCTGCAGTTCATGGGGTTGCAAAGAGTGAGACATGACTGAGTGACTGAACTGAACTGAACTGAGTGAGGTGGATGAACCTAGAGCCTATTATTCAGAGTGAAGTAAGTCAGAAAGAGAAAGACATATATCGTATATTAATGCAAGTTGGTGGTGGACAGGGAGGCCTGGCGTGCTGCACTTCATGGGGTCACAAAGTGTCAGACATGACTGGGTGACTGAACTGAACTGAAATGATGGAATCTAGAAAGATGGTATGATCAACCTATTTGCAGGGCAGCAAAGGAAATGCAGATATAAAGAACAGACTTTTGGAGACAGAAAGGGAAGGAGAGGGTGGAATGATTGGAGTGAGTAGCATTGAAACATATGCAGTACCATATGTAAAATCGCCAGTGGGATTTGCTATGTGATACAGGGTGTCCAAAGCCGATGCTCTGTGCCAGTCTAGAGGGGTAGGATTGGCGGGGGGAAGGTGGGAGAGAGAGTCAAGAGGGAGGGCACACATGCATAGCTGTGGCTGACTCATGTTGATGTATGGCAGAGACAATCACAATATTATAAAGGAATTGTCCTCTAATTAAAACAAAATTTTAAAAGACAGAAGTCTGCTGATGCAGGAGACACAGGTTAGACTCCTGGTCCTGGAAGGTTCTACACGCCACAGAGGAGCAGAGCCCCTGTGCCTCAGTTACTGATGCCCTTGCGCTCCAGGGCCCACACTGTGCGATGAGAAGGTACTCCAGCTGGAAGCCTGCACATGGCAACTAGGAGAAACCCCTGCTCACCACAACCAGAGAAAGCCCAGGCATAGGCGAGGACCAGGCAAAGGCAAAGAGAAGCAAGAAGAAATAGAAAATTTAACAGGTGTACAGTTCACTGGCATTAAGTATGTTTACCCTGTTGTGTAACCAATTTCCAAAATTTTTTTTCTTGCAAAATTGTAAAATTCTGCACTACTAAACAATTTCCCATTTTTCCTTCACCAGCCCTTGGCAACCACCATTCTGCTTTCTGTTTCTATGAACTTAACTGCTCTGTTGTAATATAATGAAATTATGTGAGTGAAATCACGTAATATAAGTGAAATTACGCAGTGCTTGTTTTCTGTGACTGGCTCATTTCACTACACACAATATTCTCAAGATTCAGTCATGTAATGTGTATCAGAATCTCCTCCCTTTTAGAACTAAATAGTATCCCATAATATGCATATATCACACTATGCTTTCCCATTCAGTTGAAGTAAAATGCATAGCATAAAATTTGGTCGACTCTTCTCTTTAAAGAAGCCAGCTTGTCAGAACTATTGCCTGTTCCTTCAGCGATTAGATATTGAATGCATAACGTTGCTTTGATGTACAGATGAGCTCACATCTCCCTTTGCTTTCTGCAGTACCCAGGTTACGGCAAGGGATACTATGAAGAGCTGCTGCTGCTGCTGCTGAGTCGCGTCAGTCGTGTCCGACTCTGTGCAGCCCCATAGACGGCAGCCCACCAGGCTCCCCGTCCCTGGGATTCTCCAGGCAAGAGCACTGCAGTGGGTTGCCATTTCCTTCTCCAATGCATGAAAGTGAAAAGTGAAAGGGAAGTCGTTCAGTCGTGTCTGACCCTCAGTGACCCCATGGACTGCAGCCTTCCAGGCTCCTCCATCCATGGGATTTTCCAGGCAAGAGTGCTGGTGTGGGATGCCATTGCCTTCTCTGATGAAGAGCTACAGGCAGCATTTATTAACTGCTTTTGTTCTAGGGGCTTCACCAAGACCCACTGGAGAAACGAATATCACCCCCAAGCACAGTGTATGGTACATGGACACTGCAGCCAGTCTTTGGCTGATGCTTTAAATGACACTCTTTTTCTGTTTCAATTGACTCCCAAGAAACTTCAAAGTATATGCACAACCCGGCTTTAACAGCTGTGCAAGGCTTTCTGGCACACATTTTTGAGTAACAACTTTAGCTCACCCTATTCATTTATAAATGGGATCTGTAGACTTGGAATGAGAAGAGGTTTATACATATACTTCATTTCATGAAATAGCTCTGTTTGACAACTGAGATAACATATATATTACTAAAGCTCATTTGGTTGCATTTAACAGAAAACTGACTCAAGCCACGAAAAGCAAAAAATGGAGTTTTATTGGCTCATAAAACTGAGAGGAATGGCTGAATCTAGGGCCTCAAAAGATGTTATCAGGGCAGTCGCTCTCATGCCCTGTCTGACGCTAGCTTTCGTTTCCCTGCCCTGGCTGCCTTCTTAGCAGGCTCGTCTTTCAAGTGGAAACTGGGCCCAGAAAGCCCACCTAGAGACCATCTTCCTAGGAATCCCATGGGCCGAGAGCATCTCTCCTCGGTGATTTCAGCCTGAACTGGGAGGTTTCTCATCGTCCCTTCTTGGCTCACGTGTCCACCCTGAGCCAGTCACCGTGGCAGGAGGAGACAGTGCCCTGGGTGGCCAGGTGTGAGTCACATGGTCCCCCGACAGCCAGGGACTGAGTCATGACAGCAAATTTCATGGACTCGAAATTGGAGTTGGAAAACTGGGATTCTATTTCTAAAAAGAGTAGAAAAGGATTCCACACAGGCAAAAATGACTGACTTTTCTCTACAACATGCCTAAAAGGATTTCTCAAGAATAGCATCCTCATTCCCCTTCATTCAGGAATCTCGTCTATAACATTCTTTCCAGATATTCCATCTGGTTTCCCTGTGAACACATCCTAGAATGGAGAACTCACCACTGCCCATTGTCCTCTATGTCAGTTTCAGACAAATCTTCAGAAGTAAGAAAAATATTGTTTAATTTAGTCACTCTGGGTTTTCCTGTAATTTCTAAATAATTGTCTCAATGCCACCCATTAGAGCTCCATAGTTTAAAATGTGAATCTCATCTTTAAATGTTTCTAAAAGTTCTCATCTTTCTCAAACTTTAAACGTTTGAGTCAAATTTCAATACTTTAAAAATACTCTGTATTCTATTTTCCCAGTGTCTTTGAACGATGCTTGATATAGCCTCCTTTTCGAATCAGGAATGTTGTTCACAAAGCCAGTGGACTCCAACGCCCTTTTCAACTTCATCATTTACTAGAGGCCTCCTCCTAGTGCATCTTATACATCAAATAACGCAATGGTTCAAACTTTGAAAATAGTTTCCAAATACTGATTAACATTTTCTTCTGACTCGGAGAGGAAGCCTCAAAATGGTATATTTTTTACCAGTCCTTTCACAATTTTGCCTCATATTAAGCTTGATAACAGTAGCTACCATTTATTGTCAGATTTCTTATGTTATTTATAATCCTCATAATAATTCTAAAAATTAATTACTATTATTGCTATCCCATCTTACAGATGAAAAGCTGAAACTCACTTTAAGTAACTTGAAAAAGGTCTCAAAGGTGGTTGGTGGTTGATTAGTATTTGAGTTCAGATACCTTTGACTGCAAAGCCAAGTTGTTTTCATCACCCTCATAGCTTCACATGTGAGGTCAACTGAGATCATCAGATGCTTCATTAAGACTCCTGTCAATCACTTGATCACACTTCTGCTTGTGGAAAATGAATTTGGTGCTCGTCTTAATGCAGAGCTGGGCATAAACAGCTAACATGCAGCCTAAGCCTGCTATTTTCACACGGTCTGTTTGTAAGTTAGCACTTGACCAGCACCTGGGGACCTGGGCTTTGGGAGAGTTCCTGCCATTCCCTGATAAGAATGGCTTGCTACTCCCAAACTGCTTGTGCAGACAATATCCTGGATGCATGCTCTCCTCCCGGGAGCAGGGAGTTTGGTACACTTAGAGGGCGCCTCCACAGCTAGCCTACAACGAAGGCCTGGGCTCTGATTCTCTGATGAGCTTTGGTGGTGGATGCTTAGTCCGTGCTGTCACAGCTCATCGCTGGGAGAATGAAACACATCCTGTGTGACTCCCCCAGGAAAAGACTCTTGGAATCCTGCACCTGGTTTTCTCTGGACTTTGCCCCATGTGCCTTTTTCTTTGCTGACTTCGTTTTGTATCTTTTCACTGTAATAAATCATGGACATAAGTGAGACATATGCTGAATGCTCTGGGTCCCCATAGAAAATATTCAGACCTGCAGGTGGTCTGAGGGACCCCTGGCACAGGGCCTTCGTATCTGCTCCTAGTGTATGTAACCCTGATACAGTAAGGTTGGCTCCTGAGCCTCCTTTTTGGTTGTTGTTGTTAGTGTTTAATTCCATATATTAGGTTTTCATTCCAGTCCTTGATAAAAATTTCAAATGAAAGAGTCAAAACATAGGACTGTGATTGTTTTCTGAACCCTCCCTTTGTGATCAGATTAAGCTATTAATCAAAATGCTACGGCAGAGCTAAGGCAATGGAAACAAACGCAAAAGTAAACAAACAGGGCCTAAGTAAACTTGAAAGCTTTCACACAGCAAAGGAAATCATGAACAAAACAAAAAGACAACCTACCGAATGAAAAAAAAATTGCATACGACCGATAAGGGGCTAAGATCCAAAATATATCACCAGCACCTACAATTCAATATTTTAAAAAAAATTTAGAAATAGGCAGAAGACCTAAATAGACATTTTGCCAAAGAAGACATACAGAATGCCAACAGGCACATGAAAAGATGTTCACCATCACTAATCATCAGAAAAATGCAAATCAAAACCACTATGAGATACCACCTCACACCTGTCAAAATGGCTATCAAGAAGATCACAAATAACAAATGCTGGAGAGGAAATGGAGAAAAGAGAACCTTTGAAACACTGTTGGTGGGAATGTAAATTGGTGCTGTCATTATGGAAAATAATACGGATGCTGCACCATATGACCCAGGTGGGCATGTATCAGAAGAAAAGGAAAATATTAATTTGAAAAGATGCATGAATTCCAGTTTTCATAGCAGTATTAGTTACAATCAGCGATGTGAAAGCAACCTAAGTGCCCACCAACAGATGAATGGTGATACTCAGTCAAAAAAATGAAATTTTGCCATTTGCCAGCAACCTGAGTGGACGTGGAGAGTTTTATGTCAACGCAGAGAAAACCAAGCACTGTGTGTCATCCCTTATATGTGCAATCTGAGAGATGAATGAACAAATAAAGCAAATCAGAAACAAATTCACGGATATAGAAAACAGTGAGTATCAGTGGGGAGTGGGAAGGCAGGAGGGGCAAGTGGATCGGGGCTCAGGAGACGGCAAGGATGACGCATAAAGTAAGTTAGCTAGAAGGGCATGTTGTGTGGCACAGGGAAGACAGCCAGTTGTGTAATAACTTTAAGTGGAGTTCAATCTATAAAAATTGTGAATTATCATGTTGTACACATGAAATTAATATTGTAAATCAGCTATACCTCAGTAAAAGAAAATGTTAGGGCAGAGTTTCTAAGCCAGCTATTGATAACTGGAGATGGAGATATTCTGGTGTTATTTACTTTCACTGAACCTATATTCATCTCTTATAATCATCTCATTCTTATCATAAGTGATAAATGACAATTTGTTTAACTGTATTTTGGAAATTTTTGGATTGTATCAAGGACAGCCTTTGCATCTTATAGTTTTTAAAGTGTATTGATTTTTCCTGTTTAACTACCAGGCCATCATATCTCTCTTTCTTGTCTTCTACATTCTTCTATGGAATTGATCCATTTCACCTAAGCTCTCAAATCTGTGGACATATAGTTGTTCATAGTATTCCCTTTTTATCCTTTTATGTCCATGGGGTTAGTAGTTATTGCGCCTGTCTCATTTCTCATACTAGGATTTTATGTTTCTCACTTTTTTTCTTGGTAAGCCTGGCTAGAAGTTTATCAATTTTATGTATTTTTTTTTCAAAGAACTAGATTTTTACTTTGTTGAATTTATCAGTTGTTTCTGTTTGCAGTCTCACTGGTTTCTGCTTTAATTTTTATTATTTCCTCTCCTCTGCTTTCTTTAGGTTTATTTAGCTCTTCTTTCTACAGTTTGCTATGGTAGAAGCCTAGATTATTGATTTTATATCTTTCTTTTCTGGTGCACACATTCAATGCTATAAATTTCCCTCAAAGCACTCCTTTTGCTGCAGCTCACATATTTTAAGCTATGTTTTTGTTTTCATTTAATCAAAATATTTTAAATATCTCTTGAGATTTCTTCTTTGACTCACAGGTTATTTTAAAGTATTTTGTTCAGTTTCCAAATATTGGGGGGTTTTTCCAGCTATCTTTCTGCTATTGTTTTCTAGTTTGTTGTCGTCTAAGAGCACACTCTGTATGATTTCTATTCGTTAAATTTTTTCAATTTGTTTCATAGCCCAGAATATAGTCTGTTTTGGTGAATGTTTCTGATGAGCTTGAGAGAACTGTGTCTTTGTTTTTGTTGGATGAAGTAATCCATAGGCGTCAATTAGATGCAGATGGTGTGGTTTAATTAAGCTGAGTTCTCACTGATTTTCCACCTGCTGGATCTGTAGATACTGATAAGGAGGTGTTGAATCCTTCACTATAATAGTGGATTCATCTGTTTCTCTTTGCCGTTATACCAGCTTTTGTCTCATATATCTGACCCTCTGTTGTGAGGTGTATACATATTAAGTATTGTGTTTTCTTGGAGAACTGGCCCTGTGTTGTGTAATATTTCTCTTCATCCCTGATGACTTTTCTTATTTTGAAGTCAGCGTTGCCTGAAATTAGCGCAGCTGCTGGAAGTTCCTTTTGGTTTTGTTAGAATAGTGTGTCTTTATCCATTCTTCTACCTTTAATCTGCTTGGTCTATTTTTAATGTGACTTTCCTGCAGACAACAGAGAGCTTGTTTTCTCTTATTCTGCTGTGTGAGTTGCTTTCTGCTAAGTGGTATATTTAGGTCACTGACATTTAGAATGATGTTTGGACTGCTGTCTACTGTATTTGTTATTGCTTTCTATTCACTATATTTTACAAGCTATAATCACCCAACACATTGCTATGATTATGTTGAGCAGCTATTTATTAGAACAATTGTACATTTAAAAAACAAGTTTTTATTTTACCTTCACGTATTTCTTCTATAGGACTTCCCTGGTGCCTCAGATGGTAAAGCATCTGCCTACGATGCGGGAGACCCGGGTTCGATCCCTGGGTCGGGAAGATACCCTGGAGAAGGAAATGGCAACCTACTCCAGTACTCTTTTTGGAAAATCCCATGGATGGAGGAGCCTAGTAGGGTATGGTCCATGGGGTCGCAAAGAGTCAGACACGACTGAGCCACTTTACTCTCACTTTATTTCTTCTGTAATGACTAAGGAAGGTCATTTTCATAGATCTGAATTTCTATTTCATCTCTGAAAAACTTCTTTTATCATTAACGAAAGGGAAATTTACTAGGGACAAATTCCTTCAACTTTTGTTTGTCTGAAAAAGTCTTTATTTCTCTCTCACTATTGAATAATAATTTTATTGCTTACAGAATTCTAGGCAGAATTTAACACATTAAATATTTCATCCTGAATAAAAACAAGGATAATTTCTGAAAAGAAGCCTAACGTAACTCTTATCCTTACTCCTCTAAGGGTAAGGCATTTTTTTTTCTTCTACCTCTGTCTTTGATTTTCTGCAGTTTGAATGCAATGTGTCTAGGTATAAAATTTGGGTATTTATCCTGTTTACTATTCTCTGATTTTCCTGGATCTGTGGTTTGGAGTCTGTCATTAATTTTGGAAAATTTTGTCATTATTGCTTGAAATACGTGCTTTACTTTCCTCTGGTTCCCCCATTATTGCACCTGTTTAATTGTCTCCCAGTTCTTGAAAGTTCTGTTCCTGTGTAATTAGTATTCTTTTCCCTTTGTATTTCAGTTTGGGGAATTTCTGTTGACATATCTCAAGCTCACTGATTCTTCTCTGAACTATGCCCAGTCTCCTGGCGAGCCCAATTTTTTGTTTAAAGGCAGGCAAAGTACATTGAATGTGGAAGCTGGGGTCAGCAGGTGTTTACCGTGAACGCTGACTTTTCACCCGACTAGCAGTTTGCTCTTTGCTGTACTATAGATGTCGGAGGCTTCAATTTCTTCCGGAGTCCTTGTTTTCATCTCCCTTGTAATCTTTGGGTTTCCCTGGGCATTCCTTCTTAAATTATCTCACCTGCAGCCCTCCTCTTGTTACACAGGATGCCCATTTCTCACTCCACTTCCGGTTATTCTTTGCACTCCACTCCTTCTCCACTTTTGGAGGTATCGTTTTGCTGTGACTTCAGTTCTTTGCTGGACCCAAGGAAAAAAAGTTTATTTTCTTTCTTCAGCTTTTCACTTGTTGTGAAGATGGCATTGATAAGGTTTGTACATGTCCCAGCAGAAACTGGAACCTGTCCCATTATGATTCCCCTGCGATAATAGGCAAGACTTTGCTCTAAGATCATGCCTGTGGTTTTTCCTACACTTTCAAGATACAAAAACCTGTACCTGAGTATATAAATTCATGTAAATAGTTATATATTGTGCTAAGTTCTTGTCATAAGCTGCTTCCACCTTGGCACACAGCCCATGGGTGGGAACTTGGAGAACGAGTGATAGGAAAACAACTCATAGGAGAAGTCATGTGGAGGCGGAGACAGACTCCAGTAACACCATTCACTTAGTGCCCACGACCCCGAGTGACCTACAGAGCCAACCGCAAAACTGAAGCCCCCTCCCTTCCACCTTACTCCAAACTCTGATAGCTGTGTCTTAAACATTGTTGTTAAAACTGGAAAGCCACCAATTCCTCTAAGTTTAACCATGTTATGGCAAATGGCAAATTTTCATTCTTTTTTATGGCTGAGTAATAGTCCATTAGGTGAAATAAGTCAGATAGAAAAAGATAACTACTGTATGATATTCCTTTTATGAGGAATCTAAAAAATACAACAAGCTAGTGAATATAACAAAAAGAAGCAGACTCACAGATATAGAGAACAAACCAGTGGTTATCAGGGAGGAGAGGGAAGGGGGAGGGACATATAGGGGCACAGAAGCAAGAGATATAAGCTATTGGGCATAAAGTAAGTTATAAGTATATATTGTACAACATGGGAAATATAGCCAGTATTTTATAATAGCCATACAGGGAACATAACCTTCAGTTCAGTTCAGTCGCTCAGTCATGTCTGACCCTTTGCGACCCCATGAATCGCAGCACACCAGGCCTCCCTGTCCATCACCAACTCCCGGAGTTCACTCAGACTCACCCCCATCAATTCAGTGATGCCATCCAGCCATCTCATCCTCAGTTGTCCCCTTTTCCTCCTGCCCCCAATCCTTCCCAGCATCAGGGTCTTTTCCATTGAGTCAACTCTCCGCATGAGGTGGCCAAAGCACTGGAGTTTCAGCTTTAGCATCATTCCTTCCAAAGAAATCCCAGGGCTGATCTCCTTCAGAATGGACTGGTTGGATCTCCTTGCAGTCCAAGGTACTCTCAAGAGTCTTCTCCAACACCACAGTTCAAAAGCATCAATTCTTCGGTGCTCAGCCTTCTTTACAGTCCAACTCTCACATCCATACATGACCACTGGAAAAACCATAGCCTTGACTAGATGGACCTTAGTCAGCAAAGTAATGTCTCTGCTTTTGAATATGCTATTTAGGTTGGTCATAACTTTTCTTCCAAGGAGTAAGCATCTTTTGATTTCATGGCTGCAGTCACCATCTGCAGTGATTTTTGAGCCCCCCAAAATAAAGTCTGACACTGTTTCCCCATCTATTTCCCATGAGGTGATGGGACCACATGCCATGATCTTCGTTTTCTGAATGTTGAGCTTTAATCCAACTTTTCACTCTCCTCTTTCACCTTCATCAAGAGGCCCTTTAGCTCCTCTTCACTTTCTGCCATAAGGGTGGTGTCATCTGCATATCTGAGGTTATTGATGTTTCTCCCGGCAATCTTGATTTCAGCTTGTGCTTCCTCCAGCCCAGCGTTTCTCATGATGTTCTCTGCATATAAGCTAAATAAGCAGGGTGACAATATATAGCCTTGACGTACTCCTTTTCCTATTTGGAACCAGTCTGTTGTTACATGTCCAGTTCTAACTGTTAGGCAATGCCAAAGAATGCTCAAACTACCACACAATTGCACTCATCTCACATGCTAGTAAAGTAATGCTCAAAATTCTCCAAGCCAGCCTTCAGCAATATGTGAACCATGAACTTCCAGATGTTCAAGCTGGTTTTAGAAAAGGCAGAGGAACCAGAGGTCAAATTGCCAACATCTGCTGGATCATGGAAAAAACAAGAGAGTTCCAGAAAAACATCTATTTCTACTTTATTGATTATGCCAAAGCCCTTGACTGTGTGGATCACAATAAACTGTGGAAAATTCTGAAAGAGATGGGAATACCAGACCACCTGACCTGCCTCTTGAGAAATTTGTATGCAGGTCAGGAAGCAACAGTTAGAACTGGACATTGAATGTAACCTTAAAAAATAAAATGAAACTGGAAACCCAAATAGGGAACCCGTTGATGATTTTGGATGAGCTTTGGTATCTAAGACTGTGCTGTTGGCAATAATTCCTATTTCATTAGTTGCAATCCCTTTCTAACAAAGACGTTTAGACTTCTGTGATGCCCAGCAAGAGCCTGGAGCAAATTCCCGGACACAGTGCCAGCTGAAGGGCTTGGGCCAGCATGGTGGAAAGTCCAGCTCTGCCCAGGCATGTTTTATTCTTTCTAACTCCTTTCCCAGACTGTGGGAGCCGTAACAATTGGATGTGGGCTTCAGCAGAAATGGAAACTGAGCCTGTACCCAACTTACTGACAGAAGTTGATGTCCATGGCTAATCTGCTCATAAAGCGATCAGTTAGCATGTTTGGCTGTCAGCTGAAAGGGCGGACTCCACCCAAGGGTGAGAATTTACCTTTTCCTGCTCTAACATTGGCACTGGCTTTTCTGGCCTCTACTGTTCCCTCCATTCAGAACACCTAGCCCTTGTTCCTCCCCTCAGCTTATCTCCTCCAAGACTCTGCCAAGCATCCTTTACCTGTGTGAAGCCCTTTCTGGCCACTCAAGACTGATGCTGATCTTCCTGAGGAGAAAGGTGTTGAGCATCGTGCCCAGTACCATCTCTCCTGTGTCTAAAGTGATGCTCACCCTCCATAGTTGTGTGGATGGCCTAGTGAAATATATGCTCCAGTGTATGCTCTTGGTAGGAACCAGTCTGTGTTTGTCTCTCTGCCCAGTTAGATCCCATTTCAAGCGCTCTGAAAACAAGAACTGAGTCTCTTATCTTGCTTCTCATAGCCTAGTCCAGAATCGGGCATGTGGATCGGGCATGTGGGGATGACTCAGTAACTATGTGTGGAATAAATACAAAGTGAATGAGTGAGACAGCGCTGGGCCCTTTGGGACAGCTCAGATCATGGACAAGCCCGGGAGACGTCTCCCCGCTTCCCTGGCCTTCCTGCTCTTCAGCAGCACTAAAGGGCCGCTTTCTTTAGACATGCTCCCTGCAGTGCAGGGCCAGTAGCCAAGATTAGACTCCCATTAGCCTGAGGTGAGCATGAAGTCATTGCTATTGGTTTGGCCTCCTTATTTACGCCTGTTCACCAAGACAGAGAGGGCCTCTACTTCAGTTAAGCAGGTAGGAAGGGAGGCTGCGCCCAGAACAGCCTACAGACCATTCAGAGCCTCTCCTTGGTCAGACACCATGTCTCCACACCTAGGCAGCTCACACCTGCTGGTGCTCAGAACAGTGTTACACCGTGGGAGCACTATCCCTTGAACATCCCTGTGAGAATTTGTAAGGAAGTGTCCAGAGCAGAGCTCTGCATTCTGGGCCCTGAGCAGACATGCGCACAGGCTAGAGCCTGCTTACACTAGTTTTTGCTTGAACAATTATTAATCATGCCCACTTTACTCTCAAGTGTTCTAGCTCTTATGATAAATGATATGTCTACCCTATATGCCTCACACCCATTTTCTTACTACCTCCATTACATTCTAAACATTCTAAAGCAAATTCAAGATTTATTTTATCAAGAACTGTTCGTGTTTAACCTCTACTTGATAAGGACACATAAATTATTACAGTCTCTTTATCCTATTTAACAAAATTATCAATAAGTCTTTATATCATCAAATGTCTACTCGATGTTTAAATTTATCAGATTATCTCCATAAAAATGTCTTTTTGTGGATGACTTTAGTGAGTTAGAATCCAAAGAATATCGCACACTGCTCTGGTCACCATAGCTGTGAAATCTCACTTCTTCCCTCCTCCTTATTTTTCATTTCACCCTCTTTTTTCTTACTATTTATTTATTAAAGAAAGTAGGTCAATTGCTCTGTAAGTTTTGCCACATTCCAAGTCTGACATCCTCGTGTACCACTGAGTACATTCTATCCTTTGACTTCTTACAAACGGTAGCTGGAGCAAGAGGCTTAATCATGCACCAGTTCGAGCTGTTTGGAAAGAATATTTCCTGTGTTCCTCGTTATATCACATCAGAAGACATTACGTATCTGATTTCATTTCTTTTTGTGCTACTATGACTGATCAGTAGGTCAGATATTGCCACTCTTCCCTCTATTATATTCCTCATCAAAATTTCACTTTAAAGTTTTGATAGCTATGGATAATCATTGCCCAAATCCATCATTCATTAAGGGTTACAAAGTCATAATTTTTTGTTTTTATCATTTCTTCTATTTACATTAACCAGAATTGTCTGTAAAGAAGCAATTACTTGATTATAGTTTATACGACTGAAGCGACTTAGCAGCAGCAGCTAAATGGAGGCCAGGTGTTTTATTCTTTTCCTTTGTTTATAGATTTTAAGAATAAGGAATTCGTAATCTAGATATACTGAACCTCTACCAGTGAGGGTTCTGCTCTTTTAAAATATGAAATTAGAACTCAAACATGTTAAACATAAATATTGGATTTCAACCCGTTTTAGCACGATGACATTTGTGCTCAAGTCCTCCACCTCAGACCAGTAGGACCCTTTGAGTTGAACGCACATAAAAGTTCATACTTTACATTTCTCGTTCCAAACTTAGAACCAGCGATTTCTTCAAGAAGTCTTGAATTGCTTTAGTGGAAAATTGTGTATAAAGACCATGAACTGGATCCTATGAGTACTAATTGTGATAGGGTTGTCATTGCTTTTAAGTATTTTCTCTGGACAGAACTACAAAATGTACCTTGAGAAAAAAAATATGTCATAAGTTCTCAGTATTTTTTATAAATTTAAAATCACAGGGTTTTTATTTAACTTTGGTTTTCAAATTCATTTCAAAAGTAAATGATAAAATGGACTCTATCATAAAATTCTAATATACATATTACCTCTTAACATTTAGAAAAGTGAGTGAATCTGGACAATAGACTAGAATGAACTACTTTATTTTAAATCCGATTATTTTGTACATAGAAAACCCTACTGAATAATACCAAAAAAAAAAAAAAAAAGGAAATTTCTAGAATCTGTATGTCACAATATTCACGACTTCCATGAAGTCACAAGATTCAGGGCCAATATAGAAAAATATCTGTAGTTCTATCCACCGTCAGCAAACAATTTTAAAAATGAAATCCAAACATTATTTTTAAACATCATATAGGTAATAAATCTAATAAAATATGTGTATGATCTCTGCACTGAAAGCTAAAACATATTGTTTACAGCAATAAAAGAAGATCTCAGAGAATGGAGAAACACATCATGCTCACGCTCATGGGAGACAGCGTGTGTGCGCAAATCACATTCACAAACATGAATAATCTGCCAACACAGATGCATCACGGGAACATGGCGCTGAGGAAGTCAAGCCACGGAACAGTACATATTGCATAATCCCACGGTCAGAAGCCATGTGCTGGGTAAGACAGCTCTGTGGAGCTTGAAATCAGAAAGTGACTGTCTATAACTGGAAAGGGGCATAGGGGAAATTTTTAGGACAACAGAGATTTTTGCTCTTATTTTAAGTAGTGGTTACATGGATATATAAAAATAATTATTGAGCCTCATTGCACCGAAAATTTTAGATATACCCATTTCAAATTGTATATCAACATCACCACTACAACAAAATAAGAGGCCATAAAAGGACCATCTATGATATATATGTTGCTATTTTGTAATATTACGTCAAGTTCAAGGGACTTGAACTTTTGCTTTCAGATATAACCTTTAAGGCACGATAGTAAAATTATTTGAGAATAAGGTATTATGAAAATTAATTAATGGCTATCAATAATGTGATTCTTAGTCACTGATAGGCAAATGTAGTATTGATGCAACAGTGATATATATATTACTAAGTATATTACATAAGTTGAATGACTCTTACTTCAAATTATCTACAACATAACCCGGTACTCTGGCCTGGAAAACCCCATGGGCAGAGGAGCCTGGCCGGCTGCAGTCCATGGGGTCACCAAGAGTTGGACATGACTGAGCGACTTCACTTCCTTTCTCTAACGGTTTAAAAAATAACAATTTTTTAGTGGTATCTTTGTCTGGTTTTGGTATCAGGGTGATGGTGGCCTCATAGAATAGTTTGAAAGTGTTCCTTCCTCTGCAATTTTTAGAATAGTTTCAGATGGATTGATGTTAACACTTTTCTAAATGTTTGATGGAATTTGCCTGTGAAGATATTTGGTTCTAAACTTTTTTTGTTGGGAGTTTATTAACCACAGATTCAATTTAAGTACCTGTTATTTGCCTGCTTGTATTTTCTATTTCTTGATAGTTTAGTCTTGGGAGATTGTACATTTCTAAGAATTTGTTCATTTCTTGCCATTCCCTCCCCCAGGGGATCTTCCTAACCCAGGGATCACACCCAGGCTTCCCGCATCGCAGGCAGGTTCTCTCCTGCCTGAGCTACCGGGGAAACCCCGCCTCTTCCAGGCTGTCCATTTCGTTGGTATACAGGTGCTTGTAGTGGTCTCTTGTGATCATTTGTATTTCTGTGGTGTCTGTTATAACTTCTTCTTTTTCATTTCTAATTGTATTGATTTGAGCCCTTTTTCCTTGATGAATCTAGCTAAAGCCTTATCAGTTTTGCTTATCTTCAAAATACCAGCTTTAAAAAACAGCTTTTAGCTTCATTGATCTTTCCTATTGTTTTCTTCATTTCTATTTCATCTACTTCCGCTCTGATGCGTGCATCCTAATTGAAGTACTATTTACAACAGTGAAGACATGGAAGCAACCTAAATGTCCACGAAATTGCTCAGTCGTGTCCGACTCTTTGCGACCCCATGGGCTGTAGTCCACCAGACTCCTCCACCCATGGGATTTTCTAGGCAAGAATACTGGAGTGGGTTGCTATTTCCTTGTCCAGGGGATCTTCCCAACCCAGGGATAGAACCCGGGTCTCCCACAGTGTGGGCAGACGCTTTACCGCCTGAGCCACCAGGGAATCCCATGACAGGTAAATGGATGAAGAGGTTGCGCACATATACAATGGGATATTACTCAGCCATAGAAAAGAAGGAAATATTGCCATTTGCAGTGAGAGGGGTGGACCTGGAAGCTAGCACACTAAGTGAGATAAGCCAGACAGAGAAAGACAAATATCACACGGTATCACACGTGGGATCTCAAAAACGATGCAAACGAACTTATTTACAAAATAGACTTAGAAGAGGAGAGATGTGGGGGTGAGGGATAAATCAGGAGTTTGGAATTAACATACATACACAACTAAATAGAAAATAGATGATCGACAGGGACTGCTTGCGGGGGCTACTGTGTAGCCCAAGGAATCTTACTCAATATTCTGCAATAAGCTGAACGGGAAAAGCATTTGAAAAAGAAGAGGTATATGGACGTGTATATATATAACTCCTGCCTGCAGTGCAGGGACCCAGCTCCGATCCCTGGGTAGGGGAGATTCCCTGGAGCAGGAAATGGCACCCCCTCCAGTATTCTTACCGGGAAGTCCCAGGGACAGAGGAGCCTGGCGGGCTACAGTCCACGAGGTCACAGAGAGCCAGACACGACTGAGCATACCCACGCACGCGTCTATAACTGAACCACTGGGCTGCACACTTAAAACTAAGACAGCACTGCAAACCACATTTTATGTTGTGGTCCAACATAAAATAAAAATGGGATACGTATAAGAAAAATAACAAATTTAACCTCTAATGCAATTGATAGTTTAGCTTCTGATATCAGTCCTCTAAGGCTCTGTGTGTGTGTGTGTGTGTGTGAGTGTGTGTGTGTGCGTGTGAATGATAGAGAGATGAGGAAGGAAGAAAGGGAAGAGGGGAGGGAGGAGATGGAAAGGAAGGGAACAGCGAGAAACAGACACGGCGAAACACAGTGATCTGGCAGATCAAAGAGTTTTACGGTTGAATTTTTTCCTATACCACAATGCACACGAAACCACACGTGTATGGTTTGTGTTCTGGAAACCAAGCATGTGTGCAAATGCACGCGCAAACTCCCCTTCTTCTTTTCCTGTTTTTGCATCAACTGTCTCATTCAACTTTATAGGTGAAAAGCCTTGAAATATTGCCAGGATCAAATGCAGACTGGCATCAGAGCTCAAGCTCATACCAAGCCTTTTCAGCCTCAGCCTTTAGCCTCTACGCCTTCTGACCCACTGGGGCAGTGGGCTGCGGGTTGGACAGGGATGAACAGACTGGACGCTGGAAGTCTGGTGTTTGCTGCTTCTAGTAATGCCAGATTCTGAAGCATAGATATTTCTAAAATCCTCATGAATGGATAAGGCAGAAACACAGGGCCCATTGATTGAACACATGACTTGTATTATTTGTGAACAAGATACAGTACTTGGCGATAGAAACCTAAGAAAATAGAAAGAGCTGATTTCAAAAAACTAAAATGCCAAAGCAATTTCCCAAAGTCTTCATCGAAGACACAGAAAAAACATTTATGAAATTCTGATAGGTGAAAACTCTGGATCTAAACTTCAGAAGGTATCTCTCCTCTACATTTGAAATCAGTTAAATTAGTAAACATACCAAAAGCATTTGCGCTTTGTAGCATAATCTGCCAGCAACAGCAGAGAAGGCGAAGAACACCGAGGGGTTAATCAGACGGGATTGCAACCAGAAGGGCTAACAGGCCCACAGGTCAAAGGGAATTAAAATCTGGGCAAAATTTCCATGTCAATGAAAAAATGTAATATATTCTATTGGGACATTTAACTGAAAATATATTGCAGTCACCAGACAGGTTTCAGCTAGCCTCTTCAGTCTGTGACTTTGGAGGAGTGTATACGTGAACTTGACACCACGTCTTGCTTCTCACACAGCCCATTGTCCCAAAGTTTTCATTGAGACTGGAAGTCTTTTCTTAGTCCACAAAAATAAACTTCCTAGGAAAAGGACATGCAAATCTGTATTTATTTCTGTATTTATTCTCCATAGCACTTTTCTAAACTTCACTCAGTGCTTTGTGATCATTTCAATTCAGAATTCTTTGCCGCGTCTGAGGAGATGAGCAGTGACTGTGCCCACTTTGCAGATGATAAGGATGAGGTTGCACAGCTCATTTTCTGGTTGCTCAGCATGGGAACAGTGGTGCGCCAGGCCTGGGGACACTGTGTGAGCCTGCTTGCCACACAGCCCAGCTCCTTGCGTTGGAGCCGCCGTCTGAGAACTCTGCTTTTCTCTCCACCTGGGTTCCTAAACCTTGTGTGCTGTGGGTCACCCTCTGCACGTATCTGAAAACTTTCTGAGAACCAATAAAATAATTGCTTTCTACCTCCTCTTCCAGGTCCCCACGTCACAGCCCCAAATGGGCAGGTCTGCCGAGTGTGAAGAGCCCAGCACGACCTGGACCCAGCAGCTCACCAGCCTGCCCTTTGCCTGCTCCGACCTTCGCTTTCCCCCATCACGGGGGTGGGGGCAGTGCTCCCTCTTCCAGCTGTTCTGAAGACTGTGGAAGAGACAGCTGCCAAGTGGGAGGGGACGCCATGGCCAGGGATTCGTTTCTTCCTCCCTCCTTAAACACAACACACCCTAACACCCCTCCCCATAGGCACACACACAGAGTTAGCACAGGTTTCTGGAAGTGACGTGTGCTCTGTGCTTCTGAACCAGTTTCTACTTTTAAAGCGTTCCCCGTAGGTAAGTTCCGAGGTCTGGGAGACCTCCAGCTGCCTGTAGCTCTCCTTGCTTCACGACTGCCTGCTTCTTCCTAGACTCCCCAGCGGGGCTGTTGCCAGGCACCTTCTGGAGGAAGAGCCCATTCGGGAAGCCAGGTCATCCGGCTGTATAACTGAGGCCTGATGTCTAAGAGAGACTCCAAGGGCACACAGGGAGGGGCAAAGCAGAGCCCGAGGGCCCGTCTCCCCGTGCCCCTAAAGGAGCATCGACCCTGCCCCACTGAAAGTCACGGGGCACCTGTGAGTGACCTGCTCATCTGGGCCTTTCTCAGAGGCAGGAGTTGCCTGGAGGATCCCAGGGACAGGGGAGCCTGGTGGGCTGCCGTCTATCGGGTCGTGCGAATCAGACACAACTGAAGCGACTTAGCAGCAGCAGAGCAGCAGGGCGGTAGAGTGGAAGGGAGGCTCTGGTGGGCTGACTTGCAGGCCAGCAGCCCAGGCAAAGTCACATCTTCAGCTTGCGCGTAAGGGACGGTCAAGCCCACTGACTCGGCATCGGGGCTCCCACTCTGAGCTGGGCCCCCCTCAGATAGCGCCTGCTGTGCCTGGCACCTCCCCTGCCGCCCACGCCGCCCGAAGCTGCGAGGCTCGGGGATTTGTCAAAAGTCCACTGAGTGAGTGCTAGACGTGGGGCCAGTGAGGACAGTGGGTATGAGTCTCATTTGAGTCGCGATATGTGAAGTCATAACCACACAAATCTCAGCCCATATGTTCCGGAAGACCTCACCCAGGTCTGAGGCAGCTGGCAGGACAGCTCATTCTACTGACTTCACTACTGATCCCAGCACAGAACTCATAGTGCACTGCTTTTTTCTTTCCCCGTGAGGGGCATGTTGTTCCCACGTTTAGCATCTTGATATGTGCTTGACCTTTTTAACATCAAGGTTCATTCCTTGCAACATGAAACTTCCCAAACAGAATCAGGCAAAACTGTTCTCAAACAAAATTCTCTTACTTGAACTTGGGAAAGACAGCCAGGGGGTGAATAAGTGAGAACAAAGCAGACAGAGGAGGTCTCGGCGAGCACAGGAGCGTCCCGGGGCCGGCTCGGACGCCCTGCGTCACCTGACAGCATTTGAGGAGCGGGGCTCGGGGGCCGCGCCGCAGCCCAGCCCCGCAGCCCCGCAGCCCCGCAGCCCCGCAGCCCCGCAGCCCCGCAGCCCATAAAAAAAAAAAAAAGAAACCACAACAAAAAACAAATTTGCCACTCTCGGTTGGGCTTTGGACTGACCCCTCCGCATTCCTGACCAGTGAGTAAGCGGATAAGGTAGTGAAAGTGACAGATTCCAGTCTCCTCCTCCCAGCGCTCCCCCACCCCGCACCAGCGCTTAATCGCCCTTCGTCCGTGTCCTTTGCGGACCAAGTGTGCGCCCCTGTATCCATCTGATCTGTTGGAAAAAAGGCCTCAACAGACAGATCCTCCCCGCGGGGGCACCCCGTGCGTCCCTTTGGGGGTGCGAATTGCACTGCCCCTCTGAGATGATGGACAAACTCGGACCACTCAAGCTAACTCCTTCCCCTACAGGGGTCCGCAGGAATTCGTCTGCCGCCACTTCTCAAAGATGACGAGATTTGGGGCCCTGACCGTGTCTCCGCGACTTTCTTACGCAACGAGATGAGGTTTGGCCGTGGTAGCTTGAGCTCAGGGACTCGTGGGTCCCCCAGGGTCCAAGTGTTAGACCAGTCGAGGGTGGCCCCAGCCACGCCCTCTGTCTCCAAGCGCCTCGGTCTCCTGAACTAGGCGCCCTGGCAGATCCGGTCAGCTAGCTCCCCTTGAGAGCGCGTTTGTGTGTGTGTGTGTGTGTGTGTGTGTGTGTGGTGTGTGTGCAAGGCCAAGCTCTAGGCAGCCCCTCTCCAAACCCTCTGGGTGGTGTGCACCTTCTCCAGAAGCCCTGTAGGTCCTAGGGATTACGGAACCGCCGACCCCCGCCCCCCATTCTAAGCCCTTCTCGCCTAGTCTCGTCTTCCAAGAGCTCCGCAATCCAGGCTTTCCTTGAATTAGTTGGTAACAACACTGATGAAGGAAAAGAGGACAAGGAGATTCAAGAGGGTAGCGTGTTAAGCCCCTCGTAGGGCGGCGCACATGGGGCGGGTTGGCGGGGCGGGTCCCCCTTGACAGAGGTGCGGGGCCCCCGGGAGCTTGCGCTGCAGGCCCCGCCCGAGGACCTCGCAGGCAGGGCCGAATTTACTCATTCTCAGGCGAGGTGATCCTGGGCGCGAGGGCGGGCGCAGGGCGTCCGGAGGACCCAGTAATCCGAGAACGCAGCATCAGCCCTTCCCACCAGGCACTTCCTTCCTTTTCCCGAACGTCCAGGGAGGGGGACCGCTCACTTATAAACTCGGGCCCGAGCCTGGTGGCCTGTCAGAGACTGCCTCGCCACAGCCGGACGCGCCGGGTCAGACGGAGACAGACGCGAGCAGCTGTCGCCGGGGCTCCCCGCGTCTCTCTGCCCCGGTCGGGACCCTGTGCGCGGCGTGCGGACACTATGCTGCGCGTCTTGCTCCTCGGCGTGCTGGCCCCCGCGGGCCTGGGGCTCCCGGCGCCCCCTGAGCTTCAGCCCCTCGGCGGCCAGTGCGTCGATCTCGACTGCTTCGCCGTCTTCCGGGGCCCCGCGACTTTCCTCGCCGCCAGCCGAGTCTGCGAGCGTCTGCAAGGCCACTTGATGACTGTGCGCTCCTCGGTGGCTGAAGATGTCATCTCCCTGCTCCTGAACGGCGACGGTCCGCGTCTCTGGATCGGTCTGCAGCGCCCGCCGGGCTGCGAAGACCCAGAGCCCTCCGGGCCCTTGCGCGGTTTCCAGTGGGTGACGGGCGACAACCGCACCAGCTTCAGCAGGTGGGCGCGACCTCGCGACGACGGGGCGCGCCTCTGCGGTCCGCTGTGCGTTGCCGTTTCGGCGGCGGCCGGGGCGCTGGCACCGGGAGAGCCCGCCTGGGAGGAGCGGCCGTGCGACGCGGAGGCTGACGGCTTCCTCTGCGAGTTCCACTTCGCCGCCTCCTGCCGGCCGCTGGCTGTGGAGCCTGGCAGCCATGCCGCGGGGCTCTCGATCACCTATGGCACCCCTTTCGGAGCCCGCGGCGCAGACTTTCAGGCGCTGCCGCTGGGCAGCACCGCCGCGGTGGCCCCCCTCGGGGTGGAGCTGGAGTGCGCGGCGCCGCCGGGGGAGACCGAGGGGCGCTGGAGCAGGGAAGCCCCAGGTGCCTGGGCCTGCGGCGTCGAGCGCGGCGGCTGCCAGCACGAGTGCAAGGGGAGTGCCGGGGCCTCGAACTGCTTGTGCCCGGCGGACGCCGCCCTGCAGGCGGACGGGCGCTCCTGCGGGCCGCCGGCCGAGCACCGGTGCCACGAACTCTGCGAGCACTTCTGCCACCTCCACGGGCTCGGCAACTACACGTGCATCTGCGAGGCAGGCTACCAGCTGGCCGCCGACCAGCACCGATGTGAGGACGTGGACGACTGCGCGCAGGTGCCCAGTCCGTGCCCGCATAGCTGTGTCAACACTGAGGGCGGCTTCCAGTGCCACTGCTTCCCTGGCTTTGACCTGGTGGACGGCGAGTGCGTGGAACCCGTGGACCCGTGCTTTGGCAATAACTGCGAGTACCAGTGCCAGCCCGTGGGCCGGTCCGAACACCAGTGCATCTGCGCCGAGGGCTTCGCACCCGTCCCCGGCGCTCCGCACAAGTGCCAGATGTTCTGCAACCAGACTTCGTGCCCGGCTGACTGCGACCCCCACAAACCGGCCGTCTGCTGGTGCCCTGAAGGCTATATCCTAGACGAGGGCTCCGTGTGCACGGACATCAACGAGTGTGACGATGGCATCTGCCCTGGCCAGTGCCACAACCTCCCCGGCACTTACGAGTGCATCTGCGGGCCTGACTCGGCCCTCTCTGGCCAGACTGGCACCGACTGTGACTCCATCCAGGTGAATGAGGACCAGGGCACCACGGAGGACAATGGCGGCTCTGGGGAGCCCCCGGTCAGCCAGACTCCAGGCGGCACCGCTCGCCCCTCGCCGGCACCTGCTGGTCCCCTGCACTCGGGCGTGCTCGTGGGCATCTCCATCGCAAGCCTGTCTCTGGTGGTGGCGCTTCTGGCCCTCCTTTGCCACCTGCGCAAGAAGCAGGGCGCCTCGCGGGGGGAGCTGGAGTACAAGTGCGGGGTCCCTGCCAAGGAGCTGATGCTGCAGCAGGTGAAAACTGAGCGGACACCTCAGAAACTCTGAGAAGCCTGGTACCCGGACTTCCTTCCCTCCTCCCAGCCCCGCAGCCCCGCAGCCCCGCAGCCCCGCAGCCCCGCAGCCCCGCAGCCCCGCAGCCCCGCAGCCGAGGGCCGCAGAGGCACGCTGGGAGGACAAAGGCGTGAGCGCGAGACGCAAGTTCCGCTTCTGCAGAAGCTGATGCCTGAGCAAAGCCTGTGAGGGGCCACCATGATCACAGGGGCTGAGGGCCCCACGTCCACAGGGAAGGCTCCAGAATCATGTGAGACGGCACTATCCTGGCCCATTCCTTCAAATGCCCCCTCGGGAAGCCGCATTCCACCTACAGTCACTCCACGTGTCAGGATCACGGCTCCCAGGGCCGCCCACAGTGATTCTCCAGCCCGGACCTGCCTTCCAGACTCCATCCACATGTGCCGACAGCCGGCTGCACGACCCCTGGGGAGCCGAAGAGGCATCGCGCATCGCGAGCGCCAGCCCCCGCTGCTCGCGGGGCCGCCCGCCAGCCAGCTTTTGACGTTCCCTCACACCCAGTCTCAGAAAATGTCACCGGCTCCATCTCAAGAACTGCACCCAGAATGTGGCCTCTTATGATTGCCGCCCCTGTCCGCAGCGGGGCCAAGCGCCGTCCCCAGCAGGTGCTGCTGAGCAAGTCTTCTCTTTGCTGGCCTCACTCCTGCCAGGGTCTCTCCAGGCTCTTCCTAGTGCAGCCACAGATCGATCACTTAAAAGTGCCGCACGACACCCCATCCCTGCGCTTGGTCGCCGGGGGCTTTCTGACTTTCTCGGGCAGGGTCGCGCTGCACCCGCCCCGTCTGACCTCCCCTCTTAGCGGTTGCTCTGCTGGTCCTTGACCCCTCTGGACACATTCCCATCTCAGGCCTTTGCACTTGCTGTTCCTTTGGCCCGAAATTCTGGTTCCCTCATTTCCTTCAGTCCTTTATTCAAAAGTCCTCCTTCAGATGAGGTTTTCCTTGGATCCTCTGTTAGAAACCCTCTTCTTCCCCAACACTTTAAGCCTCTTCCCCTGATTTATACTAGTGGCAGTAGCCATCTCTACTCTGTGGTTCTAAAAGTGCACACTGAAAATTATATTAGCTTTGATAAGAAATATCAATGGATCTGGTTTATTTAGATACCACCACATACCTATTAGAAAGCTAAAATGAAAAATAGTTACAATACAAAATGCAGATAAGGATGTGGATAACCACATCACTCCTCCACTGCTGATGGAAATGTAAAATCTCACAGTCACTCTGGAACGTAGTCTGACAGTTTCTTTAAAGACTGAACACTGACTTGTCAGATGACCCAGTAACGCACTCCTGATCATTTGTCCCAGAGAAGGAAAACATTACAAAAGCTTGTACACAACATTCAGAGCAACTCTGTAATAGCTAAATGCTACCCCCTACCCCCAAACTGGGGTATCATAGGATATTATTCAGCAATGAAAAGGATATTGATATATGCAACTTGGATGAATCTTATGGGGTCTATGAGTGAAGTCTGTCTCAAAAGGTCACACACTCTGTGATCCCATATACAGAACACCTTTAAACTGACAAGCTATAGAAATGGAGATCGTATTGGCGGTTGCTGGGGGTAGATACGGGGGATGAGGCGTGACTGTGGACACTGAGAGATCTTTGTGGCTGTGGAACGATTCTCTGTCGTGACCTACAGGTGATGAGATGACAGGACTGCGCACATCTGGACAAATGTCAGATGGCCGGTTTGGACGCTGCACTGTGTCATGTAAGGTGTAACCACGGCGGGGAACCGAGTCGGCCACAGAGAACCTCTCTGCACCATCTTTGAAACATCCTGTAACTTGTAATTATTATTGTTTTAATGTCAGCGGAAAAGCTTTGGCTTTTTTTCTGAGAGATGCTATGAGGAATAGTCAATGGGTAAGGGCATTAAATTATGAGCTCTAGCTATGTCCTATTTGAAGAGATTTTGAACATATCAAAAGTAGAAATAAAACTAAGAGTCAATTCTGCAGGAGAAAAAGACACTTTTCACCTACCTGAGTGTTCCAGAGAGCCAGCTGCTCAAGGGTACCCTCAACGCACACAGTCAAGGCCGCGACCTGCAAGTGGGGCCCCTGTCCTGGGAGTTAGGGGCCTGTACTGGGGCCCCCTCTGACCAGATCTCCCTCTGCCTGTGGAAACATCTAAGGATGGCCAGCCTCAGCTCTCCCTTCTGTACTCGGAGGCAAAGGAGCACCAAAGCCCCATCTTGCTTTCGTCTGTGTCCGCCTTCCCAGACTCACCCTCACAGCACCAGGAGGGCCCTGAACACATCGGCTGTGCCAAGGAGGGGTGCCCATCTGTTGCGGAAAGTCAACGTGCTTAGCAACAACGCCTGGGCTGGAAGGCAGTGCATGCAGCATCTCAGTGCTTGGCTTGCCAAATACAGCACCTCTGCCCTGCAGCCCCATCCACACAGGAGTAAGAGCAAGCCCCACGCCTGCCAGCGAGGGCCTTCAGAGTCACCTCAGAGATGAGGAACAAGCAGCCCCTCCGTGGCAGTTAGGCTCTGTCACATGTCCGTGAACTATTCTCCAGAGGCAGCAAACAGAGCTTTATCAGCGTGCATGGCTGATAGTACAAGCTAAGGCAGCTGGCAGGGGCTGCTGGAAAAGGGCAGAAGATGAGTAGGGCAAGAGGGTGGGGGTAGAAATGCCTTTAACAAGCAAACAAAATGGTGCTTCTTAGGCGAACATCCAGAACAGTTTTTCAAATTGTAGTAAAATCCACATAATGTACAATTTACCATCTTAACCATTCTAAGTTCACACTTTAGTGACGTTAACTACATTTGTGTTATTTGCAACCATCACCATCATCCAAGTGCCAAAGAATTTTTTCTTCTGAACTGTGCTGTTGAAAAAAACTCCTGAGAGTCCTTTGAACTGCAAGGAGATCAAACCAGATCAAACTTAAAGGAAATAAACCCTGAATATTTATTGGGAGGACTGATGAATATTCTTCAGCTAAAGCTCCAATCCTTTGGCCACCTGATGTGAAGAGCTGACTCACTGGAAAACCCCCTGATGCTGGGAAAGACTGAAGGCAGGAGGAGGAGGGGGCGACAGAGGATGAGATGGTGGGATGGCATCACGGACTCAACGGACATGAGTTTAAGCAAACTCCGGTTTCCTGGAGTGAAGGACAGGGAGCCTGAACTGCTGCAGTCCACGGGGTCAAAGAGAGTCGGACACAACTCAGTGACCACCATCCACCCCCAGACCTTCATCTTCCCAAACTGAAATCCTGTTGCCATTCAACACTCACTCCCCACTCATCTTACCCCTCAGCAACGCGGGTCTCCTTCCGTCTCTATGCCTTTGACTATTCTAGGCCTCTTACATAGGTGGAATCACCCAATATTCGTCCTTCTGTGTTCAGCTTATTTTCCTCAGCATGTCGCCAAGCTTCTTGCATATTGCAGCACGTCAGGATTTCATTCTTTTTTCAGGGTTGAATGATGCTTCACTGTGTGGATATATCGCATCTTTTTATCGGTGACCCTTCACTGAACACTGAGTTGTTTCCTACGTCTTGGGTCTTGTGAGTAGGGCTGCTGTGAACACAAGTGTACAGAGAGCTACTCAAGTTCCTATTTTCAGTGTCCAGGACATTCTTAACTGTGCTCTTGTGAAAGGAAGTCAGTTTTGCTCTGGCTACATCTGGTTGCCCAACCCAGGCTACTCTCAAGAGATAATGGGAACTTTCTTCCTTAATTTATCATGATCTAGCCTCTAAAATGGAACTCATGTCACAAATAGCAGAGGCAAGAGTAAGGCTGCTTTTTGCTTTGCTACTGAGAACACTCAGTTTTCAAACCAGCAGAGTCTCATTTAATTCGTCCCTGTATCACTAACAAGAAGTGCGTTTCCAACAGGCCGCCACGGTGTGTGTGGGTACCAAAGGGTCTGCACAGGAAGAGTGGTGAGGACATAGTGAATCAGCTACAGGGGGTCCAGAAGATTGCAGGAGGCCACAGAAGACAAAAACCGGAAAAGCAAAGTCCAAGCGCATCTCAGTCCTATGTGAGCAGAAGCCTCTGTGGGCCTGCAGGATTCCTCAGTGCGATTCCAGGCTCAGATAATGAATTGTTAGCGATTCGAGATCGGGACAGCTGTTTGGGCTTCTGGAAGAGGAAAAACGGGGCTCAGGGTACAAGTAGAACTCGGGGGCCACCATGGTGGGGAGCAGGGTCTGGCACGAACAATCCAGAGCCCAGGTTCCACAGCACCTGAAGTATGAGGTCATATTTATGTGCTGTCTGCCCAAAGCTGCCCCAGAATAGGCCTGTTGTTACAGTTCAAATACTTTCAAAATGCCCCTTGGAAAGATAAGCCATATGGTCCCTGTAGGTATTAAGGGGGTTGCCAGTTCAGGGGTCAGCGCAGGGAATTAGGTCAAAGGTACACAGCAAGGCCGACATCACCAGGGGGTCAGGAAGAGTGCCTCGACTGAGGCAGAAGGAGGGCGCTCCCGGAATGAACACACTTGACCCTCACAACGGTGGCCGTGGGGGACTGAGGGGCACGGGCATAGGTGTTGACAGCTGAGGGGATTGCTTTCCTGCGAAGTGTTTCATTTCTGTTCAGTGGAAGTTGCTAAGAATGTTTCTCTTGCTACTGAAAGTGTGGGAAGGTTGGCTCCTTCGGATTTTCTGGGGTCTTGTTTGCGATCCAGCATGGAATGCCGTCCTCGTGTGCTGTGGTTGGCATCTTCCCTTGAGAGTCACACAAAGCCTTGGGCATTTTCGTTTGTTTGTTTTTGCAAGAACGAATGGCCCAGATGAGAACACTCAGCTCTGTCCCTCACTCCGTGTTTCCACTCACCACGCTGGCACGAGTCACAGCAGGATTCCTCATCCTGTCCAGGGTGAGGCCCGAAAGAGAGCCAGAAACGTCCTCAGTCCCAGGCTCGCCCACAGCTCAGGGGAGGGCCCCTTTCTGAGTTCTCCTTTGCTTCTCTCATCGTTGCAAAAACCCTTCAAATATTAGCAAAGAGAGTTCAGAAATACATAAAGGAATATATGTCACGACCAAGTGTGACTTATTCCAGGAATGCAAGCCTATTTCAGTACTGAGAAATCAGTCCCTGTAACCTGGCAGCGCAGGGGATGCAGGAGACGAGTTCTGTCTCTGGGTCGGAAGATGCCCTGGAGGAGAGCATGGCAGCCCCCTCCAGTACTCTGGCCTGTAGATTCCCAGGGACAGAGGAGCCTGGAGGGCCACAGGCCACAGGGTCTCACGGGGCCAGAAGCAGCAGAAGCGACTGAGCCCGTGACCTTCCTTTGTGATGAGGAAGAAAAGGGCAGCGGCCTCGGCTGAGCTGTAGAAAGCCAAGGGCTCCTTCGAACCTCTCAGCTTGTGACTTTTTCTAGGGATCTTATAGCCCAGCACTGCATAACGACATGGTGGGTAGGCTTTTGATCAATCAGGCAATTTCCACAGAAGAAAAAGTGGAATATGATCTTTTCCTTCCCCTCTTCTATGTAGCTTAAGCCATGATCTGGGGAAATATTCCCAGTCCTCATCCCCACTTTTTTGTTCTATACCAAACAGATCTTTCCCACTGATCTGAAGTGGCTTTATTTTCCTCCTTCATTCATTCTTCTCTCTCAGGCCTCTCCTAGCCTCACTTCCCACAGACCTATCATCTTGACTTTCCACATTAAAATCTCCTTGTAACTGACATAGACTCCTGTGAAACTTCCAGGCAATTAATCTAACTCAGCAGAGCTTTTGGAGATCTCTGTTAAAAAAAAAAAAAAGGTCACAAGCTCATGTTTCTCTCACATACCATTTAAGTGGAACCAACAGAGATCCATGTTGGGCCAAGAAGTGAAGAAAGCCACCTTTTATTATTTTATTTAAGCAAGAAATTAAAAATTCAGCTCACACAGTTTGGAAACAAACACTTTCTCCCCTTAAACCTTTCTCCATGTTTATTGCCCACTATAAATTGGAAGGGGAAAAAAAGCAACCAACGTAGTAAAATCGCCACAACAAAGCTGGAACAAATATGCGAGCCTTGGCAGAGGCCAGATTTACGGTCAGAAATATGGAGTGCGTCTCAGCAGGGGCAGGTCATGAAATAGCATGAGCTAATTTCAGGGGTGTGAAAACAGGCATTGTTGTTTAGTTAACGAAAGTCATACAATTAAGCGATTCTCAAAAATCAATTAGCCAGACATTATAACCAAGATGACATGTTTTTATAACTTCTCCCCGAATGTTTTATTGCCAGAGGATGCTCATGTGGGCACTAGAACAAAAAAATAAAACACCAGCCGGAGAGTAAAAGTGCAGAAATCCAGCCACGTTTAATTAAAAGAGTCCAGTCTGGAAATGACGGAGCCACCTAGCAGGCCTCACAGCATTGGAAAGACTCCTTCCCGGGCCTCCATGCTGTTGCAAAAAGCCATTGGTCATTTTTTTTTCTCTTTGTTTTTCTGTTCTTTTAAATTTAGCACAGATACAGCTGTGAAAACTGAATATTCCATTTGAACTCCCATATTTATGCTTATAACTGATGGTTCCAAGGAAACGTCATTTTAAAAGCTTTCCATGGAAAATGAAAAACCTCCTTCTCAGGCGGACACCCTGGTGGCATGCTGTTAATGGCAGATTTTGTTTTCCTGACTTCCACAACAGGAACAAAAGTGAGCATAGAGCTGCACCCTTCCTCTCTGTTACCTGGGAGCCAGTAAGAAAAAGACCCAAAGATGATTTACAGAGCTCATGATATAGAACAAACAGCAGGGGCCATTTCTCAACAGCCAGGGTTCCTCCCCTTCCTGTACCCGCCATCCAGGAGCAGTCGGTCTTTCTCCGCCCAGGCATCTCGGCTGGTCTAAGGCCTCAGTTAGTAGACTGCAGCACAGGTGATACGTGCTGGCTCCCTGCCGGCCCCCAGTGCAAGGCTCTGCTCTCGCCTGTGGGACTCCCAGCATCCACGGGAACAAGCCCAGGTTGTCACCTAGACTATGAGACACCCATGACTCAGCCTCCCCTCTTCCTAAACCAGCATGAAGCCAACCACCAGACAAGCTGCAGAGGCCACCCAGACCGGCAGGTCCTACCCAGCCTGTCAGCTGACCACGCAAATTATAACCAAGATGACATGTTTTTATAACTTCTCCCCGAATGTTTTATTGCCAGAGGATGCTCATGTGGGCACTAGAACAAAAAAATAAAACACCAGCCGGAGAGTAAAAGTGCAGAAATCCAGCCACGTTTAATTAAAAGAGTCCAGTCTGGAAATGACGGAGCCACCTAGCAGGCCTCACAGCATTGGAAAGACTCCTTCCCGGGCCTCCATGCTGTTGCAAAAAGCCATTGGTCATTTTTTTTTCTCTTTGTTTTTCTGTTCTTTTAAATTTAGCACAGATACAGCTGTGAAAACTGAATATTCCATTTGAACTCCCATATTTATGCTTATAACTGATGGTTCCAAGGAAACGTCATTTTAAAAGCTTTCCATGGAAAATGAAAAACCTCCTTCTCAGGCGGACACCCTGGTGGCATGCTGTTAATGGCAGATTTTGTTTTCCTGACTTCCACAACAGGAACAAAAGTGAGCATAGAGCTGCACCCTTCCTCTCTGTTACCTGGGAGCCAGTAAGAAAAAGACCCAAAGATGATTTACAGAGCTCATGATATAGAACAAACAGCAGGGGCCATTTCTCAACAGCCAGGGTTCCTCCCCTTCCTGTACCCGCCATCCAGGAGCAGTCGGTCTTTCTCCGCCCAGGCATCTCGGCTGGTCTAAGGCCTCAGTTAGTAGACTGCAGCACAGGTGATACGTGCTGGCTCCCTGCCGGCCCCCAGTGCAAGGCTCTGCTCTCGCCTGTGGGACTCCCAGCATCCACGGGAACAAGCCCAGGTTGTCACCTAGACTATGAGACACCCATGACTCAGCCTCCCCTCTTCCTAAACCAGCATGAAGCCAACCACCAGACAAGCTGCAGAGGCCACCCAGACCGGCAGGTCCTACCCAGCCTGTCAGCTGACCACGCAATCTCAGCCCTGCTCCATCAGCTGAGCTAGCCCTGAGCAGCAGAGTTGCCGGACAGACCTATAATGGTGACTACTATAGGTGACACTGGTGAAGTCACTAAATTGTGGGGTGGTTTCTTACAAGACAAAAGTTGATGGATGGATACAGTCAGACACCCAGAGGGCAGTGTTAGCTGTGACAATCCAACCACACAGTCTGGCAAGATCGTCACCCTCCCTCCACATACAGTGCTGGACATCACAAGTCCTGTAGCTCTGCAGCTTCTTCGATATACATAGAGTCCTTGACTTAAAGTGGTTTGACTTAATGATTGTCCTGCATTACGATGGTGCGAAAGCAACTGCATTCAGTAGAAGACTCAGTACTTTGAATGTCGATCTTTTCCTGGGCAAGCAAGATGTAGTTCAAAATTTGGACGATGCTGAGCAGTGGCAGCTTCAGCTCCTACTCAGACTCGGGATCCTGAGGGTTAATAACTGACACACTGACAACCATCGTACAGCCAGAAAACCCGTTTCGCTTTTCGCTTTCAGCACAGTATTCAATAAATTGCATAGATCGTGCCCAGTCGTGTCTGACTCCACGACCCTGTGGACTAGAGCCTGGCAGGTTCCTCTCTTCATGGAGTTCTCCGGGCAAAGAAACTGGAGGCAGTTGCTATTTCCTCCTCCAGGGGATCATCCCGACCCAGGGATCAAACCCGCTCTCTCCTATGTCTCCTGCATTCCAGGGTGATTCTTTACCACTGAGTGTTCAGGGAAGCCCATTCAATAAATTACATGAGATAATCAACACTTTACTGAAAGTAGGCTTTGTGTTATATGATTTTGCCCAACTGTAGGCTAATGTAAGTATCCCAAGCATGTTTAAGGTAGGCTAGACTAAGCTATGATGTTTGGTAGGTTAGGTGTATTAAATGCATTTCCAAATAAAGTTTCACACCCGGATATATCTCCAACATAAAGGGGCTCTTGTGTCCACCAAAGGCACACCAAACATGTTCCCAGTAACTTGACTCATCAGTTCAGTTCAGTTGCTCAGTCATGTCCAACTCTTTGCTACCCCCATAGACGACAGAATGCCAGGCCTCCCTGTCCATCACCAACTCCCAGAGTTTACTCAAACTCATATCCATTAGTTGGTGATGCCATCCAACCGTCTCATTCTCTGTTGTCCCCTTCTCCTCCTGCACCCAATCCTTCCAAGGATCAGGGTCTTTTTAAATGAGTCAGCTCTTCACTTTAGGTGGCCAGAGTACTGGAGTTTCAGCTTCAGCATCAGTCCTACCAATGAACACCCAGGACTGATCTCCTTTAGGATGGACTGGTTGGATCTCCTTGCAGTCCAAGGGACTCTCAAGAGTCTTCTCCAACACCACAGTTCAAAAGCATAATTCTTCAGTGCTCAGCTTTCTTTATAGTTCAACTCTCACATCCATACATGACTACTGGAAAAACCATAGCCTTGACTAGACAGACCTTTGTTGGCAAAGTAATGTCTCTGTTTTTTAATATACTGTCTAGATTGGTCATAACTTTCCTTCCAAGGAGTAAGCATCTTTTAATGTCATGGCTGCAATCAGCATCTGCAGTGATTTTGGAGCCCCCAAAAATAAAGTCAGCCACTGTTTCCACTGTTTCCCCATCTATTTGCCATGAAGTGATGGGACCAGATGCCATGATCTTAGTTTTCTGAATGTTGAGTTTTAAACCAACTTTTTCACTCTCCTCTTTCACTTTCATCAAGAGGCTCTTTAGTTCCTCTTCACTTTCTGTGATAAGGGTGGTGTCATCTGCATATCTGAGGTTATTAATATTTCTCCCGGCAATCTTGATTCCAGCTTGTGCTTCTTCCAGCTCAGTGTTTCTCATGATGTACTCAGAATATAAGTTAAATAAGCAGGGTGACAATATACAGCCTTGACGTACTCCTTTTCCTATTTGGAATCAGTCTGTTGTTCCATGTCCAGTTACTTCCTGACCTGCATACAGGTTTCTCAACAGAAAGGTCGGGTGGTCTGGTATTTCCATCTCTTTCAGAATTTCCCACAGTTTATTGTGATCCATACAGTCAAAGGCTTTGACATAGTCAATAAAGCAGAAATAGATGTTTTTCTGGAACTCTCTTGCTTTTTTTGATGATCCAACGGATGTTGGCAATTTGAACTCTGGTTCCTCTGCCTTTTCTAAACCAGCTTGAACATCTGGATCTTCACAGTTCATGTATTGTTGAAGCCATAACAGTCAAAATTTGGGGTGATTCAGATTATCTTTCTGAAGTGATTGTACCAGTTTACTCTACCACTAGCAGCAGACAAGAAGTCCAGTCACCCTGCACCCTCCCCAGCCCTTGGTGTTACCAGTTCTTTGTTTTCTTTTTCTTTTTTTAAATCAGTGTAATTCTATCTCCATGTGTTCTTAATTTGAATTTTCCTGGTGAGCTATGGGGCTTCCCTGGTGGCTCAGACAGTAAAGGATCTGCCTGCAATGCAGGAGACCTGGGTTCAATCCCTGGGTTAGGAAGATCTCCTGAAGAAGGCAATGGCTACCTGCTCCAATATTTTGGCCTGGAGAAGTCCATGGACAGAGGAGCCTGGTGGGCTACAGTCCATGTGGTCATAAAGAGCCGGACTCGACTGAGTGACTTTCACTTTCACTTGATGACTTATGAAGAACTAGTTTTTGAAATTAGGTCTATTTAATTGCAAACCCAACCCTTTCCACTGTTCTGTTTTGTAAGACTATGGCGTGCCATACCCTCAGCACAGTTCGTGGTAGCCTTCCTACATCCTCCAGAGAAGCAATGCTGTGCCTGGCGCTGCAGGCTGGTGATAGCCCCCACAGCTGGGTATTGGACATGGCAGGAGAGGGCAGGCTACTGGACATGGCAGGAGAGGACAGGCTACTGGGCATGGCAGGAGAGGGCAGGCTACTAGACAGACATGGCAGGAGAGGGCAGGCTACCAGACATGGCAGGGGAGGGCAGGCTATAGGACATGGCAGGGGAGGGCAGGCTATAGGACATGGCAGGAGAGGGCAGGCTATAGGACATGGCAGGAGAGGGCAGGCTACTGGGTATGGCAGGAGAGGACAGGCTACCGGGCATGGCAGGAGAGGGCAGGCTACTAGACAGACATGGCAGGAGAGGGCAGGCTACCAGACATGGCAGGGGAGGGCAGGCTACTAGACAGACATGGCAGGAGAAGGCAGGCTACCGGACATGGCAGGGGAGGGCAGGCTATAGGACATGGCAGGAGAGGGCAGGCTATAGGACATGGCAGGAGAGGGCAGCCTACTGGGTATGGCAGGAGAGGACAGGCTACCGGGCATGGCAGGAGAGGGCAGGCTACTGGACAGACATGGCAGGAGAGTGCAGGCTACCGGACATGGCAGGGGAGGGCAGGCTATAGGACATGGCAGGAGAGGGCAGGCTACCAGGCATGGCAGGAGAGGGCAGCCTACTGGGCATGGCAGGAGAGGACAGGCTACCGGGCATGGCAGGAGAGGGCAGCCTACTAGACAGATATGGCAGGAGAGGGCAGGCTACCAGGCATGGCAGGAGAGGGCAGCCTACTGGGCATGGCAGGAGAGGACAGGCTACCGGGCATGGCAGGAGAGGGCAGCCTACTAGACAGACATGGCAGGAGAGGGCAGGCTACTGGACAGACATGGCAGGAGAGGGCAGGCTACTAGACATGGCAGGAGAGGGCAGCCTACTGGGCATGGCAGGAGAGGGCAGCCTACTAGACAGATATGGCAGGAGAGGGCAGGCTACTGGGCATGGCAGGAAAGGGCAGCCTACTGGACATGGCAGGAGAGGGCAGCCTACTAGACAGATATGGCAGGAGAGGGCAGGCTACTGGTCCTGGCACCCGCAGCACAGAGCCCATGATGAGAACATCTCTGGGATTCTGAGTTTGTCTGCGACTGTAGTTCAAGGTTAATTGCTAACTGTGGTTAATAAAACCCAAAGGAGCGCAAGTCAAGTGGGATGCCTGTGACTACGTCATGAGAACAGTCTTCTCAGAGGTGAAGTCAGAGCCAAGGCCCTGAGGATGGGTGAGATATAAGCAAGGAAGGCCTGGGAATGAGGACTGAGTGTCACATGCGAGGAAGCCGGGGAGGCAGAGAGAGCTGTGACAGAACAAGAGTCTCTGCTGGCTTTGGTGAAACCAGATCCATGCTTCCGAAATGCTTTCACCACCTCAGTCATTAAGACATCCCTGATTTCTGCAGGGCCCAGACTTGGCTTTCTTCTTGCTAAAAAAGAAACGATGAGGTTTGCCCTTAGGTTTATTTAAGAGTGAACTCTGAGACTTTTTAATCCAGGTGAGACAGGTGAGCAGGAAGCCAGGCTGTGACCTCAGCGCTGGGAGGCATATTTCAGAGGTGGGGAGAGCTTGGCATCTGAGACTCCGCCAGTGGGAATGCCCCAGCTATTCTATGGAGAGAGGCTTCTGGCAGGGTTAGTATAGGATCAACTCTCCTTTCAGGAAGGGCCACAGGTGTAAACGTCCCAGTCAGAGTCAAGGTCAGGCGAACATTCTGAGTATCCTTTAAAAATGTGAGTTATGCAGAGAACCTCACCGTTTGTTGTTTCAAAATAGCATCGGAGTGTATGTCCAGTACAGTAAAGAAGGGACAAGTTTGAAAAGTGAGATTTGTGGAAGAAAACTGGCCTTGGAACACCTGTGAGGAATATAATAAGAAAGTCTTTCAGAAAGAGAAAAAGAGAGGAACAGTTCAGAAATGAAAGGACTCATGAGAACCTCCATGAGTTCTGAGCTTAGCTGCTGTTAGGACGGATAGACACTGCCATCCCTCAGCCATGAGACTGGTTCTGTCCCACTCTCCACAACCCTGGTTCTCAAATATTCACAGTGAGATGTGTGTAGCTCTAAAATGTTCATCCCAATTTCCCTGCTTTAGAACATTCTACAGTATTGCTCCCTACTGCCTGTAGAAACAAACCCCAGCTCTTCATCAGAGCATATAGACCTCCGTGTCCTGCAGCCTCTTCCCTGCCCCACTGCTCCCAGCCCTCCAGGCACTGGGATGTCACGCTCCTGTTGATTCTGCTGGAAATACCCACCCTCTTCCCAGCCTGGGGAGCTGCTGCCGAATCACCGCCCTCTCAGAGCCCAGCGGCGGAGCCCCTGCGGTGGCCGCTACCACCTTGAGGTGTAACCTGGGAGCTGGTGCTGGACAGGGAGGCCTGGCGTGCTGCGGTTTATGGGGTTGCAGAGAGTCAGACGCAACTGAGCGCCTGAATTGAACTGAACTGAACTGATGTGTCTCTGCATGCCTCCCACTCAACTGATTTTCCCAGGAACAGCAATGAAATAGTGCTTCTTTTCATAGCCTTTCCTCCTTCCGCCATTCAGTTCCTGGCACATAGTAAGTGCTTAGTAAATGGTGATTGAAGATTTGCAGTGTTTCCCTTTTGAAATAACGAGCAGAATTCTAAACCCCACTTCCCACCCCCCTACCGCACCCCCCTTTGCTTTTCGGAGTCAGCAAGGGGGCCCTGGGCCAGCACAGCTGAAGACACAGCCTTGAGCGCATTCCACCAGCTGCTGCATTCATCCCCGTTTGCATTTGGGTGGGTTTGGCAGCACTTTAACTGCATGCGTGTACTTTCAGGGTAGAGAATGTGGTCCTGGGCTTTCCTTCTCTGCTGGGATCTGCTGGTGTGACCCCTCCTCCCCTCAGGCTGAGGACACAGAGACCTCCCTGTGCACACAGGCGCATGGGGTCATTAATCACTTCCACTACCTGATTAAAGGAATTCTCCAGACCCTGGTGGGGGTGGGGGGAGGAAAACCTATGCTATAAAAAGCCTTTGAATTATATAGAGTCCCTCTGCACCAATATTTCCAAATCAGGCAATTTGTTGCAAACAACCAAAATCTCATTCTCAGGCCATTAACTAAAATAGGAAAATATCATCTTAAATTCTAAGAATAACAAGGGACACATAGTAATAGGTTTCCTGTTCTGGACAAGTGGATGGGTGCTTAGCATGATGAAAACCTCAAGAACTGTGAACGTGACTTTTTCTTTTCCAAACCATCTGACTTGGAGGCAGCACTCTCAAGTAGGAGTACAGTCTCCAGCGTGCTTGACCATGACTTCTGTCCTTCATCTCTCAGATTTCATAGCTGCAGCACTGCCCAGTAATCAGAGAGTCAGGAGTGAAGCCAGGAAACAAAATCCTTTTCATTTAAATTAAATAAATAAATGTGCTCAGTCAGGTTTGACTCTTTGCAGCCCTATGGACTGTCGCCCGTCAGGCTCCTCTGTCCATGAGATTCTCCAGGCAGGAATCCTGGAGTGGGTTTCCATTTCCTTCTCCAGGGGATCTTCCTGACCCAGGGATTGAACCCATGTCTCGTGAATTTCAGGCAGATTCTTTACCACAAACCCAGCTGGCGCTTGATGTTTATAAGGGGTCTGCAGAAGGCTCCTTTGCTGTGTGGTGGTGGTGTCTGGCTTGCTCTGTTTCTGTGGGAACTGGAGAGAGTTACAAATAAGCAGCAGAGACTGGAGTTGGACCATGTGGAATATTTCTGCCCCCACTCCTGAAACTCTCTACTCGATACCCATTGATGGGTCTGCAGTGGCAAAGCCAGAAGTCCTCATTGCTCTCAGTCTGGGCCTGGCTTGGTCTTGACCTGTTAGCAAGGAGAAGGCAGCAGGGACATTTGGGTCCGGGTATCTGCATCCAGGAGTATCTGCATCCAGGAGTCACCAGATCAGGAGGGCAGGGCGTGACCTGGACGTGACTGAGGGGAGTTGACACCCTGTAGCCCTGATACTGGGTGCTGCCGAGACGGGAGGCTTAGGGAGGCAGGGCATCCTACCAACCTCGGGGAAGGGGCCTCCCTGGGGGCCTCAGGGCTGGCGCGCCCGCCGTGAACTCCTTCCGCCACTGCGGACATCTCGACCCGGCCCTCCGGCCACCGTGTCCCCGCGGCTGGCCGTGGCTCTGTCTCCTTTCTTCCCTCTTCACTCCGGGATCCCCGAGGGCGCGGTCTGCTCTCTGGGGACCTGAAGCCCTTTCCTCTCAGAAATAACCTTTGAGTGCCTTCGCCCAGGCCCTCCATCCCAGTAGGTGGCAGAGCTAAAAACTTGCTAAGCAGTCGATCCAGTGTCTGAGAAATAAATGGGTGATTGGCGCTCTGAGGCAGAGCCTTTGCAATAGACACGGCTGGAGCGGTGCGGATTGCCGGCTATCTGGGGAGAGGGTCTCACGCCCACAGGGAAGCCCTTCTCTGGAGGGAGAATGATTGAAGGCAAGCATTATTTTATGATCCTCCCCTTCTGGTCCCTGAAGAAGGAGTGAGCCTTGTTGCCTCCCTCAGTCCCTGGCTTCCACTAAATCACAGGCTTTATGAGTGCAGGGCAGGCCTGACCTGTCAGCGCAGCACAGTCAGTAAATCTCGCAGCGTCACTGATGCAGCACTGAGGCTAGGCTGCGCCATCTGCTCTCCCTCCTGAGGAGGAGAGGGAGGCACATGGTCGGGCAGGTGGATGCCTGGGCAGAGGCCCGCCGATCAGTGTGAGCCCTGGAGCCTCCGGTCAAATACATTTTCTCCAGAGCTCGCAAGCTCAGCCCCATCACCCTCACTTAAAGGCTTTGTTTTAATGACAGCTCGTTATTTTCAAGATAGAACCGCAATGCATTATCTTTTCAAGGTTCTGGTGATCTCACTGCTGTGGCCTCTCTAATCTCACCTCCCAGCAGCCCTTGCCAAATGTGCTGGGCTCCAGCTACAGCGAACACCAATAGCTCGCACCCACCCATGCCTCTCTGCCTTCCCACATTCTCAGGAAGCCTCCCAGAATCCCACTGGCCGGGCTAACGCCCACTCACGCGACTCCAGGTTCACTCACCCAGGCTTTGCTGCAGCTCCGCGCGGGCTCCACGGCAGCCCCCCCTCCCAGGGCCCAGTGCCCCTTTCATCCAACACGCTTCCCTGTGCCACCGAGGCACAGAGCCTGCTCAGTGCGCGTGGCTGCACCACCTGGAAGCACAGGGGGAACGATAGCCCGCAGAGGAAGCCGGCCAACGGGAGGTCAGAGTCAGAATAAATCGTCTCCCTGTGTCCTCTGCCTCGCAGCGGGCCGTGGCTCTGTGTCAGGCCTCTTTGAGAATGGTGCCCACTCAGCCGAGCCGTTGCTCTTAGCTTTGGCCACCCATCCTCTCATATGTTCTCCTTCCAATCCCCACGCACTCATGCTTCCTTGGATGCATTTCTGTACTGGTTTGTCATGCTTATCATGGCAAAGTACCACAGAGCAGGGGGCTTGCAGATTCTTTTTTTTACAATTCCCAAGGCTAGAAGTCCAAGATCAAGGTGGTCAGCAGGGCTGCTTTCTTCTGAGGCCTCTCTTCTCGGTTTGGAGAGGCGCGTCTCCTCTCTGTGTCTTAACGTGGTTTCTGCGTGCATGCGTGTGTCCTAATCTCTTCTTATAAGGACACCAGACTAGGCCCACCTGACAGACCTCATTTTTCCTTAATTCTCTTAATAAATCAGTTTAGTTCAGTTCATTCGCTCAGTTGAGAGCGATCATGAGATCCCATGAATCATAGCATGCCAGGCCTCCATGTCCATCATCAACTCCCTCAAACTCCCTCCATCATCACTCACTCAAACTCATGTCCATCGAGTTGGTGATGCCGTCCAGCCATCTCATCCTCGGTCGTCCCCTTCTCCTCCTGCCCCCAATCCCTCCCAGCACCAGGGTCTTTCCCAATGAGTCAACTCTTCGCATGAGGTGGCCAAAGTATTGGAGTTTCAGTTTCAGCATCAGTCCTTCCAATGAACACTCAGGACTGATCTCCTTTAGAATGGACTGGTTGGATCTCCTTGCAGTCCGAGGGGCTCTCAAGAGTCTTCTCCAACACCACAGGTCAAAAACATCAATTCTTTGGCACTCAGCTTTCTTCACAGTCCAACTCTCACATCCATACATGACCAGTGGAAAAACCATAGCCTTAACTAGACGGACCTTTGTTGGCAAAGTAATGTCTCTGTGTTTTAAAATGTTGTCTAGGTTGGTCATAACTATCCTTCCAAGGAGTAAGCATGTTTTAATTTCATGGCTGCAATCACCCAATACTCATCCCCAAATACAATGATATTCTGAAGAACTAGGACTTCAACATATGAAATCGGGGGAACACAATTCAGCCCAAAACAATTCTCTAGTATAATAATAGCCGTCAAATCTTCTGCTTTCTGGGAAACTAAGACTTTGTTAATTTGCTCAGCAAAACTAAAAAACATTGAACTACAGGAGTCAGGACCTGTTTCATATTTGTTTCCTTGCTGCATTAAGCAAAGCACAGAGAAGGCACTGGATAAAAGTGTCCGGAAGGAGCGAGCGGCATCACAGAGCGTAATTCTGGTGCCCAGTTTTCCTCTCCTTGCGCATCTTCTCAGGATGAATGGCTCTCAGTGCGTGCAGTGCACCCCTCAGAAAAATCCAACATATGATAGAAAAGTGTCTATTACTTTCTAAAAAGATGACATAGGCATTATTTTATTTAGCCTATGCAACCACACCCTAAGGAACAGGTGTCTGAGAGCTCAAAGACAGGAAGCTGAGTACAGAGGGGACCAGCTCAAACTGCACCCACCAGAAGTGGCTGATACCACCGCTTCGGGCCCGGCATCCACCAGGCCCCTTCCCCAGCTGAAATCTGAATTTGCTGAGTGCCTTCGGCTCAGGCCTCAATGATCAACCCTTGTGCCATGAACTCCAGTCCACAGGGCTCCTGATAACTCACCACAGAAAAATCCAGAACAGGGAGAAAAGCCTTTGGGGCTCAGGACCCTCCAAGCCACTACCTTGACAGGATTCCCGCAGTTAAATGTGCTCTGCATGTCTGTCCCAGTCACTCAGTCGGGTCTGACTCTTTGCAACCTCATGGAAGGGAGCCCACCAGGCTCATTTGTCCGTGGGATTCTCCAGGCAAGAATACTGGAGTGGGTTGTCTTTTCCTTCTGCAGAGGATCTCCCCTACCCAGCGATCAAACCCAGGTCTCCTGCATCGCAGGCAGATTCTCTACCATCTGAGCCACCAGGCCACCAGTGCTGAAGGTCACTGACACTTGTAGGGGCACTGCAGGGTACTGGCACAGATGCTGCAAATAGACGACAGGTGGGCACCCATGGAATGGCATCCTGAAAGCCCAGTCACTGGCAGCATCACATCACCATCATCAGCATCACACCCCAGCCCTGCCACACACGCGTTACGTTCACACTCACACATACAAACACGCACATGTCCGAGGTCCTCCCAAACTGCCTGGACCTTCCGCCATCGCCCGTGTCTTTCACCCTGACCAACGCCGGGCTCCTAGAACTGGCCTCTGCCCTTTCCTTTTGGATACTTACTCAAGCTGGTCTGAGTATTTCTCTCGGGTATAATGTTAATAATCACTTTCTGGCCCAAACACTTCAATGCAAAGGCCAGACAACAAAAACAAAGCAATTCAAATATTCTCAGACAACTGGTTTTATCGGTAATACTTTCTAAGGGAAATAGCAAACATGAGCGAGGGTCAAACATTAATTTGGAACTTCTGACAGAAAAGACAGAGTGATAAATGATCAAAAGGAGAAGCTAACATTTGAGGCTCTCATGATAAAGCAGAAGATCTCTAGATCTTAGAGAGCTGTTTCAATCATCCCAGCAAACTTTCCATCCAACAGAGCATGGATATGTGTGTGTGTGTGTGTGTGTGTACTTCAATCTGTATTATTCAATCTGTCTGTGTCTGTCTGTCCAGGGAGACTATTTGAGTCAAAAACCTGCCAACTTCGCTCGAAAGCAGAAACTAAAGAAGCCACATGTTTTGGGACTTGGAACAGGAAACGTTTTCTCTTCTGTATTGTCTGCTTTTATGAGAAGATACCCAAGACAAGGCAGCGAGGGACAAAATAAATAACAGACGAGGAGAGGGGGCTTTGGCATAAGTGCAACCAACATTGGTAGCAAACTTAGAAAGATGAGCTGCTTATTCGAAACTTGTTTGGGTTTTACGACCCTGAGCACACCTGGTCGCCCTGCTCCCCTGCCCGTTAAACTCCCCCTTTTCTGAGCGAACAGGCACGGCCTTCGGTGGTCCTGGGATGGTGGGAGTAATTTGGACTAGGCAGGCCCCTCTTTCCCACGCTGTGGGGGAGGGGTCCCCGAGCTGGCTTAGGAGGCTAAAAGCCTCTGAGCAGTCTCTCCGTGGCTCCTTGCTCAGGAGGGGTCAGGCAGGCAGGCTGGGCTTTGAAAATGCAGGGGGCTGTCTGCCCATGGACGGTGGGTGCAGCCACCAGGGAGACAAGCCAGCTGAAAGGACTTCCCGAAACTCACACCAGTGCGTTTTCTCCCGGCTCCTCTTAAAACTCAGACTACAGAAAGGTGGTGGTGGCCTGACTCCTGTTACACATTCAGACAAGCAGTCATCACGCTGAAGGGCCAGCCAGGCCATCGTCCTGCTCTCCCGCTCACACAGTGCTGGCCTCTGCAGCTTCCCAGGAGCCCGGCCCCGCGGCCTCGGGGCGCCCCGGCCGCATCGCCTCCTCTGCCTGTCCCCGCTCCGTCTGTTTTGGCAGCTTTCGCCGCCTCCGCTCACGTGACTCAGTGGCCCTGGCTGGCTCTCGCTGGGTAGCAAGTGCTCTTGCCCGAGGAGTGGGCCCCTCACATCTGTGCCCAGCAGGGAGCCGGGGCTGCTCGTCTGAGGCGACTTCCACTATTCTAAACAGCGCTCTGGGCGGTGCTTTTTCTCTTCCTTCCTTTCAAATTTCAAAGCATTTAGAGTCATGTGATCTCCCCAGATGGAGCAAGCCAGAGTTAAATTATAAAATAATAGCCACATGCCATAGAATGGAAAGTCATAGGCACTGTCCTAAATGCTTGGCCTGCGTTTTCTCCGTAAACTTACATTTAACAAACAAGGGACCAGCAAGCTTCCCGAGGTCACTCAAGGGCCAGTGAGTGGAGTTACCAGAATTACCATGTGGGTCCGATTCTGATTCCCAGCCTTCCCTCTTAACGACAGCGCTAACCCATGTTTCAAACAATCATCTCAGACTCCTGTCAGATGCACTTTCCCTGGCTTTGCGTCTCCGCCTGCTCCATTTCATTGGTTCTGAGAGGCCCCAGTGGGCTGCAAAGTCCTCCACGTGTGGGGCCTCAGAGACAAAGCTCCAGTGTCTTTTCTGTGGCCATGGGGCTTAGCTGGTCTCCCATTGTGGGAACATCCAGGCCTGCAGACAGGCTTAGGATTTCCTCCCTCAGATGGCGTCCTGCCCTAAGCCCAGTGCTCAGAACCCATGCAATCAAAAGCAGATGTGCTACCCCGGAATCTGCAGCTCTGGGGTTGGATATGACCTTTACAATCACATCAAGTTCACCCCAGAGGGCCCTGCTCCAGGCAGTTCGGTGAACCTCCCCCACCTATCCACTCAGAAAAGGTTTAAATATCTGTATTACAGACATTTCTATTCCAGTCCAGAAACGAGGAAATGCTCGAATTCCCTTAAGAGTCTGATCACTTACCATCTTCAACCTGATTTCTCTGTCTCTTTGAACTTCAATATCCCCTCTGCTCCATAGAGTCTGTGTGTTTAGGAACACCATTAAAAGCTGAATGCTGGTGAAATCTGAAAAGATTCAATATTTCTCTGAAGCACATGAGTCCTTGTTCCTGAAAATACAGTGAAACTTCTATACTACTTGCCATCTTTGTCATGCAAACATTTATTCAGCACCTACTATATATTTATTAGAGTTAACCCTGTGAGAAGAGAGGGGTTCAGTTCAGTTCAGTTCAGTCGCTCAGTTGTGTCCAACTCTTTGCGACCCCATGAATCGTAGCACGCCAGGCCTCCCTGTCCATCACCATCTCCCGGAGTTCACTCAGACTCATGTCAATCGAGTCCATGATGCCATCCAGCCATCTCATCCTCTGTCGTCCTCTTCTCCTCCTGCCCCCAATCCCTCCCAGCATCAGAGTCTTTTCCAGTGAGTCAGCTCTTCGCATGAGGTGGCCAAAGTACTGGAGTTTCAGCTTTAGCATCATTCCTTCCAAAGAAATCCCAGGGCTGAGCTCCTTCAGAATGGACTGCTTGGATCTCCTTGCAGTTCAAGGGACTCTCATGAGTCTTCCAGCACCACAGTTCAAAACCATCAATTCTTTGGAGCTCACTCAGCCTTCTTCACAGTCCAACTCTCACATCCATACATGACCACAGGAAAAACCATAGCCTTGACTAGACGGACCTTAGTCGGCAAAGTAATGTCTCTGCTTTTGAATATACTATCTAGGTTGGTCATAACTTTTCTTCCAAGGAGTAAGCGTCTTTTAATTTCATGGCTGCAATCACCAGCTGCAGTGATTTTGGAGCCCCCCAAAATAAAGTCTGACACTGTTTCCACTGTTTCTCCATTTCCCGTGAAGTGATGAGACTGGATGCCATGATCTTCGTTTTCTGAACGTTGAGCTTTAAGCCAACTTTTTCAGTCTCCTCTTTCTCTTTTATCAAGAGGCCCTTTACCTCCTCTTCACTTTCTGCCATAAGGGTGCTGTCATCTGCATATCTGAGGTTATTGATATTTCTCCCGGCAATCTTGATTCCAGCTTGTGTTTCTTCCAGTCCAGCTTTTCTCATGATGTACTCTGCATATAAGTGAAATAAACAGGCTGACAGTATACAGCCTTGACGTACTCCTTTTCCTATTTGGAACCAGTCTGTTGTTCCATGTCCAGTTCTAACTGTTGCTTCCTGACCTGCATACAGATTTCTCAAGAGGCAGGTTAGGTGGTCTGGTATTCCCATCTCTTGAAGAATTTTCCACAGTTGATTGTGATCCACACAGTCAAAGGCTTTGGCATAGTCCATAAAGCAGAAATAGATGTTTTTCTGGAACTCTCTTGCTTTTTCCATGATCCAGCAGATGTTGGCAATTTGATCTCTGGTTCCTCTGACTTTTCTAAAACCAGCTTGAACATCAGGGAGTTCATGGTTCATGTTGAAGCCTGGCTTGGAGAATTTTGAGCATTACTTTACTAGCATGTGAGATGAGTGCAATTGTGTGGTAGTTTGACCATTCTTTGGCATTGCCTTTCTTTGGGATTGGAATGAAAACTGACCTTTTCCAGCCCTGTGGCCACTGCTGAGTTTTCCAAATTTGCTGGCATATTGAGTGCAGCACTTCCACAGCATCATCTTTCAGGATTTGAAACAGCTCAACTGGAATTCCATCACCTCGACTAGCTCTGTTCGTAGTGATGCTTTCTAAGGCCCACGTGGCTTCACCTTCCAGGGTGTCTGGCTCTAGGTGAGTGACACACCATCGTGATGTGAGAGAGGGGTACAAATATATGAATACATGTGAAAATACCACATGTGGCCTCAAGGAGGACATGAGACATGGACAGGCATGAACACTCCTGACGTCGACATGAAGAAAGCCTGAGTGCGATGAGCTGTGGCAAAGGCGGTGATTTCTCTGTGTGTTCAGTTGCTCAGCTCTGTCCGACTCTTAGCCATGCTATGGGAGCAGCCCACCAGGCCCCTCTGTCCATGGGATTTCCCAGACAAGAATACTGGAACGGGGTGCCATTTCCTCCTCCAGGGGACCTTCCTGACCTAGAAACTGAACTCGTATCTCCTGCCTCTCCCACATGGGCAGGTGGATTCCGGGTGGAAATACTTCATGGAGAAAGGGACCTTTAACATTTTGACTGAAGATAAGTGAGACCTTGATG
>SJYG01000696.1:584337-631701 GCA_006410535.1 Litocranius walleri
GGTACTCATCCATTGCTTTCAATCTCGGATGGTGGGCTTACCCAAAATGTGACAATCGTGGGAAGAAATGGTCAGGTTGTCTTGGCAACAGGGTGGCTGCTGCAGCTTCCTTTCCTGGGTGTGTGTGTGCACTCAGTTTCTCAGTCATGTCTGGCTCTGTGCCATCCCGGACCAGAGCCCTCCAGGCTCCTCTGTCCATGGAATTTTCCAAGCAAGAATACTGGAGCGGGCTGCCATTTCCTCCTCCAGGGGACCTTCCCGACCCCGGAATCAAACCCACGTCTCCTGCACCTCCTGCACTGGCAGGAGATTCTTTCCCACCAGCACCACCTGGGAAGCCCCCTTCCCGGTGACACATTCCCTTAGGTGGAGAGAGCACCCATTCTAGGGACCACTCCACCTGGTGATCTGCTGTGCCTCCATTAAGGCAGGTAAGACGAGGCCTTCCCAACTCTCCGCCCCCTTCCCCACAGCCAGGCCCAGTAACAGTTTCTTTCTGTCCACTCTCACAAGCGCTCCATGTATATTTCCACTAAGACATTTAATCCATCTATCAGGGTGATTTATGGGCCCACCTGCCCTCCTCACTGAAGTGAGAGCTTGTAAAGAGAGGGATGGTTTCTTATTCTTCACGCCACACCGGGTCACTTGGGACAGTATTAGACTCATTTATTCAGAATCACATCTGCATGTGAGCAGAGGACAGAGGCTGGGTGGGTGAAGGGCACACCATTTTCCATTTCCAGTGGGGCCTCAAGGCCATAAACAACGTGAGAAGCTGCTGGAGTCTCAGGGAGACACATAACTGACAGAAAGAGGCTATTGATGAGGTGCTGGCCCTCCTTCCATGAATCCAGGCCCTGAAAGTACATGCGACCACTCTTCCCAAACCAAAGATGAACGTGATGGAGTGAACGCCATGGAGACTCAGCTTGAGAGTGGCTGCACTGGCTCTGATGGGTCACAAACTCTCATTAAGCAGTTTCCAGGGACGAAACACTGGCTGACTGGCTGCCGTGGAGGGCGGGAGATGAATAGGTCAAGCTCAGATGAGATTAAAGCGTCAAAATCCCTTGGAGGACAGATAGAACCCTAGGTAGCTCCAAGGAGGAAGAGCTTGCCGACAGCTTGGGAGACAGAGTTGGGCCCTAATCTCTGGCAGAATGTGCCTGAGTATTTCCAAACCATTCTCCTCTTATGCCATGACATGACTATATTAGCTGGGAAATGGCTCTGTGAAGCATGAGAGAATTCATATCAAATCAAGGTGGTAAAATCAATAGCTATAAATGAAAACTGGCATTGTATGCTGATTTTGAGGCTAGACTCTGCCTTCCAATGCAGAAGATACAAGCGATGCAGGTTCAGTCCCTGGGTTGGGAAGATCTCCTGGAGGAAGGCATAGCAACCTACTCCAGTATTTTTGCCTGGAAAATTCCATGGAAAGAGGAGTCTGGTGGGCTACAGTCTGCGGGCCTGCAGAGAATGAGACACAGCTGAGCAACTGGGCGCATTTGACTGTTGTCAAACAGTCACAAATTGAAGCCAGCGTTTGCTAAGCTCGGCACTACTGATACTCTAGTCTGGGTGATTCTTTGTTGTGGGGAGCTGCTCTGAACTGTTTGGTAGTATCCCCGGCCTCTACCCAGGAGATGTTGGTAGCAGCTCATGGCCTAACTCAGACAACCGGAGCAGACATTGCCAAACGTCCCCTGTGGATGCCAGATCACCCTGGGTAGGGAACCACTGCCTTAAGCCCCAGCCAGGTAGCATGCCCACCGCTCCGGATTCCCCCCAGTCCTTTCAAATGCCAACTACTACACAATCTGGCTCAGATGAAGCACAGCAGATGCTGTCCCCACCCACTCTGCAGGCCCTGTGACCTCTCAGATGTCTCTCCTCCCAGTCATGACGACCAGGGTGGCGCACTGAGCTCACAGCCCTTGGCGGATGACGCTGTGAGCATCCCGACATCCCCACCGCACTCAGAGGCTGCACACACTCAGCACTTGCCCCCGCCCCGCCCCGCCGCCACTGCGCTCACGCCCATGCCATGTGCCCGTTTACAGGTGGCCTTCCTGCTTTGGGTGCCTCTTGAACTGATTTCGTTTTACCTTAGAGAGAAATGTGTTCCATAAGCCAGCTATGAAAGTGAATGTGTTGGCCGCTCAGTTGTGTCTGACTCTGCAGCCCCGTGGACTTAGGCCACCAAGCTCCGCTGACCATGAAACTCTCCAGGCAAGAATACTATCAACTGTACTCCAATTCTGGAGAAGGAAATGGCAACCCACTCCAGTGTTCTTGCCTAGAGAATCCCATGGACAGAGGAGCCTAGCAAGCTACAGTCCATGGAGTCAAAAGAGTCAGAAACGCCTTAGTGATGAAACCACCACTGCACTCCAAGAGAGCCAAGCCCGCTCCAAAATGAAGTGAAACTTCCTAAGTAAAAGAAATGCATTCCAGGCCTCAAGGTCTCACATCTAGAAAAGCACAATGAGAAAGGCCGTATAAAATTCCTATCAAACTGTTTTCTGGTTCTAAAGCCTGAAGGGGAGGAAGGGCGGCAAGCGTGCCGTCGCAAGACCAGACTGTTCCCTGCAGAGGCTGCACTGAGCACTTGAGCTCCCCAGGAAGAGGGGTCCTGGCTGGCCCCTCACGGAGAGGAGTCCTTAAATTCAGTCTCTTTCAGGGCGCCTGAAGATTCCACACACCTGTTTGGTGCTTAGATCTGCAAATCACACCAGTTTTCATGCTAATATATTAAATATTAACATATATAGTATTATTGTATATACTGTACATTATTACATATACTATACAATATGTTGTATATACTATAGAATATTATATGTTTTTTATATATATGTACACACACACACACACATATATATAGTCCTGGTGAGGCCTCCAGCTGGTGTGCATACATCATCTGTTTGTTCTATCAAGCCTCCCAAACAAGAGAAGCCATGCCTTCCTGTCATACTTTGACATTTCAATGGAGCATGGAGGCTGAAAAGCCCTCAGTGTGTTTGCCAAGGACAGAGATTTATTTCACAGATCTTAAGGGGCCATGAAGAGAACACTCAATAACCCTTAACAATTTCACACAGTGTGAGATGAAGTCTATGGTGCTCTTAGAATTGAGCTGCTGGTGCTTACTCAGCTGAAATGAATTCAGCACCATGAGTGCCAACAATAACAAAAAATGTGTCATCTTCTAAAAAATCCCCACACTCCCCCATTCCTCCAGGTGAACAGCTACCAAGAGTCACAGATTCCTAATCTCCAATGCTGAGGTGGCTTCTCCTTCTGGGAGCCCCAGTGTTTTCAAATGTCACCATCAACGTAAAGGTACACCCCAGGAGAGGAAGGACCCGCTCAGGGTGGCTCAATGGTAAAGAATCTGCCTGCAAAGCAGGAGACTCGGATTCAACCCCTGGGTCAGGAAGATCCCTGTGAGAAGGAAATGGCAACCCACTCCAGTATTCTTGCCTGGAGAATCCCAGGGACTGAGGAGCCTGGCGGGCTCTTGTTCGTGGGGTCGCAAAGAATCAGACATGACCGAGTGAGTGACACTCTCACTTTAGTCCTGGCCTGGTCCTAGGTGTTGGGAATGATGAAAGGCATAGTCAAAGGCAATTCTATAAGCAAATGATGCCACGTGGGTCTCAAGCACTTTGTTTAAGGCCCTTGTTGCAAAAGTGACTCTTCAGACATCCTCTGAGAAGTGAGGTCATGCTGCTGTTAATAATAATCCATACATCACAGAGCTGTGCAATGAGTAAGTGGGACATTACATATGTGGGAAAAAAAAAAAAGAAAGAAAAAGTTATCCATGAGTCAGGTGAGCAGAACTGCATTTTGATGATGCTACTTGAACTACAAATGATCCAGTGTCCCGGAGCCAAACTTGCAGCATCTTCAAGGTCGCCAGTGTGCAGTGCGAAGGGTTTGGACGTCCGCAGGCTCACACAGCCATCTGCATGACCAAGTTCAGAAGAGGAGCTTGCCTTGCTGCTCAGGGCCTCAGTGTCCCCTGGGCTTCTGGGACCTACTGAGTTCAAGACATGATTCTGCCGCCTGTTGTGTTCCATCCTGGGCACGTGGCAGGGCTCCTGAGCGACTTCACTGCGATCGGCATTGCTGACTAACGCCTGTGTCAGCACCTCGGCTGCCGCATCCAGAGCTCCAGCGCTCTCACATTTAGTCTGACCTCTTCAGGCAGAACTTTGCCACGTCATTGGAACTAACTGAGCATCGAGTAGAGTTCCCTGGCTGCACAGGGCTGGGACGACAGTGAGGAGATACCCCATGTGCAAGGGCAAAGGAGAAGCTCCAGCAAGACGGCAGGAGGGGCGAAATCACTTTTAGAATCAAACCCAATACCCACCAGAGATGCTCAGAGGGCTCAAATATACCTTGTGTGCATTAGGACCCAGAGACCCCACAGAGAGTGAGACAGAACTGTGTTTGGGTGTCTCCTGCGGGGGCAGGGGCTCTGGGTGCAGTATATCTGGGTGTGGCATGAGCCCTCTTGGAGGAGGTCGCCATTAACCCCCACCATAGAGCCACCAGAACTTACACAGGACTGGGGGAGCAGACTCTTGGAGGGCACAAACAGAACCTTGTGTGCACCAGGACCCAGGAGAAAGGAGCTGTGACCCCACAAGAGACTGACCCAGACTTGCCCGTGAGTGTGCAGGAGTCTCTCAGAGGCGTGGGCCAGCGGGGGCCGGCTGCAGGGCTGGAGCGCCGAGGGCAGCAGCGCCTGCGCGGGGCCCTTTGGAGCAGGTCGCCATCGTCTTCACTGCCTCCACCGTAGCTTGTCCTCAGGTCAAGCAACAGGGAGGGAGCACAGCCCCGCCCATCAACAGGATTCGACTAGAGATTTACGGAGCGCAGCCCTGCCCACCAGAACAAGACCCAGTTTCCCCAGCAGTTAGTCTCTCCCATCAGGAAGCTTTCAAAAGCCTCTTATCCTTCTCCTTCAGAGGACAGACAGACTGATAACCACAATCATAGAAAACTAACCAATCTGATCACATGGGCCACAGCTTTGTCTAATTCAGTGAAACTATGAGCCATGCCTTGTAGGGACACTCAAGATCGATGGGTCACGGTGGAGAGTTCTGACAAAACGTGGTCCACTGGAGAAGGGAATGACAAACCACTTCAGTATTCTTGCCTTGAGAACCCCATGACCAGTATGAAAAGGCAAAATGATAGGATGCTGAAAGAGGAACTCCCCAGGTCAGTAGGTGCCCAATATGCTACTGGAGATCAGTGGAGAAATAACTCCAGAAAGAATGAAGGGATGGAGCCAAAGCAAAAACAACACCCAGCTGTGGATGTGACTGGTGATAGAAGCAAGGTCCGATGCTGTAAAGATCAATATTGCATAGGAACCTGGAATGTCAGGTGCATGAATCAAGGCAAATTGGAAGTGGTCAAACAGGAGATGGCAAGAGTGAACATCGACATTCTAGGAATCAGTGAACTAAAATGGACTGGAATGGGTGAATTTAACTCAGATGACCATTATATCTATCGCTGTGGGCAGGAATCCCTCAGAAGAAATGGAGTAGCCATCATGGTCAACAAAACAGTCCAAAATGCAGTACTTGGATGCAATCTCAAAAACGACAGAATGATCTCTATTCATTTCCAAGGCAAATCACTCAATATCACAGTAATCCAAGTCTATGCCCCAACCAGTAACGCTGAAGAAGCTGAAGTTGAACATTTCTATGAAGACCTTCAAGACCTTTTAGAATTAATGCCCCCCAAAGAAGCCCTTTTCATTATAGGGGACAGGAATGCAAAAGTAGGAAGTCTAGAAATACCTGGAGTAACAGGCGAAGTTGGCCTTGGAGTACAGAAGGAAGCAGGGTAAAGGCTAATAGAGTTTTGCCAAGAGAACACACTGGTCATAGCAAACACCCTCTTTCAACAACTCAAGAGAAGACTCTACACATGGATATCAGCAGATGGCCAACACCGAAAGCAGATTGATTATATTCTTTGCAGCCAAAGACAGGCAAGTACTATAAAGTCAGCAAAAACAAGACCGGGAGCTGACTGTGGCTCAGATCATGAACTCCTTATTACCAGATTCAGACTCAAGTTGAAGAAAGTAGGGAAAACCACTAGACCATTCAGGTATGACCTAAATCAAATCCCTTATGATTAAACAGTGGATGTGAGAAATAGATTCAAGGGATTAGATCTGATAGACAGAATGCCTGATGGACTATGGACGGAGGTTCCTGACATTGTTCAGGAGGCAGGGATCAAAACAATCCACAAGAAAAAGAAATGCAAAAAGGCAAGATGCCTGTCTGAGGAGGCCTTAGAAATACTTGTGAAAAGAAGAGAAGGGAAAGGCAAAGGAGGAAAGGAAAGATACACTCATTTGAATTCAGAGTTCCAAAGAATAGCAAAGAGAGATAAGAAAGTCTTCCATAGCGATCAATGCAAAGAAATAGGGGAAAACAATAGAATGGGAAAGACTAGAGATCTCTTCAAGAAAATTAGAGATACCAAGGGAAATTTTCATGCAAAGATGGGCTCAATAAAGGACAGAAATGGTATGGACCTAACAGAAGCAGAAGATATTAAGAAGTGGCAAGAATACACAGAAGAACTGTGCAAAAAAGATCTTCAAGACCCAGATAATCACAATGGTATGATCACTCAACTAGAGCCAGACATCCTGGAATGTGAAGTCAAGTGGGCCTTAGAAAGCATCACTATGAAAAAAGTGAGTGGTGGTGATGGAATTCCAGTTGAATTATTTTAAATCCTAAAAGATGATGTTATGAAAGTGCTGCACTCAATGTGCCAGCAAATTGGAAAACTCAGCAGTGGCCACAGGACTGGAAAATAGCAGTTTTCATTCCAATCCCAAAGAAAGGCAATGCCAAAGAATGCTCAAACTACCATACAGTTGCACTCATCTCACACGCTAGCAAAGTAATGCTCAAAATTCTCCAAGCCAGGCTTCAGCAGTACATGAACGGTGAACTTCCAGATGTTCAAGCTGGTTTTCGAAAAGGCAGAGGAACCAGAGATCAAATTGCCAACATTCGTTGGATCATCGAAAAAGCAAGAGAGTTCCAGAAAAACATCTGCTTTATTGACTATGCGAAAATCTTTGACTGTGTGGATCACAACAAACTGTGGAAAATTCTTAAAGAGATGGAAATACCAGACCACCTGACCTGCCTCTTGAGAAATCTGTATGCAGGTCAGGAAGCAACAGTTAGAACTGGACATAGGACAACAGACTGGTTCCAAATAGGAAAAGGAGTATGTCAAGGCTGTATACTGTCACCCTGCTTATTTAACTTATATGCAGAGTACATCATGAGAAACACTGAGCTGGAAGAAGCACAAGCTGGAATCAAGATTGCCAGGAGAAATATCAATAACCTCAGATATGCAGATGACACCACCCTTATGGCAGAAAGGGAAGAGGAACTAAAAAGCCTCTTGATGAAAGTGAAAGAGGAGAGTGAAAAAGTTGGCTTAAAGCTCCACATTCAGAAAACGAAGATCATGGCATCTGATACCATCACTTCATGGCAAATAGATGGAGAAACTGTGGTCAACTTTATTTCTGGGGGCTCCAAAATCACTGCAGATGGTAACTGCAGCCATGAAATTAAGACACTTTGTCCTTGGAAGAAAAATTATGACCACCTAGAAAGCATATTCAAAAGCAGAGACGTTACTTTGCCAACAAAGGTCCATCTAGTCAAAGCTATGGTTTTTCCAGTGGTCATGTATGGATGTGAGAGTTGGACTGTGAAGAAAGCTGAGTGCTAAAGAATTGATGCTTTTGACCTGTGGTGTTGGTGAAGACTCTTGAGAATCCTTCGGACTGCAAGGAGGTCCAACCAGTCCATCTTAAAGGAGATCAGTCCTGGGTGTTCATTGGAAGGACTGACTTTGAAGCTGAGATCCCAATACTTTGGCCACCTGATGCAAAGAGCTGACTTATTTGGAAAGACCCTGATGCTGGGAAAGATTGAAAGTGGAAGGAGACAGGGATGACAGAGGATGAGATGGTTAGATGGCATCACCAACTCAATCAGCATGAACTCAGGTAGTTCATGATGGACAGGGAGGCCTGGTGTGCTGCAGTCCATGGGGTCACAAAAAGTTGGGACACGACTGAACGACTGAACAGAGCTGAACTGAACTACATGTGTGATATGTTTGAAACTCCAGAAGCATCATCAGTGTCTGTGTGTTATTCCCATACAGGATGGAAGTTTTTGAAGCACAGCTGATTGATAACAGTGGCAGTTTCAAGAATAAGATGCTTTTCCATTGTTGTTTATTACAAATTACTGAATGTAGTTCCCTGTGCTACAGGAACGTCCTTCTTGTTAATCTACGTTATATACAGAAGTGTGTGTCTGTTAACCCCCAAAGTACATAATGTTTTCAGGCGGATAACAGCCTTAAGCTTCTTTGCATCATTCACGTTCCTGTTCAGGGCTGAGGTGAAGAATTCTCCAGGCAGGAGGAGCAGCTGCTCACTGCTGGGTGGCACATGCTCTCTTGCGCCTGCAGGCTCAGCCTGGGAGGTTCCTCTCGCCAGAGCCAACCCTCTAGCTGATTCCAGCAGAGCACCGAAGCACTTCCCTCTCTCCTCTTGCTTTTGGTTTGGGTTTGTTGGACCATAAAGAAGGCTGAGTGTCAAAGAACTGATGCTTTCAAATTGTGCTGCTGAGAAAACTCTTGAAAGTCATTTAGAGTGCACGGAGGATGAAACAGTCAATGTCAAAGGAAATCAGCCCTGAATATTCACTGGAAGGCCTGTTGCTGAAGCTGAAGCTCCAACACTGTGGCCAAAGAGCTGACTCACTGGAAAAGACCCCGATGCTGAAAGGTTGAGGGCAGGAGGAGAAGGAGGTGACAGAGGATGAGATGGTTGGATGGCATCACCAACTCAATGGATATGAGTGTGACCAAGCTCTGGGAGATGGAGAAGGACAGGGAAGGCTGGCTTGCTGCAGTCCGTGGCCTCACAGAGTCAGACATGGCTTAGCAACATAACAACAATGATTGTTAAATGAAAACAAAATAGAAACTATCACTGTTTATTTTTTCAAGTTAGGAGATTTAATGACCCACTTCAAGCCTGGAAATTGAACCTGATTCTGCTTCCCGTGGAAAGATCCAGATGCTCCTGGAGCTTTGCTTTTCCCTCACCCGGACTTGGGAAAATTGCCAGAACATTCGTGCCCATGCACCTTTATCTACAGAACTGAATTTAAAGTCTTGGCCATTTTCATTCAAAAACTGGGAAATTTGTTTGGAGGGAGTACCCCAGGTTCTGGACTAAAATTTTACATGCCCTTTATGGGTAATTTCATTACAAAATGGAGGCAAAATCCCCCCAGTAAAGTCCTTTCTCTTTCTCTCTCTGTCTGTAGATCGTCTGCTGGAACTGCACTTTCTTCATAAACCTTTACACCTGCACTGAGCAGGCAGTTTGGAAAGCAGTCAGAGAGCCACATGGCTAGTCACTCAGCTGTGTTCAGTTCTTTGTGACCCCATGGACTGTAGCCCACCAGGCTCCTCTGTCCATGGGATTCTCCAGGCAAGAGTGCTAGAGTGGGTTGCCGTTTCCTTCTCCAGGGTCAGAGAGCCACAGAGACAGCAAAAGGGCCAGATGCCTTGCTAGAGTGCGAGCCCACGAAACTCTGCCGTGGCAGCTTGCCTGAGGAGGAGCACACTCACCAGTGTGGATGGTATCAGCATTAAGGAGGAAGACAGTGTTTCAGGACAGCCCGTGCAGGTGCAAGCAGAAAGAAGGAAATTGAAAGGAAAGCAAGGACATCAGGTGTGGGTGGCCTGGAGCGGCGCCCCCGTGCCAGGGGCCAGCTGGGCCTCTGCGCTGCTTGGCCACAAGCAGTGCCAAGGGGGTGACGGGGGACTTGACAGCAGAGAGCCTGACTGCCAGGTTCGGACCCTGTGGAGTGGGCTGAAGGTTGGAAGGAGGCCATAAAGCCAGTCAGTTTCATTGGTTAGAGGCTAAAATCCAGAGATGAGCTGTTGCAACGCCTGAGCCCCACTAGGATGTGCATGAGCACCCTTGAGTAGACCGTGAAATAGAGCTGATGCCGCCTCATTCCTGGCGGGCCCAGCTGGAGGAGCTGTGGGGGTGCCTGGGTGAGAGGCAGTGAACACTCATTCGGAGTTGGTGGACCCTTTCAGTCACGGGCAACTCCCCCCACCCAACCCCAGCCCTGACCAGAAGGACATCCACAAGGCAGTTCTTTCTCTCCGCCACTGACGTCTCCTAGGCTGAGGGGTGGAAGCAGCCCCTGCCTGTCTGTCCTTGCACCTGCATGGAAACACCTGGGACCTAGAACTTCAGGAGAGGCCATTCTATACCTTGAAGGAAAGGATGCTGGACATAACCCGAGATTTCCAGCCAGATCTGCCTTGAGCTAAATGTCCGAACAGAAAAGTTCCTACAAGTGTCCCTGATCTCAAAACATGTTTCATTTGAAATAATAATAAAAACAAGGTCTTTGGAGAATATGACAAGGATGTGGTTCAATAGCAAAAAGTTGAATACCGTACAACTTCAAAAATCAAGAAGCACGGGATAGAAACACTGAGGCACTCAGGCAGTCTCTCTGTTTTCTTTTTTAACAATAAATCTCCAAACTATACATAAAAATGGAGCAAGGATAAAATACGATTAAAAAAAAAAAACAATTTCCAAAGAGCATATCGTTTTGGATATGGCATAACATCAGCACAGTTCAGGGGCTTATAAGCAACCAGATCTAAGGAGATGTGCTATGTTTGATCCAGGAATGCTGTCAAGGGCTATGTCATGGAGTGGTTTTTGTCAGAGGACTATGGGAAATATTTATCTCAGGCTCCAGTACAAGAAATAGAACAATCATCCCGAGCCACTGACTAGTGTTTGCGTTATGCACCTCAGCACTTAAATGATGATATTACCATTTTTCCATTTGCAGCTAGGAAACTCAGAGCCAAACTCGGAGCCCAGCCTGCCCTGGCAGGGTTACAGAATCTCCTGGAATGCGTTTTCCCTGCCATTATGGCTTTTGGCTCTCTCTATTTTCCCTACTGGGAGAAGGCAACAGCATCCCACTCCAGGACTCTGGCCTGGAAAACCCCATGGAGGGAGGAGCCTGGTGGGCTGCAGTCCATGGGGTCGCTAAGAGTTGGACACGACTGAGCGACTTCACTTTCACATTTCACTTTCATGCACTGGAGAAGGAAATGGCAACCCACGCCAGTGTTCGTGCCTGGAGAGTCCCGGGGATGAGGGAGCCTGGTGGGCTGCCGTCTATGGGGTCGCATGGAGTCGGACGTGACTGAGGCAACTCAGCAGCAGCAGCAGCATTTTCCCTATTTGTACTATGCCTTTGATAGTTAATTTAACTAATATTTTTATACATTGTTGTATTATATTTTGAAAGGTCATTTTAAATCTTTTTAAAAATGAGAAAGTCAAGACTTCAACAGTTGAATAAATGAATATAAATAATGGTTTATGTTCACAAAGCCGCAAACAACAGAGGACCCAGGAATGTGTAAGTTTGAAGTGCACAGATAACGTGAGTCTGACTGTGCCAGAAATCTCTAATGATACTGGTCAGATCACTGTTTGGAGGACTGTGGTCCATTCCAGACATGATGTTTTAAAAGTGATGACTGACAACCTTGAACACATTGGAAGAAGAAAAGATAGAAGTGTCTGGAAAGTTTGAGGATGTGGTTAACCCAGAAAAATGAAGACTAGGAGAATATCCTAGAAGACTGCAGATTCTTAAAGAGCCAAGACATGGAAGAAAGAAGGCGCTTATTCCATTTCAACTCAGGCAGCAGGATTAGAGCCAGTGACTGGCAGCCAAAGGTGGGCCGGGGCAGACTTGAGACGGACGTAAAGAGAAGTTCTAGCCAGGATGTCTGTGGAACGAGGGCATCACTGCCATGGGGAGGATGGGGAAGCCAAGCCTTACTCCAGGGAAGAGGCTCCCGCGGCGCCTGGATTCCCTCTCTAGTGGGCAAGTCCAGACGCCATCACTTTTCCAGCTTGGTGACCATGGGCAAATTACGTCCCTGTCTGGCTCTCAGTGTCCTCATGCCAAAAAGCAGGTTGGTGACTTCAAAGTCTTGACAGGCTAGGTGTCCCTTATGCACAGACGGTGATGCTCCATTTTCTAAGGTAAACCTGTACCAAAGAGAGAAGCACTGCTGTGCTGCACTCTCCCTAGGACAGAGTGGTTGATGTGTGTCTGGCTGGCCAGTCGTGCCGGCTGCTGCTCAGCCCCGTCCCCTCCACTCCACCAGGAGAAGGAGGAAAAACACATCCTTCCTGGCCACGTTGCAGATGAGGGCAAGGTTCACTCTTAATTGCAGCGAGACCGACCTGGTCCAAGATGGGCCAGGGGAGTTAATGAAAACAAACGGAGGAAAGTCCAGCGCACGCTGATGAAGAAATCGAGAGGAAATGAAGTCAGCGAGGGTTCCTGTGTGTTTATTTCAGAGTTGACAGCGCATAGACCTAAACCGGATGGAGTTCCTGATTTATAAAATATTTTTATTATATTACCTATTTCACATTATATTGGAGGCTCTGCTCTTTGAGTCAGAAAAATAAACAGCAGCCCCATAAGAGCCTTTGGTCTAGATAGAAGAATATAAACTCTTATAACCTCCCCACTTTGAACCAAGATTTCTGCCAAAAATTGTTCTGGGGTTTTTGAACTTCTGGAATTGGCTTGTGTTTTGGGAAGGTAAAGTCCACACAGAATATAAATGTTTCTATTCTATAAGTTCTCAAAAGGTTTAAGGGTTAAAGATTTGTTTGACAAAAACCAACAAAAACACTGTTTCCTGCTGCTATAGAAAATGTGTGTTTCCTATTTTGTCTGTGTTGATGGCTAAACAATTCCACTTTGGCATAGGCAATTCTACGACTGGACAAAATTTCGTCAGTCAGCGTAATCCCAGGACTCTCTGCCTTTCTTTGGGAATTGCAACCTGGAGGCATCAGGAAGGCAGGTCTGCCTTCCATTCCTTGCGTGTGTTTCCTTTTTTCAAAGAAATAATTCTTCCACTTGAGCAGATGCTGGTTCCAACTGAAAGCTCGCCGGGGGCTTTTCTGGCTCCAAACACTGTAGCTGAACTGAGTCGTTGTTAGCAGAAATTTAGAAAGGTTTTATGCTAAACATATGTTACCAGCTCGGAGCATGCCCCTCCCTCAGTACATACCTGGAAGCACTGGGGCTTGCGGGCTCTGGGTCAGCGCCCACGGCTAAGGGGTGCCTGGGACCCCACTGACTGTTCAGCCACACCACCCCCAGAGCAGGGAGCAAGGATGCCGATGAACTAGCGATGATTCTCATCTGCAGGCCTCCTCTCAGAGACCTATACGCACACATGCTTTCTGCTTTTCAACCTCCTCTAGTAAAGTCCTATTTATCTTCTGTGAACAGATTCAAAGCTCAGTCAGAATGTTTACAAACTTTAATGGGATGAGTGCAACTCAGATTCAATATTCGTTACAGCCTGGGACATGGGCATTTCCCCAACACAGTGCTGGCCCTAAACCTGGTCCCAGTGGAAGCTTGCTGAAGGTGAAGGGAAGAATGGGGAAGTGAGTAAGGAAAAGCGTAGCTGATTCACTTGTGCAACAACTGGCAGCTCACGTGAAAGCCAGAACCTGGAAAAATCTGACTGAGCGCCATTTCCTGTCGTAGTGATGCTTGCCCTGTATTTTATGCCGGAATCGTGAATTAATATTCCTAACGGTTGAAGAGACAGAGTCAACACGGCCACGCGGAGGAAGACAGAGGCAGGAGGTTCCGCCACCGCGGCAGAGCTAGAGCTTCAGAAAGCCCAGTGGCGTCTCCCCCGCCCTCAGTAGAGTGGGGTCTGGCTGTGCTGAATCCTCTCCTTTTTATAAATTGTGATAAAATACATGTAACACGAAATGTATCATCTTGACCATTGTTAAGCGTCGCAGTACAGAGCGTTAAGTGCATTCACAGCGCTGGGAACCCATCACTACCGTCCATCTCCAGGATCCCTTCTGTCCTGCAAAGCTGCAGCCGCACACCCAGCAAACACCAGCTTTTCACTCCCGCACTCCTGCCTCCAGGATTTTACCTACTCTAAGTACTTCATATGGGGTTTCCCTGGTGGTTCAGTCGCAGAGAATCTCCAAATTCCGGAGACTTGGGTTCGATCCTTGGGTCGGGAAGATCCCCTGGAGGAGGAAATGGCAGCCCACTCCAGTGTCTTGCCTGGGAAATCCCACAGACAGAGGAGCCTGGCGGGCGACAGTCCACGGGGTCGCTAGAAAGTCAGACACGTCTCAGCAACTCAAACAACAACAAAATGGCTCGTACGAGTGAGATCGTGCAGTATTTGTCCTTTCTGTGACTGGCTTGGAAAATTCTAAGAAAGGTGGGAACACCAGACCACCTGACCTGCCTCTTGAGAAACCTGTATGCAGGTCAGGAAGCAACAGTTAGAACTGGACATGGAACAACAGACTGGTTCCAAATAGGAAAAGGAGTATGTCAAGGCTGTATATAATCATCCTGCTTATTTAACTTATATGCGAGTACATCATGAGAAACGCTGGGCTGGAGGAAGCACAAGCTGGAATCAAGACTGCCAGGTGAAATATCAATAACCTCAGATATGCAGATGACACCACCTTTATGGCAGAAAGGGAAGAGGAACTAAAAAGCCTCTTGATGAAAGTGAAAGAGGACAGTGAAAAAGTTGGCTTAAAGCTCCACATTCAGAAAACAAAGATCATGGCATCTGGTCCCATCACTTCATGGGAAATAGATGGGGAAACAGTGGAAACAGTGTCAGACTTTATTTTTCTGGACTCCAAAATCACTGCAGATGGCGACTGAAGCCATGAAATTAAAAGACACTTACTCCTTGGAAGGAAAGTTATGACCAACCTAGACAGCATATTACAAAGCAGAGACATTACTTTGCCAACAAAGGTCTGTCTTGTCAAGGCTATGGTTTTTCCAGTAGTCATGTATGGATGTGAGAGTTGGACTATAAAGAAAGCTAAGTGCTGAAGAATAGATGCTTTTGAACTGTGGTGTTGGAGAAGACTCTTGAGAGTCCCTTGGACTGCAAGGAGATCCAACCAGTCCATCCTAAAGGAGATCAGTGCTGAGTGTTCATTGGAAGGACTGATGTTGAAGCTGAAACTCCAGTACTTTGGCCACCTGATTCGAAGAGCTGACTCATTTGAAAAGACCCTGATGCTGGGAAAGATTGAGGGCAGGAGGATAAGGGGACGACAGAGGATGAGATGGTTGGATGGCATCACCAAGTCAATGGACATGAGTCTGAGTGAACCCCAGGAGTTGGTGATGGACAGGGAGGCCTGGTGTGCTGCGGTTCATGGGGTTGCAAAGAGTCAGACACGACTGAGTGACTGAACTGAACTGAACTCTTTCACTAAGCACAATGTCCTCAAAGTCCATTTATGCTGTATTAACCTACCCTGCTAACCCCACTTCTGTTCTGTGAAGGCTGGAAACAGTGCCTCCCACTCCAGGGTGTCGAGCTTCTAGAACGATCCCCTCAAACTGGAAGGAAGCCTGGCTGGCTTTTTTGGATGGCTGAATGGTGCCTCATTATGCTGTGAGCTAAACTATGCTTATAAAAATGGGATTTTGCTGCATAACTATGGAAAATACAAGCTTAAGCAAATAGGCATTTCCTCATTCGTGTTAGAAGGTCACGCTGGTTAAAAGGGAAAGGTCTGCGGCAGATCAGTCGGTGGCCCAGTTAGAGAGCCGAGGCGCTCCAGGCCAGGCCTTTACTCTCCCCAATGGAGGGAGAGCAAAGCAGCAGCCGTGTAGCCTGGGGGTCTGGGAGCAGTGCACAGACCATCTGGACTTCCCTCTGGTGGCATTCTGGGCATTTTAGTTCCTGAAGCCCCAGGACTGAGGCGATTCACAGAGGAAATGTGTATTTCTACAGGCTCTGGGCCCTACCATCGCCCACCCAGCTGCTTGTGGTCTGGTTGGGACTTGACAGCAGATGGTGGGTAAGACCAGAAGCCTCCTAATTACATTCCTGAATCTGCCCTTTCCTTTCTCTTTTCTGCCTTGGAGGAGTCCTTTGATTTCTACCAGCTGAGGTGGTAAAAGATCCCACCGCTGCACACCTTTTCTCTGCTGTGGCCTCTGAGCTGTGGACCAAGGGCAGCATCACTAAGGGCCTGACACAGATGGATGATCTGGGGGAGAAAAGCCCACCCACTCGCAGCAGCCTGTGAGCTCCAGGCGGTCAGGGCAGCCACCCCTGGAGCTCTGAGCATCACAGCATTCAACCCCAGGGTGGAGTCGACGAGCTCTGGTGCAACGGCGTGGCCCGGAGTGACCCTCGGGCCCTCTGCTCTCCGTGGGTGACTCGCAGGGGAGCGGGCCCTGGAGCAGGGCCCCCAGAGGCAGGCCCTGTTTCCCACCATGTTTGAGCTCTGAGAGAGATGCTGACAGGAACAAATGCCAGGCAGAGATGGCAGGCAGGGAAATCCCTGAGAAGACCTCCCAGGTTCTATAATTAGCTGACAAAAGGCCAGGGAGGGCATGGGGGAAATTCTGGAGCCCAGGCACCGCTCAGCCCAGGTCCCTGAACTGAACCAAGTTGGGCCTCTGTCGATGTTTTTCTCAACCAAACCCACAAATTAAACCAGGCTGAACTAATGTCCCTAATATCCAAAAATCCGTCAACGAAAGTTAAGCTGTTGTTTGAAAATCTTTCCCCCAAGGGAGTGGGTGTGCTTCCTAAATTATCTAAAGAGAAATCTGAGGCTTTCTAGTTCTTGGAGAGGCCTACAGAGGCAGCAGGGGCATGTGGCGCCACACTGCGTGTGTGTCTGTGGAAGCTTCACCCCGGCCTCGGCCCAGGTGGGCAGCATTTCTGGAGAAATCCTGGCCCTCCCTGTGGCCATTTCTCTCCCCGCTCCCTGCACTGGAGTTTTCACCGGGAAAATCTGCAGGATCTTTTTTCTATGATTGTTTTCTTGATAAACAGTCCGTGCATAGCGTTCGAATTTTTTAATAGTTTCATTGCTTCATAGTTCCTGGGAAAACAATGCCGTAGGGGAGCCTGAAAAATGAAGCTGGAAATAATTGGGGAGTGAATCAGGAGTGGGTTTTATTCTTGTGCCTTGAATTCCAGGAAAGCGGGGATGTGGCACAGGCCTGTGCGGAGGGAACGCGAGGCAGCCCGCCGAGCGCACAATGGGCCCGCGGAAGGGTCGCCGGCTGCCCTGGCAAGAAGGACAATGGGGGGCGGCAGCCACAGGCCCCGAGGAGGGCTGAGCCTCGGCAACCAACCGGCAAGGAGAGGAGGCGTCCGGGCCTTGGGGGCCCTCCCATCTGCCCCTCCCGTTGACCTTGGGAGCATGCAGGCAGTCACGGGGGAAACGTGCCAGTTGTGAAGACTCAGAACCGAGCAGATGCGGGGAGCAGGGCCTGCCCGGGGCTCCCTGATGTTAAGGCCTCCCTCTGAAGTCAGGTGCGCCGCATCGCGCAGTGCAGATGGGTCACACGATCCACGCCCAAACATCGTTTCTTTGAGTGCGCCAGAGTGCCCCAGACACGGGCACACCTCATCACCGGCCTAGGGTTTATGCCATGCACATTCCTCCATTCATATCTTCAACCCACCCAGTGCTTTCGGAGGAGCTTGGAATGCGTGCATTGGGTCCAAGCCACCCCAGGCGCAGAGACCAGAAGTGGAGTGGGAGCAGGCAGCGCAGGGAGAAGGCCCCGGCAGCGGCGTCCCGGTGGCGGAAGCCGGGCGAAGCGGCAGAGCCGCCCCCGCGGCGCCGGGCCCTGCAGCCGCCCCCACGGCTCGTGCCCGCCGTGGCCAGCCCGCTGCCGCCAGCCCTCTGCCGCCAGCCCGCTGCCGCCAGCCCGCTGCCGCCAGCCCTCTGCGGCCAGCCCGCTGCCGCCAGCCCGCTGCCGCCAGCCCACTGCCACCAGCCCGGTGCCACCAGCCCTCTGCCGCCAGCCCGCTGCCGCCAGCCCGCTGCCACCAGCCCGCTGCGGCCAGCCCGCTGCCACCAGCCCTCTGCCGCCAGCCCGCTGCCACCAGCCCTCTGCCGCCAGCCCGCTACGGCCAGCCCGCTGCCACCAGCCCGCTGCCACCAGCCCGCTGCCGCCAGCCCTCTGTGAAGACCGTGGAGACGGCACGGAAACGGAACTCCCAGGGAGGCGCCGCGGATGCTGAGCCTAGGAGGCAGGCAGACGGGGCCTCCGGAGAAGTTTGCATCAGATGAAAAGTGCCATCCCCTCTACCACCCAGTGGTCTCTGACTGAATGGCCCAGCGCCCTCACTGAATTTGGATACCTTCATGCAACCGTTTTCACGGTAAAATCGCACCGTTGGGTCACAGCGCACACGAAGTTATAGATGCGCAAACGTCTGTGTCCATGCTTCATACAGGCGCAAAAGTGAAGCGACCTCCAGGCTACGCACTCGAGCTGGAAATATGTTCATTTCTGGCTTATTGACTCTTTGGGGCTTTCTTTAGGAAGAACGAGAAAATGTCATCCTAGTATCTCCTAGGACAACACAATCACACAGGAGGCCCTGCTGGTCACCTTGGCGAGCTGCTGATGCGCCTCCGGCATTTCCATGGCTGAACTAGGGGTGGACAAGCTGAGACCCACTTGTAGCTCAACCCATATTTGGTTAAACAAAGGCTTAGGAGAATTAAAATGGAATCAGTCCAGTACAGTATTAAATGAAGAGACACGAGCTAAGCATACAAGCTCTTCTAATAAAATTTTACTTGCATTGGTTTAACTAATAAGTAGGTTAAGCTAAATAGTATCTTTCCTAATGTATCTCTATCATTTGTCCTTTATTTTAAATAAAACTTCTTGCTATATTCTTTAACCTTTCATCTACTTATGATTTCTCAGAGTTTTTACAGATTTGAATAAAAATTTAACTGATTTTTGCTATAGCTATCGCAGTCCTTTCTTTCTGGTTTGACATTTGTTAGTGTTTGTGGAACAGAATTTTTTAAATTCCTTATATTATCAAATTTATTGAAATTTTAAATACTTTTTCTGTTGCCTTAATTGTTAGAAAATTCTCATTTCTCACTCTGACAATAAAATACATATTTTAATTTTATTTTTTAATTACCGTATCCAGAGTGACTTTATTTCTGTTGTTTAATATGAAGTATGAATCAGGATTACCTTTCTCCATGTTATTACCAATTACTCTCGGCTCATTTTTAAAATATTCTGCATTGTTTGTGAGAAGTATTTATTTATTAAATTTGTATCTAAAGAGAGTCATTGTTTCAGATCCCTTGTTTGTTCCACTGGTCCATATCTTATTTCCTAAAAGTATATTCTAATATCAGATTAATTTGGCAAAACATTTTTATATCATTTAAATTTCCAAATATCATTTGAAATGCTCATAATTTTTTTCCTGTGCCACTTCTAGCAAAATTTTATTAACCTTAAACATCACTACATTTGAATTAGTTAAAATGAATAAACAGTTATGTTCAAAGATATTTATCATAGTGTTTTTAATCTGATAAAATTTGCCTAAATATTAAATAGCAGTGGTACAATTATACCCTAATATTGAGCATCATCACATCATTCAAACATTAGAGAAAAACATGTAATAGTATGGACAAAGTTCTTATGAGTTTCTGTAAAATTAACAGAATTCACTGTTCTTTAAGTACAGTGATCTCAGTTATAAAGTAGACGCATATACCCATTCATCACTTAACAGTAACTCATGAACCATCTACTCCGGGCCAAGTCCTATCTGGAATGCTGAGATCACAGCAGTTAGCAAAGCATACACGAGCTCCTGTCCCAATGTGCAGCTTCACAGAATTTCCCAGTGTGGGGAGCTGGAGCTGGCTCAAACCAGTTCACGAGCAAATTGTGAAATATTCAGGAATTTGCAAGTCAATTATTAAATACAGCCATCCTTGCAATTGGCTGTAGTGAGAGTATTTACCCCACAGCAAACACTGCACAGCAGGGTCCCCACCCCACCCCACCCTGCCCTGCAGAGCCAGTTATTAAACATTTACCAGAACACCAATGGGGGAGTGAAACAGTGAAGATGAGTAAGTCAAAGATATGTGTGGTCAGTTGGAGAGTAGTGTGCACTAAAGGGGAAATTAGAGCAGTGAAGGAGGATACGGCATATTCAGAGTTAGAGGAGGTATAGAGGTTGGGATAAGGTGGCCAGCACTCACAGAGAATGTGGATTAAAGTGAAGACTTGAGGGGCTCAGAGAGGAGGCTGGTTAACCTTGAATCCTGTGGGCAAGTAGTTCCAAAACAGAGTTTAGAAGAGCAACTAAGGTAAGCATCCTCATTGACCCATCAGAAAAGTCACTCCAATCTCTTAGGGAAGCATGAGTGAGGTGTGGAAAGGAAGGAAGAGCATTGCCTAATCACCCAAAGAGTGAAGCAGCCATTCTCTGAACAGACAGAAATGGGGGTTGGCGGGATCTGGTTCCTCTGCTATAATTAGGGAGTCATTCAGGTGGAAGGGATTTCCAGAAGCAGAAGGCTCCGAGGTCTTTCCTGGAGGGAGCCCGAGATGCCCTGGCAGTGGAGCCAGGGGTCTTCTCCCCTGGCCCTTGGGCCTGCTCTTCCCAAGCTGCATCCCTAAAGGGGCGGAGGAGGTCATCCCCTGCACTCTAGCTGCGGTCCAGCCTAGAAACAGGAGCTTCTCAAGATGCTCTGCTTTGCTTCGCGCTTCCTCTAAGTTGCAAAATGCTTTATTGGGCCCACGGGTTCTGTGCTCTGTGTTGGGCTTGCTTTGTTTGTCTTTCAAGTTGTTTTCTTTTCTGTGTGTGTGTCTCTGTCTCTCTCTCTCTTTCTCTCTCTCTCTTTTTCTTTTTGCACTGTTTCTCTTGATGTCTCCTGAAACTCTCTGCTTGACGTTTGACCTCTTGCTCTGAGCCTCTGGGCAATGTGGATTTCTCACACGTGATGCCAGTAAAGACAAGAACCATCACTAAGCCACTCTGTCTTAATCTTTGTAAAGTTTCACTTTATAGTATTGTGAGAAGCACAATTGAAATGTAGTGATGAATGTTAGAGTGATTCGCTTACAGCAGGCACTGCATGCATATTTGCAGAACGTGGAAGTGTTTTGTAAGCTTCAAGATGCCTCCAGAATCTTGGCTATCTACACCCCCTCTGCAGTCCCTAGCATGCTTCACTCTGTGCTGTAGCTACTGGGGTGCTTATCTGTCTCTCCCAGTGAACAGGGAGAGCCTGGGCTGTCAGAAGCAGGGAACCAGCCCTTTCTCCTCATGGAATCGCCTACACTTACCACTAAGTCAAGAAGGAACAGTAAAAGTAGCAACATCCATATATTAAAAGATCAGTAAATCATAGTCCTTGAGAGAATCCATAACATCGCAGCCACAAAATTGAATTAATATTTCTCTGAGTAGTTCAACTTCTTTATTTTCTTTTGCTTAGCGAAGCATCTATGGTCTAGTTCTCATGGAGCATTGGCACTATGCTTTTCATTTAAGGATCTTATTTCCAAGGGAGAAAAGAAATATAAACATCCCAAAGTGAAAATATGTAGTTGTATTTTATAAATTTGCATAACGGTCCATTTTCAGAACCTGGTAGGTTGATTACCGAAGGAATCCACCAAGGGAATAAATGCCATTTGGATTTGTTTGCATCATATTCAGTGCAAACCTATCTTACCTAGAGGCTATAAAACTATCCCATTTTCTATAGAAACTTGTTTTTCTAGCCAACATAATAATTGCTTTTTCTAAATCAAATCATTTTATTTATTCAGACAAACCACTTTGGTTATTGAAATGACATAAAACATTCTGAAGAACATTGAAACTCTACCATAAACTGAGTTACAGGAAATCGAGGAGAAGAACTGGCTCCAAAGTTTACTTGTCTTGTAAATATTTTTTTTTCTCCATCACTTAACATTTTCTCTTTGACACTACTTGACTGGACTCATGCAGCTCCTATTCCTCCAAGGAAACAATCCATTTGGGCAGTGTGAACTCTGAAAGGTCACATCTCCTGGAGTTATCTGCCGCCAAAAAGAATGGCTTCCATTTATTTTTCAAGTTCAAAAAGTTTATTTTTTTCCTGTTCATGACTCAAAAATGCTCAAAGTAATTTAACTCAGACTGACCAAACAGAAAAAGCATGTTTAAGCCGTGACAGGACTTGGAATGTCTGAGTCTTGAAGGAGAATTATTTAGAACTTTCTTTCAAAAGCCAGGCTTCCTAATGATGTTTTTTTTCTCTCAAAATCTGAGCTTCACTTTTCTATTGCAATTTCTAAGGCAAAAACCTCAAGGTATAATTCTCTTAGAATGGATAACTAAGGTAAGCTGCATAAAAATTAGACCAGCTTTTCTGATTGGATGTTCCTATCAGTCTAATAAAAACAAAGGAAACTGTTACCCCAATTCAAAGATAGCTGTATTGATGTTAACAGTGGGTATGAGATGAAACCAAACACCACCACCAGAATTGACAAAAGAAATTTCTGTAAATTGGCTCTATTCTGAACCCGAACCCGTGAGCCTGAGCAAGGCTCACAGGACTCAGAGACTGGAGAGGGGAGAGGAAGCGGGGTACATGTCTCTACAGAGAGCCGAGGGACCCCCTGCCTGCAGGCAGCACTGCTCCTTCCCTCCAGCCCTGAAATGCTTCCCGAAGCAGAGGCAAGAGGCAGGCAAGACAGACGCAGCTAGACTGACGCAGCTAGGGAAGGGCCAGCCCACGCCCACGGATTTCTAGGGCCAGAAGCCGTGATGCTTCCTGCAGACCAGACGTGAGTCGCCCGTGAGAAACAGTGGCAGAAGTAGGGTCTATACAAGGAGCCACCAAGAATCTCCTGAACCCTAGGGGCGAAGGAAGGAGGCCCTGGCAATACCTGGAATAAAGAAGCATCTGTCCCGATCAGAAAGGGGTTTTTCTAGCCAGGACTCCCTGAGGGGCTCCCATGATGCCACCAAAAGAAAAACCCTCTTTTTCCACCATTTAGACTCAGAGAGAACAAAGCCCCTTGGTATGGGGCAGCTGCCTCCCCTCGATCTCTCCTTGGTCCTTCTCTCTCCCTGCTCCAAAATAGCAAAGGAAGTGGGAGAGAAAGGCCAGAAGTTGATCACAGTGTCTCCCTGAAACTAGTGGTGCCTACACGGAAACCCAGCAGAAATCGTGAGTTCTAATGAAGATCAAAGCTTTGGAATCACATCCTCAGTTTCTGAACTGAGCTGTTTTCTCAGATTGGAGCCACTATAGTCCACTCTGCTCCCTAAAGCATGCCTGGAACTTGGGAACTCGGGGGGTGCACGCTGGTACAAGAGTTCAGCCTAGTAAAAGCTGTACCCTAAATCCAGGTGACCTGGCTCCCTCCAGGACCCCAAGTTTAACCATGTGATCTATAAATCCTTCAGTTCAGTTCAGTCGCTCAGTCATGTCCAACCCTTCACGACCCCATAAATCGCAGCACACCAGGCCTCCCTGTCCATCACCAACTCCCGGAATTCACTCAGACTCATGTCCATCGAGTCAGTGATGCCATCCAGCCATCTCATCCTCTGTTGTCCCCTTCTCCTTCTGCCCCCAATCCCTCCCAGCATCAGGGTCTTTTCCAATGAGTCAACTCTTCACATGAGGTGGCCAAAGTACTGGAGTTTCAGCTTTAGCATCAGTCCTTCCAATAAATATTTAGGACTGATCTTCTTTAGGATGGACCGGTTGGATCGCCTTGCAGTTCAAGGGACTCTCAAGAGTCTTCTCCAACACCACAGTTCAAGAGCATCAATTCTTCGTTGCTCAGCTTTATTCACAGTTCAACTCTCACATCCATACATGACCACTGGAAAAACCATAGCCTTGACGGACTTTTGTTGGCAAAGTAATGTCTCTGCTTTTTAATATTAAGCAGGTGCAAAAAAATAGCTAAATCTTGATTGCTGGAAGCAAGAAAATGGTTGAATAAGCAGCTGTGACCCCACGTGCTAGAGGTTCCCTTTCAGGCATTTGTGACCCTATAATCTTTTACTGAAGGACCCAGATATTAAATGTCATTCAGGGCTAATGTTTTTCCTTGCATGGAGGCAATACAGACCTCTAGGTTATCCTGAGCACCCTAGATGCTTACACCATCACACTGGAGACCACTGAACTCCACTCAAACGCTAGCACCTACACTGGGGCCTGGCAGAGCCTATCAAGCCTGGCACTGGTCTTTTGGTTGAGCCTCCAAAGTATACCAGCCCCTACAGCAGCTCTGCATGAAGAGTTAGTCGCTCAGTCATGCTCAACTCTTTGTGATCCTATGGACTGTAGCTCACCAGTCTCCTTTGTCCTTGGGATTTCCCAGGCAAGAATACGGGAATGAGTAGCCATTTCCTTCTCGAGGGGACCTTCCTGATTCAAGGATCAAACCTAGGTCTCCTGCATCGCAGGTAGATTCTTTACCAAAGAGCTATGAGGGAAGCCCCTGCACACCTGGAGTCTGCCACGTGGACCTGAGTACACAGGCTCCAAGATCATCTCCGGCAATGTTCCCCACCATCTTAGGGTGCCCTCCACCCAATCAAGCCGAAGCAGTCATTTATTCCACAGACACACACTCCACACACACCCCCCACCCTCATGCCCTCTTTGCCTTATTCTGCATGGGTTCTCTTTAAGTTAGTAAATGTAAAAGTAATCACTGTTTTTGCATTATTGTTGCTGTTCAGTTGCTAAGTCACGTGCAGCTTTTTGCGACCCTATGAACTGCAGCATGCCAGGCTCTCCTGCGCTTCACCGTCTCCCAGAGTTTGCTCTAATTCATGTCCATTGAGCCGGTGATGGCATCTAATCACCTCATCCTCTGTCGCTCCTTCTCCTTTTGCTTTCAGTGTTTCCCAGCATTAGTGTTTTTTCCAATGAGTCCGCTCTTCACATCAGGTGGCCAAAGTATCGGAGCTTCAGCTTCAGCATCAGTCCTTCTAATGAATATTCAGGTTTGTTTTTGCCTACATTCTGAATAATGCAAGGATATTGAAACAAACTATCGCACAATTGCACTCATCTCACGCACTAGCAAAGTAATGCTCAAAATTCTCCAAGCCAGGCTTCAGCGATATATGAGCTGTGAACTTCCAGATGTTCAAGCTGGTTTTAGGAAAGCCAGAGGAACCAGAGATCAAATTGCAAACATCCACTGGATCATCAAAAAAGCAAGAGAGTTTCAGAAAATATCTGTTTCTGCTTTATTGACTATGCTGAAGCCTTTGACTGTGTGGATCACAACAAACTGTAGAAAATTCTGAAAGAGAAGGAAATACTAGACCACCTGACCTGCCTCTTGAGAAACCTATATGCAGATCAGGAAGCAACAGTTAGAACTGGACATGAAACAACAGACTGGTTCCAAATAGGGAAAAAGAGTACATCAAGGCTGTATATTGTCACCATGCTTATTTAACTTCTATGCAGCATACATCATGAGAAATGCTGGGCTGGAAGAAACATAAGCTGGAATCAAGATTGCCAGGAGAAATATCAATAACCTCAGATATGTAGGTGACACCACCCTATGGCAGAAAGTGAAGAAGAACTAAAGAGTCTCTTGATGAAAGTGAAAGAGGAGAGTGAAAAAGTTGGCTTAAAACTCAAGATTAAGAAAACGAAGATCATGGCATCTGGTCCCATCACCTCATGGCAAATAGATGGGGAAACAGTGGAAACAGTGGCTGATTTTATTTTTCTGGGCTCTAAAATCACTTCAGATGGTGATTGCAACCATGAAATTAAAAGACGCTTACTCCTTGGAAGGAAAGTTATGACCAACCTAGACAGAATTTTAAACACAGAGACATTACTTTGCCAATAAAACTCCGTCTAGTCATGGCTATGGTTTTTCCAGTGGTCACGTATGGATGTGAGAGTTGGACTATAAAGCTGAGCACTGAAGAATTGATGCTTTTGAACCATGGTGTTGGAGAAGACTCTTGAGCGTCCCTTGGACTGCAAGGAGATCCAGCCAGTCCATCCTAAAGGAGATCAGCCCTGGGTGTTCATTGGAAGGACTGCTGCTGCTCTCCATGGGGTCTCAAAGAGTTGGACACGACTGAGCGACTGACCTGAACTGAACTGAACTGAAACACATCGTTTCTGGTTTCTATGTCTCCACCTACCATGATACTGGTTTTCAGTATTTTATTTGCCCTTTATTTTTAAGGCTTTCAATTTTTTTTTGTTGTTGTTATTTTTCAGTGCTTCTTTTTATTTTCCAATATGTTTGCCACCATTTTTGTAGTCAGTTATTCCTGGCAACTAACTTCTTTTTTTTTTTTTCTGGCAATTAACTTCTACCTCAGGTTCAATCTTCACCTAATTATCATCTGTCTTTTAGTGGTCATTTTACTACTTCTTGGTGACTTTCTAAGGGAAAAAGTTTCTTAGTCCCTGTTTTTCTGCAACTGTCATTATTCTTTTGTTTTGGCATTAATTGTTGGGGTAAAGAATCTTTTCTTAATATGTTGTCTTTGTGAGAAAGGTTTTGATTCTTTTCTTTCATGTTCTCCAGGCTTAATGGATCAAGTAAGGTTAGTTCTACTTACATACATTCTTCTAGGGCTGCTATAACAAAGTACACAGACATACATTTCTCATAGTTCTGTTGGCCTGAAATCCAAGATCAAGGTGTCAGCAAGTTTGACTTTCCCCAATTGCCATCTCCTTGGTATGTAGAGGGCATCCTTTCACCCTGGCCTCTCTTGACCTCTTCTCTGTGCCTGGGCATCTCAAGTGGCTCATCCTCTTCTTATAAGGATTGGGACCCCTTCTGATGGCCTCATTTAACTTTAATTGCCTCTTCAAATGTCCTATCTCCAAATACAGTCACATTCTGGGGTACAGGACTAGGACTTTAAGTTAGGAATGGGGAGACCAAATTTAGCCCAACACAGGTCCCCCGCTTTGCACAGAGGAAGGGAATCTGAAAAGTCCATTTTTTCCCGCATGCCGGGCTCCACAGTGCCAATTCTCTTTGACATTTTACCTGCCCTAGCCTTGCAAATTTGGTCAGTGGGAGGAGAGATGGCTGAGGAATGTGGGGAAGAGAGAAACATGCCTAAGCGTGTAAGCGTGTTTTCTCCTGGGTCAAATGCAGGCGTGTCCTCTGAGAAAGTCCCTGGTCGCGCTGACTCCTGCCCGGGAGCCACCACGGAACAAGACCTCCTCTCTCGCCCGGGGCAAAACTCAGCCCCGTCTCCGTTTTGTTGTTTTTAAGCTCGAATGCTTATTTTAACCCCATGTGCAGTCTACCAGCTGGAATTCAAACGCTCATGAAAAATTGTTTCAAAGAAATGTTTTTCAAACCCGCTGTCCACATGTCCCCGGAGAGGACCTGTGGCCACTCTGGAAATTTCTGTCCATTATGCTCTCAGTTCAGCTTGAATGTGGCAGAGGGGAAGAGGCAATGATTTATTTTTCAAAAGGTTTTGAAATCTTCAGATATTACCTGGGTCTAGTCTGAAATCTCATTTGTATTTCCCTAATGCTCAAAGAGCTGATGATGTGGAAAGGCGTTTATCAAAACTTTGGTTTTGATTTCTCATTTTCTATGCTCTTTATTAGCAGCTCACACTTAGAATGTACGATAGCTCAGAGGAGATGAAAATGGCTGAAGTTAAACTTTGAAGCACAATGAGATAGGCGCAGACACACTGAGGGGAGTGGGAGTCTAAGCAAGAGGGTAGCTATGCCTGGAGAGAAGGGGCGGCTCTGGCCTAAGGGGGCACCGCCACCGCCTGAGGCACCAAGAGGCCCCTGTGACTCTCAGCGGGAATCGGGACAATCACATGAGATCGTTCCGGACAGTGACGCACAGACCCCCTCCATGTGAGCAGAGCCCCACCTCGGCCCCACACCTGCTTCTGACGATGGGAGAAGGGCCAGGCCCCTGGGGGAGGAACTCTCTCAGCCAGTTTCTTCCCTTTGGATCTGTCTCTCCTGTAATTGTAGAATTTGACCAGGCATGCATAGAAGAGGAAATAAATATCATCAAACTAAGTCAGACTTTCCAAGTAAGAAGAGAACAGAGTCAGCATCTACCCTCACCTCAGGGATGTGTCAGGACAACCCTCTTCTCCTCCCAAAGGTTTTCCTCATTCACTAGTACCTCATCTTTTAAACCTTTAACCTCTTCCTTGGATGAGGTGACTGATTACTATGCTCCCAGAAAGCTCTCTCCTTAAAATGGGCTCCTGGGGGTTGACCTTCCAAACACCGCACCGTTCAGCATGTCTACTAAGAGGTTTCGGTCGAGCCTGACTCTTTGAGACCCTAAGGCTCCTCTGTCCAGGGATTCTCCAGGCAAGAATACTGGAGTGGATTGCCACGCCATTCACTAGGGGATCTTCCCGACCCAGGGATAGAACCTGCGTCCCTTGCGTCTTTTGCATTGGCAGCAAAGTCTTCACCACAAGCACCACCTGGGGAGCACTGTTGGCTGTGAAGTTCACTCCAGTTCAGCCGCTCAGCCCAAGTCTCTTCAGCCCCATGGACTGCAGCACTCCAGATTCCCTGTCCATCACCAACTCCTGGAGCTTGCTCAAACTCATGTCCATCGAGTCAGTGATGCCATCCAACCATCTCATCCTCTGTTGCTCCCTTCTCCTCCTGCACTCAGTCTTTCCAAACATCAGGGTTTTTTCCCAAAGAGTCAGTTCTTGACATCAGGTGGCCAAAAGTATTGGAGTTTCATCTTCAGCGTCAGTCCTTCCAATGAATATTTAGGACTGATCTCCTTTAGGATGGACTGATTGGATCTCCTTGCAGTCCAAGGGACTCTCAAGAGTCTTCTCTAACACCACAGTTCAGAAGCATCAGTTCTTCTGCGCTCAGCTTTCTTTACAGTCCAACTCTCACATCCAAACATGACTTCCTTGAAAAACCATAGCTTTGACTAGATGGACTTGTCTTGGCAAAGTAATGTCTCTGCTTTTTAATATGCTGTCTAGGTTGGTCATAGCTTTTCTGCCAAGGAGCAAGCATCTTTTAATGTCATGGCTACAGTTACCATCTGCAGTGATTTTGGAGCCCCCCAAAATAAAGTCTCTCACTATTTCCACTGTTTCCCCATCTATTTGCCATGAAGTAATGGGATCGGATGCCATGATCTTTGTTTTTTGAATGTTGAGTGTTAAGTCAGCTTTTTCACTTTCTTCTTTCATTTTCTTCAAGAAGCTCTTTAGTTCTTCTTCACTTTCTGCCATAAGGGTGGTTTCATCTGTGTAACTGAGGTTATTGTTATTTCTGCCATCAGTCTTGATGTCAGCTTGTGTTTCTTCCAGCCCAGCATTTCTCATGATGTACTCTGCATATAAGTTAAATAAGCAGGGTGACAATATACAGCCTTGACGTATTTTTTCCCCCAATTTAGAACCAGTCTGTTGTTCCATGTCTGGTTTTAACTATTGCTTCTTGACTTGCATGCAAATTTCTCAGGAGACAGGTCAGGTGGTCTGCTATTCCCATCTCTTTAAGTGTTTTCCACAGCTTGTTATGATCCACACATTAAAGGTCCGTCTAGTCAAAGCTATGGTTTTTCCAGTGGTTATGTATGGATGTGAGAGTTGGACTGTGAAGAAAGCTGAGCGCTGAAGAATTGATGCTTTTGAACTGTGGTGTTGGAGAAGACTCTTGAGCATCCCTTGGACTGCAAGGAGATCCAGCCAGTCCATCCTAAAGGAGATCAGCCCTGGGTGTTCATTGGAAGGACTGATGCTGAAGCTGAAACTCCAATACTTTGGCCACCTGATGTAGAGAAATGACTTACTGGAAAAGATCCTGATGCTGGGAGGGATTGGGGGCAGGAGGAGAAGGGAATGACAGAGGATGAGATGGCTGGATGGTATCACCGACTCAATGGACCTGGGTTTGGGTGGACTCCAGGAGTTGGTGATGGACAGGGAGGCCTGGCATGCTGCTGTTCATGGGGTCACAAAGAGTTGGACATGACTGAGCGACTGAACTGAACTGAACACAGTTAAAAAGCTTTGGTGTAATCAATAAAGCAGAAGTCGATGGTTTTCTGGAATTCTCTTGTTTTCTGGATGACCCAACAGCATTGGCAATTTGATCTCTGATCCCTATGCCTTTTCTAAATCCAGCTTGAACATCTGGAAGTTCACAGTTCACGTACTATTGAAGCCTCACTTGGAGAATTCTGAGCATTACTTTGCTAATGTGTGAGATGAGTGCAACTGTGCGGTAGTTTGAGTATTCTGTGGCATTGCCTTTCTTTAGGATTGGAATGAAAATTGACCTTTTCCAGTCCTGTGGGTACTGCTGAGTTTTCCAAATTTGCTGGCATATTGAATGCAGTACTTTCACAGCATCATCATTTAGGATTTGAAACAGCTCAACTGGAACTCCATCACCTCCACTAGCTTTGTTCATAGTGATGCTTCCTAAGGCCCACTTGACTTCACATTCCAGGATGTCTGGCTCTGGTGGGTGACCACACCGTCGTGGGTATCCGGGTCCTGAAGATCTTTCTTGTATAGTTCTTCTGTGTATTCTTTCCACCTCTCATACCTCAAATGGGGGTCCAGGAACCCACTCTCCTTAATCATTGGGAAAGCTGAGGATCTAGCCTAAACAGGATCTCCAATTCCAAACACTGTGTTTTAGTCACATTTGCAGTTCAAACTTTATGTACATTTGCCAGAGAAAATAGATCATGATCCTTTCCCCAAGATCTATATATTTCCAGAAATAAAAAAGGTACAGTGGGGTTTGGGGAAGAGAAACCTGGGGAAATGAGCCCTTTTCTCCCTTTACTGAGGTTAAGCTATATAAAAATGCAATTGGTCCATGAAGATGCCCACTGAAGGTCAGGCTGCTGAACAAATAAAGGAAATTACCTTACAAACCAGTACACTGAGGGCAGAGTCATGACATGCAGCCTTCCATGGGTCCCATCTTGACACAATGCATCAGCAGGATGCGTATGCCGGAGGGAAAAGTGTCTTTTGGTTAAAACAAAAAGTAGGAAGGATAACGTTTCAGAGTTCAGACACATTGCCTGTGAGACACCACTTAATGATGGATCCAAAGTGACCCAAGGGTCAGATGGCATCTATGGGCACCAGCCTGCTCTTCCAGTGGTATGGAAAAGTCCGAGGGTCCTTAGGGAGAAGCAAAGAAACACACTTTGCTGTGTTTTTTCTGGACACAGCTGAGTTGTGCAGTAGTTTGTATCACAACGGCTGCTTGAGAATTGGGATAAGTTCACTCCACAGACAAGTCTGAGTTCCCAGCACCCACAGCAGATAAGCTGTGAGGGCAGCTTGGCCTGACACCAAAATCAAGGGTATGCTGCCACTTGGAATTCCTGGGAATGTCTGTGGAGAGGGCTCCCAGGCAACATCACGACTCATGCTGCAAAGGGGGAACAGGGGGGGAAGGCGCCATCGTAAAGGAGTCCAGGGCGTGTGGGACAGAACGTACATGGGGCCGCCCTTGTCCTCTGGAGCTGATAAGTGTGGGACTTGCTGGTTTGGCTGTGTGTGCATTGTTCTCACCCAGCCACTCCTTGTTACCCTTCTGTCTGAGTGGCACAGCCCTGGATCTGTGGATGTCGCTGTTAAGGTAGTGAATGTTGAGCCTTTTGTACCAAGTTCTAATGTGGCTATTATGAGGAGGTGTGATAGATATGAGATTTCCCCTAAAGTGAGTGCTGGTGGCTGGCAGTCTTGACGTCAATAACTGGGAGAAAGAGTTTATCAGAAAGGAAATAGGAACTTCCTCTCTCTCCTCAGACAGACAGATAAGAGACCTCTGCACCTTACTGAGTTCATTGCATTCTGGACTTGAGAGGGTTAACGACTGCATGTGGACTTCTGGCTGGAGAGCAGAGACAGCCCACCACCTACAAGAAAACAGAAGTTCATATGCAGAACTAAGGAGCCAGACCACCCAGCTTCACGATGCTCTGCAAACTTGTCTTCCCTTCATTACCTCCATTGGAGAAGAAAATGGCAACCCATTCCAGTGTTCTTGCCTGGAGAATCCCAGGGATGGCGGATCCTGGTGGGCTGCTGTCTCTGGGGTCACACAGAGTCGGACACGACTGAGGCAACTTAGCAGCAGCAGCATTACCTCCAACACCAGCAAAGCCTAGTGTAAATGGCATGGTCTTGCCTCAGCTTTGTGAAGGGGCATCTGTCTTCCCTTAAGCTTGTGCTGCAGGGACATGGAGTCCTCTCAAGGAAACCCAGAGGCAAAGGTGAATCTCAACGATCAGGACATGGACGGGTGTCCTCTGATCCTCCCTCCAGGGCTGACTTTGGAGGAGCTCTGTTTGATCTCAAGGAAGCTACAGTCTCCATTCAACCAAGAATAGAACTAACAAGATGGGAGGCAATAGAAAGAACTGAAGGCACCTTTAGTGGTGGAAGGGAAGCTGGATACTTGGGTTTGCTTTTCAAGTTGCCAACCTGGAGGAGGGCAGGGTAACCCAGCACACTTGCCTGGAGAATTCCATGATCAGAGGAGCCTGGCGGGCTATGGTCCACAGAGTTGCAAAGGGACATGACTGAAACGACTCAGCACACAAGAACACATATCGAGCTTAGCCATCCTGAAAAGCTGGCTGCTAGGGTAGCCCAGGAGCTCAGTCCACCCATCGAGCAGTATGGGAAATATACCTACTGTGTTGCCTGGCCAACCTCATACTTGATGTCCCAGGTAGAGTTTTTCCAGGACCACTGTTGGGAATGTGATCTTGGGAATTTGGGGAATAAACAGTGAAGCTAAATATGTCAGCAAAATTTCTCAGAGGCACCAAAAGAGTGGAACAGCTGAGGAATGGAAAATTCACCTAACTATGTCACTGTCCCTGGGGATTTTTGTCACTGGGAAGCGCAGCACATACCCCGAGCGGAGACGCAGATGCAGGTCAATAGAACGTAGAGTGGGAGCTCTTTCTCTGCAAGGGGATCTGGCTTTCCTCACTCAGCATACTAGATTTCAGCTTCACACCATGTTGCATGTATTAATCATTTATTATTATTGCTAACCCACTGTATTGTTTATGCATTAACCTACAGAAGGGCATTGAGATGTTTCCAATTTGGAGCTACTACAAATAAAGTTCCTATAACCATTTATGTACAAATTTTTTGTATGGAAGCTTGCTTTCATTATTCTTGGGTAAATATATAGGAGTGGAATGGATGAAGTGCATTAGAAGTATATATTTAACTTTTTAAGAAACTGCCAAACTACTTTCCAAAGTGTAGAAGAGTTCCATTTCTCCCGTATTCCTGCCAACACTTGGAATATTTAGTCTTTGTCATTTTAGACATTCAAATAGGTATACAGCTGTATTGCTTTTTGGTTTTAATATGCATTTCCCTAAGATGTTAAACATCTTCTCATGTGCTTATTTGCCATCCTTATACCTTCTGTGGTGAAAAGTCTGTTCAAATCTTTAGCCCATTGTGGTTTATTTTCCTTATTATTGATTTTAAGTTATTTATGCATTCAGGGTATATCCTTTTTTAGTTATTTGACTTACAAACATATTCTCTCAGACTGTGGTTTTCCTTTACTTTCCATTAACCATGTGTTTTTAAGAACAGAAGTTTTTGTTTTCAGAAGTTTAATTCATCCATTTTTTCCCTTTATGGATTGGCATAGCATCTTAAAAAATTTCTTTTTGCTTTATTCTTAAAGATTAGATTTTACTCTATTCAAGCTGGATTTAGAAAAGGCAGATGAACCAGAGATCAACTTGCCAACATCCACTGGATCATTGAAAAAGCAAGAGAGTTCCAGAAAAACATCTACTTCTGCTTTATTGACTATGCCAAAGCCTTTGACTGTGTAGATCACAACAAACTGTGGAAAATGCTTAAAGAGATGGGAATACCACACCACCTGACCTGCCTCCTGGGAAATCTGTATGCAGGTCAGGAAGCAACAGTTAGAACTGGACATGGAACAACAGACTGGTTCCAAATCAGGAAAGGAGCATGTCAAGGCTGTATATTGTCACCCTGCTTATATAACTTATATGCAGAGTACACCATGCAAAATGCGGGGCTGGATGAAGCACAAGCTGGAATCAAGATTGTTGGGAGAAATATCAATAACGAGAGATACACAGATAACACCATCTTTACGACAGAAAGTGAAGAAGAACTAAAAAGCCTCTTGATGAAAGTGAAAGAGTAGAGTGAAAAAGTTGGCTTAAAACTCAGCATCCAAAAAACAAAGATCATGGCATCCGGTACCATCACTTCATGGCAAATAGATGGGGAAACAGTGGAAACAGTTACACACTTTATTTTCCTGGGCTCCAAAATCACTTCAGATGGTAACTGCAGCCATGAAATTAAAAGACACTTGCTCCTTGGAAGAAAAGTTATGATCAACCTAGACAGCATATTAAAAAGCAGAGACATTGCCAACAAAGGTCCGTCTAGTCAAAGCTACGGTTTTTCTAGTAGTCACGTGAGTCATATGGATATGAGAGTTGGACTATAAAGAAAGCTGAGCGCCAAAGAACTGATGCTTTTGAAGTGAGGTGTTGGAGAAGACTCTTGAGAGTCCCTTAGACTTCAAGGAGATCCAATCAGTCCATCCTAAAGGAAATCAGTCCTAAATATTCACTGGAAGGACTCATGCTGAAAATAAAACTCCAGTACTTTGGCCACCTGATGGAAAGAACTAACTCATTTGAAAAGACCCTGATGCTGGGAAAGATTGAGGGCAGGAGGAGAGGGGGACAATAGAGGATGATGGCTGGATGGCATCACTGACTCAATGGAGTTGAGTTTGAGCAAGCTCCAGAAGCGAGTGATAAGCAGGAAAGTCTGGCGTGCTGCAGTCCATGGTGGCAGAATGCTGGACACGACTGAGCAACTGAACTGATTCTTAAAGGTTTTCTCCTGTATTTTCAACTAGAAGATTTAGAGTTTTAGGTTTCATCTTTAGGTTTAACCCATTTTGGCTTAAGTTTCTGTATATGAAACAAGACACGAATCAATGCTTATTTTGCTTAAAGACATCCATTGTTCCAGCATCATTTATCAAAAAGAATATACTTTTTTCACAGACATGCCTTTGCACCTTTCTGGAAAATTAATCCCCCACATATGCATCTATTTCTTGACTTGTATTCTGTCCCACTCTCATATGTCTCTGTCTCGATGCCACTGTCACACTATTCTGATTACTGAAATTTATAATTAGTCTTTAAATCAGATAGAATCGGCTCTCCAATTTCTTTTTTTCCTCGAGTTGCTTTGGCCTTTCGAGTTATTCTGAGTTTTTACTTCAATTTTAGAGTCAGTGCTGCACCAGGACTCCCCTCACAGCCGCGCCCAGGAATCCAGTGAGGACGCGCCCAAGACTTGGCTGTCAGGGGAGGCTGTTCCCACCTCTGTCTCTAAGTTTCAGTTCAGTTCAGTTCAGTCTTCGGTCATGTCTGACCCTCTGCAACCCCATGAATCGCAGCACACCAGGCCTCCCTGTCCATCACCATCTCTCGGAGTTCACTCAGACTCACGTCCATTGAGTCGATGATGCCATCCAGCCATCTCATCCTCTGTCATCCCCTTCTCCTCCTGCCCCCAATCCCTCCCAGCATCAGAGTCTCTTCCAATGAGTCAACTCTTTGCATGAGGTGGCCAAAGTACTGAAGTTTCAGCTTCAGCATTATTCCTTCCAAAGAAATCCCAGGGCTGATCTCCTTCAGCATGGACTGGTTGGATCTCCTCACAGTCCAAGGGACTCTCAAGAGTCTTCTCCAACACCCCAGTTCAAAAGCATCAATTCTTTGGCACTCAGCCTTCTTCACAGTCCAACTCTCACATCCATACATGACCACTGGAAAAACCATAGCCTTGACTAGAGGGACCTTAGTTGGCAAAGTAATGTCTCTGCTTTTGAATATACTATCTAGGTTGGTCATAACTTTTCTTCCAAGGAGTAAGCGTCTTCTGATTTCATGGCTGCAATCACTGTCTGCAGTGATTTTGGAGTCCCCAAAAATAAAGTCTGACACTATTTCCACTGTTTCCCCATCTATTTCTCATGAAGTGATGGGACCAGATGCAATGATCTTCGTTTTCTGAATGTGGAGCTTTAAGCCAACTTTTTCACTCTCCTCTTTCACCTTCATCAAGAGGCTTTTTAGTTCCTCTTCACTCTCTGCCATAAGGGTGGTGTCAGCTGCATATCTGAGGTTATTGATATTTCTCCCAGCAATCTTGATTCCAGCTTGTGTTTCTTCTAGTCCAGCGTTTCTCATGATGTACTCTGAATAGAAGTTAAATAAGCAAGTTGACAATATACAGCTTTGACGTACTCCTTTTCCTATTTGAAACCAGTCTGTTGTTCCATGTCCAGTTCTAACTGCATACAGATTTCTCAAGAGGCAGGTCAGGTGGTCTGGTATTTCCATCTCTCTCAGAATTTTCCACAGTTTATTGTGATCCACACAGTCAAAGGCTTTGGCATAGTCAGTAAAGCAGAAATAGATGTTTTTCTGGAACTCTCTTGCTGTTTTGATGATCCAGCAGATGTTGGCAATTTGATCTCTGGTTCCTCTGACTTTTCTAAAACCAGCTTGCACATCAGGAAGTTCATGGTTCACGCATTGCTGAAGCCTGGCTTGGAGAATTTTGAACATTACTTTACTAGCATGTGAGATGAGTGCAATTGTGCGGTAGTTTGAGCATTCTTTGGCATTGCCTTTCTCTGGGATTGGAATGAAAACTGACCTTTTCCAGTCCTGTGGCCACTGCAGAGTTTTCCAAATTTGCTGGCATATTGAGTGCAGCACTTTCACAGCATCATCTTTCAGGATTTGAGACAGCTCAGCTGGAATTCCATCACCTCCACTAGCTTTGTTTGTAGCGATGCTTTCCAAGGCCCACTTGACTTCACATTCCAGGATGTCTGGCTCTAGATTAATGATCACACCATCATAATTATCTGGGTCGTTCTTGCCACCTCTTCTTATTTAGGCTTTATTCAACTTTTCTAATGGAGAAGGCAATGGCAACCCACTCCGGTACTCTTACCTGGGAAATCCCATGGATGGAGGAGCCCGGGGGGCTGCAGCCCATGGGGTCACTAAGAGTCAGACACGACTGAGTGACTTCACTTTCACTATTCACTTTCATGCATTGGAGAAGGAAATGGTACCCCACTCCAGTGTTCTTGCCTGGAGCACCCCAGGGACAGTAGAGCCTGGTGGGCTGCTGTCTATGAGGTTGCACAGAGTCGGACACAAGTGACGTGACTTAGCAGCAGCAATTTTTCTAAACAACATTTTTTGTTCTTAGTGTAGATAGAGGTCTTTTACCAGCTTTACTGCTGTTTCATAATTTGGTGCTATAAGTGGTACTTTTTTTTTTTCATTTAATTGCTGATTTTTGGTGATTTATGGAAACAGAATTGCTTTTCATATATTGAGCTCATGTCCTGCTGCTGCTGCTGCTAAGTCGCTTCATCGTGTCTGACTCTGCAACCTCACAGACGGCAGCCCACCAGGCTCCTCCGTCCCTGGGATTCTCCAGGCAAGAACACTGGAGTGGCTTGCCATTTCCTTCTCCAACGCATGAAAGTGAAAGTGAAATTGAAGTCACTCAGTCGTGTCTGACTCTTCACAACTCCATGGACTGCAGCCCACCAGGCTCCTCCGTCCATGGGATTTTCCAGGCAAGAGTACCAGAGTGGGTGCCACTGCCTTCTCTGAGCTCATGTCCTACGACCTTGCTAAACTCACATATTAATTCTAAAAGCTTTTTTGTAGATCCATGAAATTTTCTACATAGGCGATCATGATGTCTGGAAATAAAGGCAGTTTGCTCTTTCCTCCGATCTGGATGACTTTAATTTTGCTTCTTGCTTTACTTCACTGGCTAGAACTCAAGGACAATGAACAAAGTGGCGATGGTGGGAGACAGCTTTGCACTTTTTTTTTGACAGGGCAGGTGGCACTTTAAAACCAACTAAAATCACTGCCTGTGATGGCTGATTCTCAGGATTGATTATTTAATTTTGGTGACAGAATTTAGGCAAGGTTGGGTTCTCTCTAGCTACCTTCAAGATTAGACAAATGTAGGTTACACAACCTGAGGTCACTATACAGCTAAGATTTAACAGTATGTATTTGCTATTATCCAGTCAAAAATCTGATGACTATATTTTGATAGGACATGGGTTCAGGTGAGCTGGATTCAGAATCAGCTCAGCATCAATGAAGAATCAATCAAGAATCAGGAAGCTGGATTCTGACTTTGAACATACTCCTATGCACTACAGTCTCATGGTAAGATTAGCTCTTCTTCCGCTCCTAAGCAAACATGTGAAGAAAATCTGTCTTACAGAGTAAGGTTTTTCTTCCTCCTAAAATTCTCCTCCTTAAACGCATCTGGCCTGGGGCCCTTCTGCGTCTTGCAGCGTCTTCTCTCAGCCCGTCTCATGAGCAGATTGGTCTGCTCTTGCAGTTCTTCCTCTCCAGCTCACTATGCGACATGACAGCCTGGTTACAAAAGAGGACTGGCCCCTCTGTCTCCCTGACTGTGCTCCACTCCCAGTTCAGGACACAGCCCTTATCTGCAGGTTGAGATCTGTCCCAGCTCTCAGACAAAGTCTGGCCTAAAAGAAGAAAAATTTCCACTGCAATCCCCAGAGGGCTCAGTCCCCAGTCTTACTCACAGTGCCATTGCCCTGACCCTGAACTCTTGCTTCATTCTTTGGGGTTGGGCCTCTGTCTCATTAACCTCTAAGATACTCATGGCTTACCACTGCCAAATGTCTGGGAGTACTCAAGGCTTGAAAACCCATCCCCAACAGAGAAAGTAGAGAAAGAAAGGAAAGAAGACGAACATTTCTTTAGCACAGTCCATCTTAATGACTACAAAAGAAGACCCAGAGTCCCATTACACGGCTTCTGATCTTGGCTCCACTAAGTACTATCAACTTGACCATGAGCAAGTTATTCACCTCTCAGCCACAGATTCCTCATCTGTTAAATGGAGACAATAAAACTTTTGAGAATTAACTGAAATCATTATGTAGAGGGCTTAGCAGAATTCTTTCCACATAGTAATGCTCCTTAGTGGTTTCTGTCGTCATCATCACTATTGTGTCCACAGTTTACCCATCCTTGTCCTAGTTGTCTGGCCTTCATTATCACATAAGGCCTCTCTCTCAACCCTGTGAAATGGGGTCACAATCGCTACTGCTGGCCTGACCTTGGTGTATCTCTGCCTGAAGAATGATATTGGAAGAGAAGAGACAGCCCAGAAGATGCAGCCTGGCCAAGGACCCTGAAAGAACCTCACAGGTCTTCTGAGAACAGAGATGCATGACAAATGGCATCTGGGGGAGACAGATGAGAGCTAGAGAGCGGGGCCAGGTTACGTCATGATGCTTCACAGGGCAACGAAGCCGCCACGCGGAAGCTGAGCTCCATCCCTGATCCACGCACTCCGTGACCCCACCCCCAGTAGCCGCCTATTGGCGAGAGTCACGGCAGCAAGCGTCCTGGCTACGCCTCGCCCAGTACGTGTGTGTTGCTACTGCTGTTATCCAACCTTCTTCTTTTTAGCTTGAATGTTCCGTGCATTCTTACTCAACAGCCTCTCATTCAACAGCCACGTATTAAAGCCATGCAAGTGAACAGCCATGAGTTAAAGCCATGCCTGACCTACACATCAGTTCAGTTCAGTCGCTCAGTCATGTCAGACTCTTTGTGACCCCATGGACTGCAACACTCCAGGCCTCCCTGTCCATCACCAACTCCCGGAGGTTGCTTAAATTTATGTCCATCGAGTTGGTGATGCCATCCAGTCATCTCACCCTCTGCCGCCCCCTTCTCTTCCTGCCTTCAGTCTTTCTCAGCATCAGGGTCTTTTCCAATGAGCTATGCATGGGGGACGCAAGAATTGAGAATAAGCAAATAAACGCAAGCGCTCCTTTTGTGGAGCTCAGAGTCCAGTGAGGGAGACAGACAAACACAAGTAAATCATGAAGCAATGGGATTAACTCCATGGGTTTCAATGGATGTAGAGAATCCTATGAAGTCAGGAACAGCACCACTAACTCTACCTGGGTCAGTTAGAAATTAGCCCTTTAACTATATTCCTTACTAGACAGTAAGTTCTTTAGCAGACGCTGGCTTCATTTATTCCTGAATTCTCCCTAGCTAACTCAGGACCTGGCACAGAGCCACTGTTAGACACGGGTTTGATACTGACCTTGACTTTCCCCCAATTATTCCATGGTATTTGCTCCATGCTTTGGGAAAAACCTGGCAGCAGTGTACAGAACAGATAACACTGGAGAAAATGGAAAAGTCCTTCCCAGATGCCGCTAATCACGAGAAGCTCCTGGTGAATTCTTGGAAGTTAAAGAAACTCTGGCCACAGAAATACGGATTCAGGAGATTTGAAAATAAGCCCAGCAATCCGTATTTTCCAAAAGCTGCCAGGTGACTCTGACGATCAGCCAGGTTTGAGAATCAGCCCCTCGGTTACCATGAGCCTCCATTTTCCTCATCTGTAAAATGGGGGTAGGAACTGTGCCTCCCCGCAGGCTTGGTAAGAGGGCTCAAGAGAAAACACACACACAATTCCTGGCACGCAGTAGTGCACGCCTGCCAGTCAGCAGGGGTGCCTGGGCGCCTGGCTCATGCCAGATGCCGAGTCGGTCACTAGACACGGGGTGCGAGCATGACAGTGTATCTCCAGACTCACAGAGACAGTGTACTGGGCAGAGAGATGGCAGTGCACAAGGAAAGCCACAGGAAGCGCGCTCCTCCGGCACCTGCTCTGGGTCTGCCACAAACCCCACCTGGTGGCCATCTCCCGAGGGTGGCCAGAGTGTGGAGACACAGCCTCGATCTAAAAAACAGACTTCAGTTTCTTGGGCTCAAAAATCACTGCAGATGGTAACTGCAACTGTGAAAATAAAAGACGCTTGCTCCTCAGAAGAAAAACTATGGCAAACCTAGACAACATATTTAAAAGCAGAGACATTACTTTGCCAACAAAGGTCCATCTAGTCAAAGCTATGGTTTTTCCAGTAGTCATGTATGGATGTAAGAGTTGGACCATAAAGAAGGCTGAGCATGAAAAATTGATGCTTTTGAACTGTGGTGTTGGAGAAGACTCTTGAGAGCCCCATGGACTGCAAGGATATCAAACCAGTCAACCCTAATGGAAATCAGTCTTGAATATTCACTGAACGCTAAAGACGAAGCTCCAATCCTCTGGCCACCTGATGCAAAGAACTGACTTATTAGAAAAGACCCTGATGCTGGAAAAGATTGAAGGCAGGAGGAGAACGGGATGACAGAGGATGAGATGGTTGGATGGCATCACCGACTTGATGGATATGAGTTTGAGAAAGCCAGGAATTGATGATGGACAGGGAAGCCTGGTTTGCTGCAGTTCACTGGGTTTCAGAGTTGGACATGGCTGAGCAACTGAACTGAACTGAGAAAACAGGTGGAACTGGAACAGTCAGAGAGAAGACTTCATTCTGAGTGGGGAGCTAGCCTGATACTGACGCTGATAGAGATGAATGAAGAGGGTCAAGTGTCGGGTGGGGAAGCAGGGGCTGTGTGGGAGGAACCGATTTGTAGTGTCCAGACAACAGGGGGCTGGATGTCACACATGGAGTCTTGAGGGCAAGAGAAGCGGACCTGGGCCCTCCAGTCTACTGCCACTCCCCACATTTAGTGAGGCAAGCTCTGTGAAGGAAGAAGCTCCTTTGGGATCATTTTGGTCATAGACGGAGTAATGAAGCAGAAACGACTCAGGTGAAAGGCTCAGGACGGGCTTCAGCTCTACTGGGAGCACTCTGCTTCCTGGAAAAGTAAGCCCACCATGCACTTCATTCTTAGTGAGTGTGTGACAGGAGTTCAATTTAGCTCCGTTCAGTCGCTCAGTCGTGTCTGACTCTTTGCAACCCCATGGACTGCAGCACGCCAGGCCTCCCTGTCCATCACCAACTCCCTGAGTTTACTCAAACTCATGTCCATTGAGTCAGTGATGCCATCCAACCATCTCATCCTCTATCATCCCCGTCTCCTTCCACCTTTAATCTTTCCCAGCATCAGGGTCTTTTCAAATGAGTCAGCTCTTTGAATCAGGTGGCCAAAGTACTGGAGTTTCAGCTTCAGCATCAGTCCTTCCAGTGAACACTCAGCACTGATCTCCTTTAGGATGGACTGGTTGGATCTTCTTGCAGTCCAAGGGACTCTCAAGAGTCTTCTCCAACACCACAGTTCAAATACATCAATTCTTTGGTGCTCAGCTTTCTTCACAGTCCATCTCTCACATCCATGCATGACCACTGGAAAAACCATAGCTTTGACTAGATGGACCTTTGTGGGCAAAGTAATATCTCTGCTTTTTAATATACTGTCTAGGTTGGTCCTTTTCTTCCAAGGAGCAAGTGTCTTTTAATTTCATGGCTGCAATCACCATCTGCAGTGATTTGGGAGGCTCCCCCCAAAAAGTCTTTCACTGTTTCCATTGTTTCCCCATCTATTTGTCATGAAGTGATGGGACGGATGCCATGACCTTCATTTCCTGAATGTTAAGCTTTAAGCCAACTTTTTCACTCTCCACTTTCACTTTCATCAAGAGGCTTTTTAGTTTCTCTTCACTTTCTGCCATAAGGGTGGTGCCATTTGCATATCTGAAGTCATTGATATTTCTCCTGGCAATCTTGATTCCAGCTTGTGCTTCATCCAGCCTGGCATTTCTCATGATGTACTCTGCATATAAGTTAAATAATCAGGATGACAATATACACCCTTGACGTACTCCTTTCCTTATTTAGAACCAGTCTGTTGGAATGGCGGCTGTGTGGCGCTTGAGTGACTAAGAGGAGAGAAAGGCACAAACTTGGTATAGCACCTTAGAGCTTAATTGGTAAAGTTTAGAAAATTTCAGAAGAATAAAGAGGTCCTTAAGGGGGAAATGAGCTATGAAAATATAGTAAATAAAGGATGTTTACTTGTTCATTTGTTTAAAGCAGAATGAAACTATAAGGTCACTCTATTTAGAAAGCAAAATGTCAATGCCTAGGTCCAAGGCTATTGGATCAGAAACCAGTTCTAGGCAACAAATTCTGGGTACTCAGGCAGCAGGATGAACCGGTAAGAGCTCGACTTGCCCTGAAATGCAAAAAAGTTTAGAGAGGGAGCTGGAACCAATCCGAGAGGCTGCAAATGGCCATGCGCACCTGCAGCCTGTGCTGAGCAGAGACGCCTTGTGTTATGTTGGCAAAGGCGATGGGCCCCGGCTCTGGACCCGAGGTTTTAAGGAAGATTTGACACTGAGCCACGCTTAGCAGGCGGGCGTCTGTGCGCGCTTGGAGGCTCAGTGAGCTCTCTGGGCACACAGTATAGAAGGACACATGTACTGTAACTAAAGAGTGGGAGGAGGGTGCTGGAATGAGCGCCGTACCTGATGCGTACTGACTCGTCTGTGCTGGTGGCCAACATCAGTTCCGTCTCAGGGATGATACTGACAAGGACAGCCAGAGTCATTGCTCTACGTTATCTTGTAAGGCACAAACTAGATGTGTCCCCACTACTCCCATCTTAAGGGTGGAGGGCAGCAGGCCCAGGTGGGGGTTCAGCTTGAATCATGCCCAGGTGGAAAGTCCCAGTGAAGACAGGGATGTGATTCCAAAGCTTCCCCAGGTCCTGTGCGCTATACTCCTGTGTGTTTCAGAGGGGTGAGCTGAGTATGGCAGCGCTTCAGAGGACCACCCTTACGCGAGCATGAGGTGCTGGGCAGAGCGGTCAAGGTCAGCCAGGTAGCAAACCCCACCCTGATTAGAATTGCTCCCTGTAACAGACTCTTACTTTACTCTAATTCACTATTTGCAAACAAAGCTAGGCTTTAATAAAAAGCATTTAAAACTAAGTGTCCAGAACAGAATCGAGTGTCTCTTAAGACGGTTTTGGATTTTCACAGATGCTTGGTCCATCACTGTCATCGTCACCGCACCCTCAGCAGAGTACGGAAGCTCCGTGATGCCCACAGTTGAGGGGAGGGGCAGAAGCCCAGGCAGGGAGGAAAGGACAACTTCATGGTAGTCCGAGCCTAGACAAAGTGCTTCTCTGAGCAGATTCTTCTTGCTAGCCAAGTCTGTGCAAGGCTATGAGATGGCTGGATGGCATCACTGACTCGATGGACGTGGGTCTGAGTGAACTCCGGGAGTTGGTGATGGACAGGGAGGCCTGGCGTGCTGCGATTCATGGGGTCACAAAGAGTCGGACACGACTGAGTGACTGAACTGAAATGAACTGAGCCAAGTCTATGCGTGCCTGTTAAGTTGCTTCAGTCGTGTCCAGCTCTTTGTGACCCTATGAACTGTAGCCCGCCAAGTCACTCTGTCCATGGGATTCCCCAGGCAAGAATATTGGAATGGGCTGCCATGCCCTCCTCCAGGGGATCTTCTCTGCCCAGCTACTGGACCTGCACCTCTTACATCTCTGACATTGGCGGTCGGGATCTTTACCACTAGTGACACCTGGGAAGCCCCAACTAACTCTAAAGGAAGGCTTATTTTTCTTTCCAAAAACTTGAATGCTATTATAGATGTCAGTTTCATGGTTGATTTGCTTCCAGAAAAGCAAATAAAAGTGACTATTTTATGGAGGTAACTCTAGATGTAACCAAGCCTAGGGGTCATTAGCTGAACAATGAAGACAGAAGCCGAGATGCACAGAGAGGCTGAGTGGTAGACTATAGGCAGAACAGCGCAGACTGGAGCCGTGAAGCCTGGCATGTCGCTGACTTATCCCAAGTCTTGGTGCAAGTTATTCAACCTCTTCCTGCCTCAGTTTCCATATTCAGGAAACAAGAAAAGTACTACTTTGTGTCTTTGTTGTGAAAAATACATGGATTAACACATGTAAGTGTTTAGAACAAAGAGCCTGGCATATAGTAACACTGTACAGGGGAATTATTCATATCATTCTGCAAAACTCTGGTCCCCAGGCACACATTTTCACTACTGACCTTTAGAGGGAAATTGACTTCAGAAAAGATGCCAATTATCAATTTCTGTGATCTCCTGCCCTTGAGTTTGTGAGTCAGAGCTCAGAAATGACTCAGACACTCACCCTGAACTCAGACCATTTCTGGCAGAACTTTTCCACTCCAAAGACTCGCCAACTGATTATACTGAGTGAGCCTTGCTCTGAGCCAGAAATGTGATAACACAAATTTCCTTCAAGGGATGGGCCAGGAGACCTGAAGTCAAACTCCAGGGAAGCTGATGAAACATTCAATGCATTGCCTCCAGGCAGAAGGTGGGGAAGAGCAGAAAAGGAAAAACAAACAAAAAAAAAAACGGAGTGAGAAAAACACAAATTTTTAAAAAGTTTTCAGACTCATGTCATCTTCACAATGAAGTAGTGATAGAAGGATGCGCCCAGACCCGCCGCCTCCTGTTCTCCACGTGGGCTCCTCGTGGCCGTGGCCGAGCAGAGGCTGGACATCAGGGTTTGCCTGTTCTGTCTGCTCTTCACCCACATCTGAGAGATCATTAATTGCTGTCGATTGTGTCTAACCCTGCGTAAGTTTCAGATTTCATTTCCCATCAATGCCTCGTTTAAGGAAGCCTCACTGCAGTGGTTAGAATCTCTCAGACCAAAGGAGTGGAGACAGTCTCAAGTTATTGAGCAAAGCCAGCCAATCCTATCAGGGAAGTCGGGAGAAGAGGAGAAAGAGTTACCGTCTACCAAACGAGAGTCCAAAGTGTCGCCCAAGTGCGGTGAGGCTTCATTCGACCGTCTGCATCAGACAGCCTCTGCGCCCCGCCCTGGATCTCGCGGGTGGCAGTTCAGCTTTTCTCTGTCTCTCTCTTCTTTAGTTGCTGCCAATCAAATGCACGGCTCTGCTGTCTGATGTCTTCTGTCCATGCGTTCTCTCTCTGCATGAGTCATCCCACATGAACTGTTCCAATGCCTGCATCCCTGTGTCTCGTTTTCAAAACCCAGAAAAAAGAGGACTTAACTGAGTCAGCACGGTTCCGTATGGAGCATCCCTGCTGGGCAGGGCTGTTGCAACACGCAGCTGCACAAAAACCCTAAAGACAGCTGCTTCGGGGCAGGCTCAGACCCACAGTCCCATTATTTGTGGCAAGATCATGTAAGAATGAAAACCTCTGTGGGTTTCCAATAGTGGACATATTCATTTACACTTTTAGATTTTTTCCTGAGCTGTGACTTCAGGGGGTATTGGCATGTAAGGAATGCCTAATCATATGGAACACTTTGTAAGTGGTATCAGAAAGATGAAAGCAAGGCAAAGAACAACCATCCCAGGAGCAAAGTTTGGGGCCTTGCAGGAGTGTTGAAACTCCTTTGGGGTCCTTTTGTGTTTCATGGGCCCAGGCCCATGAGTGAGCAGAGCAGGAGTCTGTCATATTGGCTGTCTACGAACGGTTGCCTTTGAAATAGCCTTTCTGATCAGCAGTTCATAGATCAGGAGCCCCTTTATCCCAGTGACCAGGGCAGCCCCTCGCGTGAAGTCAGAGTTTAAACACTCAGCTGAGATGTACCGGACCACCCAGGCTCTCTCCCAAACCTCCCAGCCTGGCGGCCACGCGGTTCTGGGATCTGGGCTGCAAAGATGCTTCAAGGTCTCTCCTTCAGCACCGTGGTAAACGGGTGCATCATTATCCCTAACACGTCTGGAGGGAAAGGCACCTACTGAGCTGAGTGTGAGAGTGGGGTGACTTGAGAAAACTTCCCAGGTCCAGTTAAAATCTGCTTGTGGTCCTGGGACTCTCATTTGGCCTTCAGCTTCCTTCAGCTGAAGGAGTCTCGTTTAGCCTTCCATCAGAAGGAGACGCAGCGTGAGCACTGCATGTCCGCGGATCCCGCCGGGTGTGGCAGAGCAACCGCTTATAAATAAAAGGGCTGAGGCGGCTTGTTTGGCAAGGGGAGACTTCAGATCCTCAAGCTGGCTTCTAATGACAGAAAGCAAGTGTGGCCATCGCCAGAGCCTGACGAGCCCCCTCCACGGCCCCTTCACTCTGCGTAGCTCCTCGGTTCTGAACGAGGCGCCGCGGGGCTCGGGCTCTGCCCTCCGGGGCGGCCCGGGCTCTGCCCTCCGGGGCGGCTCGGGCTCTGCCCTCCGCGGCGGCTCGGGCTCTGCCCTCCGCGGCGGCCCGGGCTCTGCCCTCCGCGGCGGCCCGGGCTCTGCCCTCCGGGGCGGCCCGGGCTCTGCCCTCCG